>JARHVA010006273.1:955000-956483 GCA_037957365.1 Torreya grandis
TTAAAACTTAGTAAACATGCCTATTGATTGTAATTTTAGTATATTTTCTCTTGTAAGACATAAAAATCATTAAGAAAAATTTAAAAACATCATATAAATCCCATTTTTAATATATATAAATTTTAAATATCTTTGTACATGTAAATCTCAGGTTATGATAATTTATATGCTTCTAAAACTCTATTGTTTGCCTAACTATATAGGATTATAAACTCTAAAACTAGCATAACTCCATTATTAAATATTATTCTAACATGAAACATTATTATTTACCTTTTAAAAAATTAATCTTATATCCATCATAATTTTAAAACACTTATCATTAGTCATTTAGAAGTTATGTCCTCTTTTGTACTCTTAAACAAGGTTTCCATGGCAATCTACATAATTGTTGACTGAGATTTTGACTTTTATCCCTCTACAAGATCCTAAAATTCATAAAAATTTTTAAATAATTTTGATAAGAATAATTTATTCCTTTATATGAATTTTTATAACTTTTTAATGGTTCAAACTAAAGATATTATTATTTTTATTCTCTAAACCTTAAACTTAGGTTTGTAGTCCATTTACACAAACCCAGGAGAAAATAAAAAAGGAACATTTACTATAATCACTTGTCATGAAATTTTTAATATTTAGGGAGACTATATGTACATATATCCTTATATCCCAAATGATTATTAATATTTAATCATCTTAAATGACAAGAAACCATTCATTTCTTCTAGATTGTTATAGGTTATGACTATTTTCCTTAGACTGAGAGCAATCATTTGAAGAAATACCAAAATATAATATAGTATAATGGATATATAATATTAAATATTATCTACACCATATTATTATACTTTTATAATTACTCTTCCAAACTTAACTATCACAAAATATATAAAAATGCTCTTTCTCTTGGATTGTACTATCCAAAACACTACTTTCCAGTCTTTAGAACTCATATATCATCATATAAACATGAGAAATGTCTAAATAAAAAAATAAAAAATTATGAAATTACTTGATCATAGTATCTATAAATGAACCAATAATTATTATGGGTCTTATTTTCTTGTATTTATGCTGGAAATTACATTCAAACCCTTGTAACACCGTACTTTCTCCTCACACAAACTTGCAACTTCTTCCACCAACCTACTGACTTTATTATCTCAAAATTTATTATAAATTTAATTAATTCATATTAAAATTATTCTAAGATTATATATTACAACCATAAGTCTAAACTTGGTTTGGTCTTGAAACAAGACCAAAAATCATTCAATAACCTAAGACTTATCTCAACACATGCTAAATTCAACCTCTTTCCTACATGGGACATATTATAGATTAGTATTAGGATATATTTCAATTTATTTTAATGTAAAATGACATTTTATACATATGATTATACTCTATAGGTCATTTAAAATTAGACTGGGACCTTATACAACTACTTCAAATTTTCAAATCTCAATTTTTTTAGGAA
>JARHVA010006274.1:0-462500 GCA_037957365.1 Torreya grandis
CCTATGATCCTATGAGTCATTAACTAGTTTGAGCTAGGCATTTACTTTATTCTAAACACCATAAACTATATACTCTATCTTTAAATTTAGTTAATGATAAAGATGGTTGCATAAAAATGTGAAGAATCTAGCCTATTCATCTTTTGTATTGTTATTGAAATGCAAAATGAGTGTAATGTTATAATTTTATTATAGTTATGTTGAGTAATGTTTATGCATACTTCTAGTTTACATCATTAATGGAGTCCCTATGATAAATGATGACATCATCATAAACCTATAGAGATAATAAGTATAGATCCTGTACCAAGTGTTCCCATCCTTGCTAAAAGTGTAAGCCTAATATGAGCACTTAAAGTGAAAGCATCCCATTGACCCTTTAAGCATTGATATGATGATAGACTTAGTTTAACAAAGGCTTATACCCATATGACTCTAAGACTAATCCACCAAAAGGCTTACACCTATAGGCCACTAGGCTTAGCCCATGAAGGGATTTCGCTTATGGATCTACTTAAGCCTTCTTTGAATTGACAAAGTCCTATAATTTATGCTTATGCCATGGCACAACTAACCCAATGTAGGCCCTGATTCTTTATCAGCTACACTTTGGGTGAGTGCATAAGGCCTGTGCCTTATGTGAATTGATGCTGGTGTAGCTGAGTGTAAGATTTTAGGTGTAAAGGGAATATCCCATATTTGTGCCTAGTCATAATAACCCAATAACTGACTAAGACAACTTTGTGCACTCTTTTTACAACATTTTGGTTCCATTGTCAAGAATTGTAATCATACTTCCTATGAACCTACTCCTCCCTATATTACACATCAACTCACATTCAGACTACCGACCTTGGTTATCCTACTTAGAGACATCTACCACTTAGACCTTTCTTTCATGTTATTCTCATCCCTTATATATCCATAATCCATCTTAGTCTTTTCTCACGCTAGAAAATCTCGCTAGGGACCCTTTAGGCCCCTTTTAATAACTTGTTGACCACCCTAGGCCTCTATTTAACCCATGCCATGGCTTAGGGAGGAAAATTGTGTCTTAAGCCATACATTTCCTTCACAAAATCCATGGCCTAGGTCATGACCTAGGAAAAATGTGAAAAAAAGACCTAGTTTGGTCTCAAATAGTGAAAAATGGCTAATTTTTGGTTTGTTAGTGGATTAGGGGTTAAGATATTGTGATTTTCCTCATTCATTTGAGCCTTATACATTCACTCTCTCCTACATATCTTCTCTAATATTCTCACTTGACCATTCACACTCAAATATTGGCTACCTCCTTGAACCTCTCTTGGTTCTTGCTTGGTATAATAACTTTCTTTGTGGTATGTAGATGCCTTACTCTATTGCATCTTCCATTGGTGATTCACATTTATATCTACAATGTTACTAAATATTGTGGGATTCTCCTCACTCCCTCAAAAATCCATTGCACCTATCTCTTGTGCTCCTTTCATTGGATTTATTAGATTGGTAGTTTCTCCTTCACCTCTTCCATTGCTTTTGGCTCTTGGTCTAGGCTTAACTTACACACAGCCTAATCTTCTTCCTCTCTTGCCTCCTATCTTGGACAATCAATTGGTAAAAAGTATACACATATCTATTGAGCTTGATATGAGGGAAATTTTCTTTGTAAAGTTAATATGTTTATTTATTTTTTGTAGTATATATGCTAGGGTTTTATTTTTTTAGTGATTTACTAGTTTTATGCATTGCTTAGAATAGTTTCTAAAGCTTATGCATTAATATGTGTTTATAAGATATCTTCATTGATTTAAATATTTATGATTACATGTTATAATCATATTGGAAATGTTTTAATTACATATTAGGAATTTACTTGCTCAAAAAAAACTATACAACTTGCTTAAACAATCTATCTCTCTTGCTAAACTATAACATTGCTTTATTAGAAAGCAAGTGTTGAAAGTGAAAGATAGATCAAACCTAGACTAGGAATGCACTTGAAGCCTTTCTTGAAAACATATTTAATCCTTAAAAATTCTTTAATTTATCCTAAAATTTCCTTATCTTATAGATTTACATTTTAGTTGTTAGCTTTCTTCATTTGGGCATTGCTATTTCTGTAATTTGTGTGTAATCAATAGTCTAGTCTTAGCTAATTACTTTATTATGGTTGGATCCACTAGAGATACCTGCATCATTTATGTGCTTGATCATGATAACCCTAACTTGGTTTAAAATTCTATCTATATCTTGGTGCAATTTGACAAATTGAATAACCACTATAGATCTCTTATAGCCCATAAAATCCCTGAGCCTTCTAGCCTCTTAATAGTTTGTTTAAGTACCTTATATGCCACCTGATAAATACTAGTGGTTCCATTCAGATTCTTGGAGTTACAAGACCCATGTTAAATTTTGTTATTTTCATGGTGTAGTATAGTGATGTATTGACTCTCCCTCAAAAACATTAATCATTGGCTACAATAGGTGGAAGATAGCTTTGCATTGAAGCATCCAACTTGCCAATGATAAAAGTCAAGAAAATGGGTTAAAAAAATTATATGATGCTTTGTATGAAGTCTTTTTTTATGATTTGATAGAACATGTGTATTAGTGGTTGGATGCATATTCAACCCATCAAAAAAGGAGCTATGGATAGTGTTATGATTGGATGAAGGAACACCTAAAGAGACTTGAGACCCTAGATGCTACTTGGACTAGATCAGTATATAAATGGTGGTAAGGAGTGCTAAATAATTACATACTTGAGCTCATAGTCTCAATGTACTTATGCCCTAAGGAAGGAGAGTACTAATTATTTCATGACCCTAGAGGCACATTTTTTAATGAATTCAACACAGAGATTAAGAATCTAATGGTAGATTACAACTTTGAAACTTTGGGGTTGGATGTCTAAAGTCATTTCACATATGGGAAATGTAAAGGGTGAAAAGGGGATGCATAGGTGAATTTAAATGGAAAGGGATGAGAAATTTGACACCTGAGAGATTAGAAGACAAACCTATAATAAGAGATGGCATAGACTGATGGAAGATTTAAAACCTGGAAGTGTTGAGATAACCCATAGTGAGTGGGAAGGGCATGGAGAAGGATCTCTTGAAATACAATAGCATGAGGATGAGAAAGGTAATGAAGTAATGGACTGAGCTCAACACTTGATAGGTTTAGAATTTTCTAGGTTCCTATAAGATTTGGTGACTAAAGATATGCTTGATACACCTAGCCCTTTTGAACTTATGGTGCATGCTTACATGCTAGATCCCCCACTTTAATAAAATAAAAAAGTAATAATTAAACCTATTATCAACATAGATCTTATACATTTTGTAGACTCAGAATGTAACTTTATGATTGAGTAGATTATTCCATACAAAGAGGTGAGTGCAACTACCTCTAGAATGTTAGACAATAGTTCACCATAATATAACATGAGTGCAAGCATATCAGCTCAGCCAATGTTAGCAATGCAAAGTGGGAAATAGCTCATAGTTTATGGTTCAATACCATAAGTAAGTAACACAGTGTTAGAAATCATGATGGGACTAACACCTAACCTAGTGGTTGGAGGCATTGGAGGACTAACACCAAGATAATCATCAGGGGACAAGTGCATCATATCCCAACAACCCCCATAGCAAATATATTATAAAATGGCCATGCACTTACTATATTATCATGACATGAATAATGCCAAAGAACATGTGCTAAATTATGAAATATAGTGGCATGCAAAGGGCATAACCTAATTAGAGTGCAAAGTAACCCTAGTTTGTGACCACTTTACTTGATCATGCCCATACTTGGTATAGAAAATTTGATTCTAACTAGGCTATAGTTGACTATGATACCCTGAAGGAATTTAACATTCTAGAGTTTGAAAAATAGTGCATCACCATGCTTAAGGATATTATCCAAAGACTCTCAAAAAGTGTGCAGCTATATGATGCAAGGTTTAAAACTCTTATATCAAATCTCTCATATGATATTCACCCTTCTCAACATGTGTAGTAGTTCATTGGAGGGTTTCTAGTGTCATTCCAAAGAGCACTTTCCATGAAGAATTTTATAGACCCTCACAAAGTGCTTGAATCCATGCTTAGAGATGAGGTAGTTAGAAGTGTAGATACTAGGATCAACCCATTTATGGAGGAAAAAATTACATCTATGGCCTTCCAACTCTAAAAGCCTTCTACTAGTTCATTGTAGGATGCTTAAAGTTGACTATGGTACACTGACTATGAAGCATAAGGCCATAATAGAATCAAAAACCCATGAAATAATGTGCACCACTTTGATTCCAAGCTGTGAAGTCTATTGAGAGGCACATGATACCCATAACTACCCTTTATTTTAATATTCTATCCAAGTCAACATAACCATTTATTGTTAGTTGTGTGATGCCTACACCCATACCACTTCTGAATGCTAGGCGATTGACAAAATGCATGAGAGCATGGAAAGAGGTGCATGATAGGCTACCATAATAGTTAGAGGGTAGGATAACCAAGGACATGAAGGCTAAAATCAATAGAATATAAAATTTGGGATACAACAGGGTACCAAAGGGAGAGGTAGAGGATGCGGGGGTAGTAGAAGGTTCCCACCATACTCATGTTATAAGTATGGATTTATAGAGCATTATTAGCATGATTTCCCTACACATCCCATGTTGGGTATTATCGAGGGGTCCCATAAGGTCAAATAATTCCATAAATTATACAAAAGGTTGACCCAAGGTAGGCTTAGTGCATACAAGGGCAGAAAAATGATCAGCCACAAGATGGAAAAATAGACCCCAAATGTATAATCGACCTACATAAAGATAGTCAAGGTGTAGGACACTACTGATAGTGGATTCACCACTTAGCTTCTAGTTATGACAATACCTAAGTTATGCATAGAATATGGGAATAAGGGTCTCATTAAGTGTATAACACAACTTGAACCCAAAGTTTTACTTTACCTAGACCCAACATGCCAAAAGGATGTATTATAATAAGACATGAGTGTAATCCAAAACCTGTAAGGGGAGATCTAATTAACATGAGACCTAGAAGCATAGGCTACTACCTCTCAAAAGAATCAGGATAGCCAAGAAGTTGAGATATAAGAATTAACTGAGATCTTATACCTCTTGTAAATAGAGAAAATACTACCCTTATTGAAGAGTTTAATTTTGGAGCATGCAGGACAAAATCAAGTTGAGGTCACTACACCATGCATGGAGAGGGCATGAGAATTTAAACATACACAAAATGTGGAGTATGACCAAGAAATTCTCATAGATGCAACTATTGATGGATGGTCTATCTATGAGGTCCTTATAAATAGGAGGCACTGAGGTCAACATCTTGACCAAGAATGCATGGGAGAAAATGGGTAGCCCCAACCTTGAGGCCTTCCCCCTAAAGTACTTTTCATGGCTAATAAGACCTAGGTGTAGCCTATCAAAATTTTGTATAAAAAAATTATAGATATCATGGGTATTGAATTCCATTCTAAATTTGAAGTGATCAAGTTAGTAGAATAGGACAACTACCTAACACTTCTATTAAGGCCATGGTGTTATGAAAAAAATGTAGATATGTGCTTCAAAAGGTGTTACATGACATTTGAGAATGGAAATGAGAGGGTAGTTATACCCATCTTAAATAGCCAAGGAACCTTATGTCAAGAGCATGGACATTGAGGATGAGATGAATCATATATAACATCACAGTGTAAGGTATCGAGACTTTAGACCCAAATGATGAAAGAGTCCTCTATTGGGAAGATAGATAATTAACCTTAGATAACATTAATGTTTCTTATGATTGATGGGTCAAGGAAGATTATTACACC
The DNA here is from genome assembly GCA_037957365.1 of Torreya grandis. NCBI lineage: Eukaryota > Viridiplantae > Streptophyta > Pinopsida > Cupressales > Taxaceae > Torreya > Torreya grandis. The sequence goes on from JARHVA010006274.1 coordinate 5,845, forward strand.
ATTGGTCAAAGATACTGCTTGGTGTACATGAAAAGTGCTAAAACTAATAAAGACAAGTTGGGTCCAGATTGATTATGCTTCTAAAAGGTGGGTCCCTTGAAACAATAAGAAGGGAAAGAGAGCGTTTCACTTTAGTAAGGGATCAACTAAAGTGATCCCAAGATATGAAGGGAGTAATCCAGTGGAAGCCTATGTTTATGACCTCAAATCATGCATCCCTAAAGAGGTGGTTAGAATGGGCACATTAGTGTATATATTGAAGAACACTGATGTTTGTTGGTGGGCAACTCAAAAGCCTAGGTTTCAAACTTGGTGAGATATGAAGGCAACCATTTGTACTAGATTTGGAAAGAGCAATGAGGACCTAAACATCTCATCCTACTCTAGTTACTCTAACCCTTTAGTACATGTGTACATTTGTGAAGAAATGTGTACTATATATGGAGAAAATACCCCAAGGAATCTATGCGTACACACTTTTTATAAGACCTTAAAGACTTGGGGGTCGGCATGGTACATTGTCAATGAGATGTGCCATGAGATAGACAATTAGGATGCCAATAAGGAGTGGTTTATTCACTCCTCCTTTTCTTTGTAAAACCTTGAATTGATTGAGTCACTATAGGTAGTTCAAAGGTAAGTGTTTGAGGACATTTCAATAATGGAGGAGTGCCTAAAAGACATGTTTGGTGAAAATGGGTTAGCACTCCCAACCTTATTCAAAGAGCAATCTCTTAATAGTGACTCTAGTGATGAAGATAATGAAAAATAGAAGGCACATAACTGGAAGAATTCAATATACAAAAGAAAGTTAGTACTCCAAGTTGAGGATAACACCCCAGAAGAAGAAGACACTAAACATCATATAGAAACAACTAAGGGTAGCAGACAGGTTGAGGATTCATACTAGGACAAGAATGAAACCTACTACATACCATTAAAAACTATGAAGTTAGATATTAGCTTAGAAGGGAACCAAAGATCACTACTCTAGGCACCTACTAGTTTGACATGAAGTTGGCACATATTGTTGATCTCCTAAAGGATTTCCAAGACTTGTTCCCTCATAACTATATAGATATGAAAGGCACATACCCATCCCTTGGAAAGATGAGCATCAAGATAGTTGATGGTGTAAGACCCATCAAGAAGTGACCTTACAAGATAAAAAACAATATGTGTGCCAAGGTCAAAATAGAGATTGATGGTATTCTATTTGCAGGCATCATCTACTCTATGAAGCAATCCAAATGGGTTATCCCCATGGTCATTAGAATTATTAAGGATGGGTGCATCCAAATTTGTTTTAACTATATAATGTTGAATACCACTTGCATAACTGACCCCTTTGTAACTCCTTTCATTGATGAAGTTTTGGATGGCATTGCAAGTTGAGAGATATAAACTTTTACTAATGGGTTCTCAGGATACCATCAATTCTAGATTGAGGAAGAGGACAAACCCAAAACTACCTTTATGATAGAATGGGGTTGATTTTCATACAATGTAATTCCCTTTAGACTAAAGAATGCACCAACCATATTCTCCCAAGTAGTGATCACCTCTTTCAAGGACTTCATTCACGAATTCCTCCAAGTATACTTAGATAACTAGATTGTGTATGGGTTAGTGAAGGATTATTATGACAACTATGCCTTATGTTTGAAAGGTTTATGTAGTTGTAACTTTATTTGAACCTAAAGAAGTATGTTTTTGCAATGCCATTTAACACTTTAATTAGGCACATCATCTACAAAGATAGTTTACTTTTTAATATAGTGAAGATTACCATCATCCTTCAGCTCTAGACCCCATCAATGTAGAAAGACATTTGTTCATTTCTTGGACATTATGGGTACTATAGGAAGTTCATAAGGAACTATGCCAAGATTTTAGCATCATTAAAATATCTCTTGCAAAATGATGGCCCATTCTATTAGGGCACAATGTAGGAAGATGCATTTAAGACCCTGAAGATCAAACTAGCAAGCATGATGATATTACAATTTCTTGATTGGATGAATCCCTTCCATGTCCATGTTGATGCATATGGTACTATGATCTATGCTATTTTGGTGCAACAAAGTGAAGTCAAAATATATCATCCCATTTATTTTACAATTAGAAAACTAACCAAGGTATATCAAAACTACACCACAAATAAGTGTGAGGTGATTTCCATGGTCTAAGCCCTAAAAAAGTTTAGGCAATACTTGTTGGCAACCCATTTCATCTTCTTCACTAATCATGAGGTTATTAAGTACCTAGTGATAAATCCCATTCTCCATGGGCACATTTGTTTATAAGTTGTTTTGTTTCAATAATTTTAGTTCTTTGTTGTAGTATAACCTAGACAACAAAACTTAGGCCTAGATAATCTATCCTACATTCACTATAGAAACGTAGTAGTGCCTATAGAAGATGATATACCTAACACGTAACTTTACAGGGTCCAATGCATCCCTAAATATTTGGTATATATCACTATATTTATGATATATATATATATATATATATATATATATATATATATATATATATATATATATTCCCTAGACCATGATGACTAATGAGAAGAAGCAACTCATAGTTCACATCTTCAACTCATTGGCAAGGAACTATAAAATTTGAGCTATAATAAGGTCCTGCACCGATGTGTCCTAGAGAATGAACAAGACTCATTCTTGTAAGATGCACATGAAGGGATTGATGGAGGCTATTACATTAGAGATGCTACAACATGTAAAGTACAATAATCAAGCTTGTGATGGCCAATCCTATTCTAGGACACAATATAATATGCCAAAGCATGTGACATCTTCTAATGCATGGGAAAACCAAACCAGTAGGATGATATGCCTCTCATCCCTATCTTTAACTAAGAGCCATTTGAAAAATGGGCCATTAACTTTGTTTGGACTATTAATCTCATTGTAAGATGCACATGTGCATGATATATTCTGGTGGCCACAAATTACTTCACCAAGTGGGTCTAGGTAGCACCAACTAAAGATTATATAGTTATTATAACCCCAAGATTTATCTAAGAGAATATCATTAGTCATTATGGGTGCCCATTTATCTTGATTAGTAACCATGGCATGCACTTCATCAACCAAACCATTTATATCCTACTGACTAAATATATGGTGCCGTATCATCAGAAGACACCTTATCATACCCAAGTAAATGGCACTATAGAGGCATTTAATAAGATACTGAGAATGTATCTCATAAAGATATTTAATATTGGTCACAAATATTGGGATGATCATGTGTTAGCAGTATTATGGGATTGTCACATTATATACAAGCACCTAAATAAGCTACACTATTTTAGTTGGTGTTTGGCACAAAGGCTATTTTATCCATAGAATTCATAGTAACCTCATTGTGCATTATACATATTGGTCGATTGGATGACCAAGAGTATTTGAGTGTATGCCTTAAAGACTTGGATCCCTTGAATGAGACACATGCCCAAGAAAGATAGAGCCAATAAATAAAAAAGACATGCTAGAAGCTATGGTAAGATAAGCACATCAAGTGAAAAGTTTTTATCAAAGGTACACTAGTCTTGTTATATGACTCAAAATACCTCAAGCACCTAGGAAACGTCTAGATTAGGTGGATGGGACCTTATATCATCCATAATATATTTGATACTGGTGCAAGCAAGTTGTGCATGTTGACAGGTGAAATGCTCCCTAGGCATTTCAATAGTAGCATATTGAAACCCTATAGTCACTAGGATGGTGCTTATGCCATCAAAAAATAACTTCTCAATCAAATGTTAGTTACTTTGTGTTGACCATAATAAAATTTGACTCAAACCAAATATTTTCTTATGTTTGTTTCATTTGTGTTTAGTGAATAAGTGTGGCACTCTCAGGCCCATAGGAGAACTATTCTGATGATTACATGCATAAATTTAGTCATGTGAGTTGAGTACATACACCCTCTAAGCACTTGAGGCTAGACATCTAACTTTTTTGGCACATGATTTTTTCTAGGTTCAAAACTCTATGAGTACAATTTGACAAAGCAAGGTGAACAAAATTATCATCCAAAATAAATCAAGAAGAGATAATGAAGCATTGGAGGACTAGTACAAAGATTTATATTGGTTAGGGAAGGTCAAATCAAGAGACATGAAAGTGAAAAGAAGCACAAAACTAAGAAAAGATGGAATTGAGGAGCTGAATCATACACATATGAAGCTTTATGCCTAGGTTTCTATAAAAAGGGTGAAGGTTGCACAAGAGAAATATTTTTGAGATAACTAGCACCCACCCAATGGTCAATGGGAAGTGACCATTTGAATCACTTGTCACTTCACCAAATAAACCTTTAAGTAAATTTAATGATATGATGATAGAAGTACCAAGATCCAAAATAAATGAGAATTTGATGATGGATTTTCATGGATTTTTTGGGTTTAGTAGATTTATAGAAATCCATGCATTGCCAAGCCATTAATCACCAACCATTAATGAGGTAAATGGAAATATGGTATAAAGGGGTGAATGATAGACTATAATAGTTTACAAACCTTGTGAAAATTATAACTAGAACATAGAGTTGAACAAGAGTTAAAGCCACCCAAATTAGAAAAACACTAACATAGTGAAAACTAGTGAACCCACATGCCCCAAATGACAATGATTGAATCACAACAAGATTGCATTCCACTTTGAATTAAATATGAGGTGAGTGGAGAAGAATTGAGAGAGAAAAAAAGTAGTATAAGTTTTATAGAACACTGAGGCTACCATTAATGATGCATAAAACTTGAGATCCAAAGATAGTCATAATTTTCATGATTGTGAAAAAGTGTAAAGCACCATTAAGGGCTTAAGAAAGATCAACCAACCACACTTTAACAATAACTAGTTTAGAATGGTTAAGAAAAGGTTAAGTAAAGGTACATCAAAGGTGTAAAAAGATGACAAGAAATCATGGATGGTGAAATAATCAACCACCATAAAATGAGAGGAGTAACTAGTAGAAGGCATCAACATCATGGTGATAGACCCAAAAATAAGCAAAAATCTTACTTATAGAGAGATGCAGTTCCCCCTATAGGTCATGTTGGAGAAGAAATGGGTATCCTTTACACAAATGTGCAAATTAAAATATTATAACCATCAAATGAGGAAAAATATGTAGGAACTCAACCAAGACTAGATGGTTGACATGGTAAGAAGACTAAGGTGAGTGATTCACTTTTTGACGTCTCCATCTGAGACAAATTGGTGACCACCAGTGCAATGCAAATATTTGAGCTACCAAGCTTTGGCAAGCTAAAGGAATTGGTGCAATTCTTATTCTTTCATATTCAAGGTGACTAATTTTACTTTATAGGATAGTGCATGAGGATTTTTATACAACTCATCAAGAGGATCATGGGGTTTCCAAGTGCAGGGACATACATCCACCAGATTATGGAGGATGAAGTAGAGGTTGAGAGGGTCATAAAGTTCCTAGGCTATTATAAGTCAAGGTTCACATTCATGATCAAGGATATCCAAGACCCTGACATGAGGGTAGTAGCACATCTGGTTAGCTCCAAACTATGCCTTAGTGGTTGATGGTTTGATATTAACAAGACCTACTTGTGCATTACCCACAACATGACATAAGGTGTGAAATTAAACATCTCTAAATTCATTACTAAGGAGATTGTTAAGAATGTGAAAGAGTGCCATTGGGTGCATAAGACCTTCAAGTGGGGGTATATGTTGATCTTAATTATGATGGAGGAGATAGGTGTGTCGAATGATGATGATGATAATCTATGGGTTTTCCCACCCCACCATGAGTCCCCTGTGATGAAGTATCAAGACCATCTACCAACCTAGATTCTCACAAAAGTATAAAATAAAGGTGTAAGGGTGGTACAATAGGTACATTAAAGTCTTTGGGATTAAATGGTGCATCCCTTAAGAGCTCTCCCAATACTTGGTAGGAATAAAAACCTTTACTATAATATAACATTTTTTATGTAGTGTGCCTTGTGCTCATGGATGGGAACCTGTCTAGTTGGCTTAAGTTGACTTATGCATTTTTTTATCAAGTATTTCATGGTGCTGCTAAAGAGGATTCCAAATGTGTAATAATTAGAGAACCTAATCAACACTATGGATCAAAATAAGAGTAGGTTAAGCTACCAATTTATGTGTCCCAAAGCCAAGGCCACCAAGGATGAGGAGGATGACTTTGATAAAATGGACCTTCATCCCCTCCAGAGGCAGATAATGAATGGGTGCATATTCAACCTCTATTATGAAATGAAGCCATGTAAGAAGGGTTTTGATCTAAAAAAAGATGATGATCACCCCCTCTTGATCAGTGATGAAGGGAATGCTGCATTGAAGTCATAGGATAAGAACCTCTAAAAGAAGTAGGGGGAGAAACTTGAAGAGATCATGGAGTGCATCAAGTTAAACATTTCCTCCACAGAACAAACTACACTTCCAACTCGTAAGAAACATGTAACCTTCATGTCAGAGAGTACTTCCTCCAATAAGAAGCATAACAAGAAGAAGACTAAGGGACCAGTTATGTTCCCCACTGTGAATCTAGTAGAGATGGATAAAGAGGAGACCCTCATGCCCAAAATGGAGTATGAGACCTAAGAATAAAGAGTAGGGGCATATATACTATAGCTAGAAAAAGAGGAAGAGGAGACAAGAACCAAGGATGTACATAAGGCTGTCCAAAGTGGCACAACTACCATGCTAAATAAGTAGAGGAGTTGAAAATCTCCTCATATAGAAAAAAACCCTCCATACCACCTCTAAAAATAGAAGAGGATAAGAGAAGTGTGTGGAAGAAAATGGGCTTAAATGAGGAAGACATTGAGAATGTGTTGGTTTTTAAATAGAAACACATACTTGCCAAAGAAAAAGAAGAGGCTAAGGAAGAGAAAATGGCTAATAAGGTTATCAAAAGTGAAGGACTAACCATTGAAGCAGTTTAGAAATCACCCAATGCCCCCACCAAGAAGGTAGAATAAGTTACACACGAGGCATGCCCAAGTAGTGAAGGGGTGCCTAAAGAAAAATAAGGCAATAGTGGTGCCTTAGAAAAATAAATGGAGTTAGCAGAAGAACCCTAGAAGTAACAAGGTGATTCTATCACCAAAGGGATTACCCTAGAGGTGAGTATCAAGAAACCCCAAGAGGAAGAAGCATACAAGGGGGAGAAGTTTGAGGAAGAAACACCTAAGGAACAAAAAAATGAGTCCTCTAAGGAAAGTGCTAAAGAGAGTGGCGGTGCTAGTGAAGAGGAAGGAGAACAAACATAGGTGGCCATTGTCAAGAAGGATAATGTAGAATTGAGAATAAGGGAGAAGACACAAAATGGATGGAGGGATGATGAGATTTACATGTATGCTATCATGCCCCCCAAGCCACCACATCTAACATGCATAAATAACTTGCATTTACATTTGATAATTATAAGATGAGCCTCATTTTGAGGTTCCTAGAGTAGCTACTTCAAACCTGGAAGAGCCTAAGGAGGGGAAGGAATCCCTCCTCATAAACCCTCATGCCATGAACCTATTTTGAACTGGGAATGCATTAATTATAATGGCCACTAAATTTATGCACAAAAATATCACCAATGATGGTAGAGAGAAAATGGAAGAAGCTCCACAAAGAAGATGAAGAGGAAACATAGGCCACCAAATTCAGGATGTAGAAAATTTATGAGCACATAGAGATGGATAAACCATCCCTTTTTGTTGATATTGATACTTCAAGCCTCTCTAAGGTTGAAAAAATCTGTGTGTTAGTGAAGCAGATGCTTCCAAGGTTAAAACCTGGGACAACACAAGAAGAAGAAGAAGAAGAAGAAGAAGAAGAGGATCCATGTGTCACACTATAAAAAGAGCTAGCTAGTAATATTGAAGATGTAGAAGACCTCTTTTAAAAATTATAGGAGGGTAAAAATGCATCTAATGGCATCTTCTTGAGATTTTTGAACCAAACATCAGTCATAGACACTTACCTAAAGTAGGCAAAGGAGGAGAAGGAGAAACTAATGGTGTAGGTGTATTCAGTGAGTAGGTTAAAACAAGCATAACTCATGGGGAGCATTAATGTACTTAGTAATTAGATAAAGGAGTAAGATAAAAACTTAGAAACACTCTTCCACACTCTATAGACTAAGGCTTATGAGCAAGGAAAAATCCTAGATGAGAATGTGGAAAAGGCAAAGGATAATGTAGAGGCCTTCTAGAAGGAGATGGAGAAGATTGATGTACTAGATATTAGTGTTACATCCACTAAAATAGACAACATCATTGAAGATATCAAGCTTACCATTAAGGGATTTGAAGACTTCAATTCTGAGTTTAAAGAGAGGGTGCTTGAGTTTTACACTCTGAAGACCTTAACAACATAGTCCAAGATGGAATAGAAATTTTGTATGAGGTCATGTTGGGAACCTTATTTCAATAAGTAAGGAATCATGAAAAACTGACATACACATCAATATGAGGTAATCATTTTACATGCTGATGACATTTTAGTGTTACCTGGAGGGTTCAATACATACCTTGTGCTAGCTGATAGGTAGCTAACTGGGTCTTGAATATTTAAGGAATCTTCTAGGATTGGCAATACATAGTGACTACAACATAAATATTGCAAGTGATGGAGCTAGAAAAAAATGATCACTAAGGCTCTAACTTGGCACTCGACCTATGCATTCCACCTTGGTGGAGATATACATAAAGAGCTATAAAAGTAGCTGAAACCAGTCGATTGGGAAGATGCAAAAATGGTATAATGAAGCCCTACCAAATTGGACAACAAACCACATTTAGAATTTGCTATGTATACATCTGATAACCATTTGACACCATGAAGGCTCCAATTATAAGCACCCAAACTCACCTGTGAGCCTTTAGGTCATTAAGTAACTTGAGATAGGCATTTAATTTATTCTAAATGCCATGAAATATATAATTTATCTTTAAACTTAGTTAATGACAAAGATAGTTGTAGTAAAATATGAAAAATTAAGTCTATGGATATTTTGTATTACTATTGTAATGCAAAATGAATGTAATGTTATAATTTCATTTCAATTATGTTCAGCAATGTTTATGTATACTTCTAATTTATGTCATTAATGGAGTCTTTATGATAAATTATGATGTCATCATAAACCTATAGAGAGAATAAGTATATATCCTACACCAAGTATTCACATCCTTACTAAAAGTATGAGCCTAGTATGAGCACTTAAAGTGAAATCAACCCTTTAAACCTTCAAGCACTGACATGATGCTATGCTTAGTTTAACAAAGGCCTACACCTATATGAATCTAAGACTAGTCCACCAAATGGCTTGCACCTATATGCCATTAGGCTTGGCCCATGAAGGGTTTGTGCCTATGGATCGACTTAAGACTTGTTTGAATTGACCAAGTCATATAATTGATGTCTTGTGCCACGGCACAACTAGCCCAATGTGGGCCTCAGTTACTTGTTAGCTATAATTTAGGTGAGTGTATAAGGCCTGTGCCCTATGTGAATTGATGTTGGTACAATCAAGTGTAAAATGTTGAGCACAAAAGGAATATCTCTTGTTTGTGCCTAGTCAGAATAAGCCAAGAATCGACTAAGATAATTTTGTGCACTCTTTTATACAATAAGCCATGCCTCTATGACATGCCACCACTAAATCATAAATTATGAGTATGTGGAACCCATGCCTCTATGACATGCCCCACTTTTGAGGTGAGGGGAGATAGAAACTAGTAGTTAGCTTACCTCAAAAAGATAAGATAACCATGTAAACTATGGGATGTGCCATGTAGCATATATAGGGAATATGTTTAGGTATATATATCATTAAATCACATAGAATGTGATCACATCAAGTCCTAAAATACATGATAAAAATCATGGAAACATGTATATAATAACAATATAAGATAAACAAGTAACCAAACACACACATACTTGATAACTCAAAATCAAGTCAACAAAAAATGTTCTAAAGAGATCTAAAATAAGGGGCATGTTGAAATGCCACAAAATTAAAGGGACATGACTTAGTTAAAGAAATAAGTAATGACACTTTCAAATTTTAAAAAGGCAAACAAATACACGAGGGCTGAAAAGAATGAAAAATATTCATATGCTCAAACAAAAAAAATAATAACAAGGAAGGACAATCAAGGAAGTGCATACATGAAAGCATAATCAACCATCATAAATATATTATATTAACCCATGTATTAAATGTGTTAGAAAAAAATATCAAGTACAAAACATATCAAGTATACTGTAGAAGATATAAGCATGGATAAAGGCATGTTTAAGTACATATTAGTTCAAACATGATAATGTAAAGTGACCATATAATGATATAACTTGGATGTATTATGATAAAAAATTAGATTCCCCCAATGTCTTGGTGATTTGAGGAGAGGGAAGGCTTGGCATCCATAATTGCATAGATCATGTATTTGTGTATGCTTGTATCACACTCAAAAAGAAGCATGAAACATGTGTATGTATAATTAACTAATATCCTATCCATCAACATGAAACTAACAACATAGATGCTAAGTAGCCAATAAAAAAATATGTAGGTGCCAAAAATATTTTTGGGTTTTATAATTTTTAGAATTTTGGGTATTTTTGGAATATTGGTAGAGTTCTAATCAAGGAAGTCCTCATCATCAAAAGATGTAGGACCAACTAGAAAAAATTTCAAGCTTTGTTTATAGAGATGCACTGCCATCTCTTGAATGTATATGTATAATGGTTTACCTAAAGCCAATGGATAGGAAAATAACCATACCCATGATGCTGTATGAAAATATTTGTATCCATATCAAGAAAAGTAATACACATATTTGGAGTATCCATCTTGACATTCCAATCGATGAGACAATGTTGTCCAAGTTTTAATTCCAAATGTGGTTTGTTGTCTAATATCCATATGGTCTAAGTTACCACATGTGGATGTGGATCACATGCCATAGGTAATTGAATGTATCCTTAATATTTTGGCATCAATGGAGAGTATATTAGTTCATTTATAGTATGTCCCAATTATAAAATAAATGTAGTTCCATAAGTTGTATCCCACTTTTTCTTATCAAAATGGAGATGGTGGAAATATACCCCATCAATATTAGCAGTAATATTCAAATATTCATGCTTTGGTTACTTTGAAAGGTGGTTCTCTTCTAAAAGATAGGAAGGATTTTTCCTTTTGTGTGTTTTAGACATAGTTTGTATGCATCCTTCATTTTTATATTTATTAATTAAGTTTTTCAAAGCCTCACATCGATTGGTATTATGGCTAATGATCTAATGATAATTATAATATGGTACTCCCTCTATAAGTAGAAGTCTACTACCTAATCTATGTCTAATAGAAGGTAAATAAATCATTTTATTTTCAAGTAACATAGATGATATGGTATTTATAGTATCTTATTATGTCGTGATCTATAAAATATGTTATGAAGCCTTTTGGGAAGACTCCACATTATTCACATGATGTACTTGCATTTCACCCTTGTAAGGTTGACTGAATGTTTTTAACGAAGAGGGATGTATAGAGTAACAAACATTTACATTATCATATACTATTTTTCCCCCTTATCTAGCTTTAGTTATGTATCTTCTAAAAGTAGATTTATCTTATATGTACCAGGACTTGTAGGTTTGAATAGGTTATGTGAAAGGTGATCAAGTGGATCAAATTTTAGTTTTTGCATTTTCTCATCTGCCATATCATAAGTGGTATCATCATCACTATCATAGTAATCTAAAACATGTCCCTATTTTTGGTCAATATTGACCAATAAAATAAGCTCAAATATTTGGGGATCTTGTGTTTTTATTGTATCCGTTGGTAATAGTTCTTGATATTTATATTCATATATGTGTACCTCAATATTGAGTGCCTTACATTTGACTCTAGAGATAAAGGATCCATTATATTTGACTCACCTATTTCATACATTTGTAAATTCTCAAGAGGAATGCATTGTTTAGATGGTACCACTATAGGAATGCCTTTAGTTTTAGAATGTATCAATTTAAAAAATTTGAAAGGTTCATCATTGGTAGGAATGGTTAGTAAGGTCCCATCATGTATGGATCTTATACATCGATAAAGTGTATGTGGACAACTTCCATTGAATGTATCCAAGGTTTACCCAAAATTAAATTATAATATAATGATTGAGACTTTACCTAGAAAGTAGTTGAAACCATTTTTGATCCCAATGTTAAATCTAATGTGATTTGACCAACTTGAGGGTTATGTGAGTTATCAAACCATTTTATATGTATAACTATTTTTTAAAGAAGATTGGTGCTAATACCCATGGTGGTTGGGAAGTTTATGCTACAAATTTTTAGGCCTGATCCATTATCAATGAGTACCCTTTTAATGACCTTATTTTACATGGTCACTTATATAAACAAAGACAAATATTGGTTAAAAATGTTTTTGGATGGTAAATTTGTTGGATCAAAGGTAATGCGTATTGCATTATTCTTGAAATTTCTCATGATGTCCACAAAATAAGTAGGTTCAAAATCATTTAAAACCTAGGTCTCATGCAATGCCACATATATGATTTCCTTGTAAATAATAGATTTATTTAGGATCTCAAGGATTGAAATCTTAATATGTATATTACTCAATTGGACAACAAGGTCATATCTCTTAGATTTTATCATAAGCTTAGGCTTACGAGGCACCTATTATATATTTACAAATGGTGGATTAGGTTGAGAAACCTTACCTCTTTGAGTAGTAACATCATGGACCATAAAATATAATACAATTAGTGGGTAAATAATGGCGGAAGGATGGTAGCTGTCATTCAAACAAGACTTAGGTAGAAAAAATGATTGACAACATGCACGTTGGAATCTAGATACCAACTCTATAGTATTACAAAAGGAATTATGTAGAGAGACCAAGCATCACCTATTTTAAAATCCTCTCATGATGTTTACAAAATTGATTAATATACTTGAAAAGGTAGGTGAAATAGAAAATAGAAATAACTATTAAAAATTGGAACTCAAAATGAGTGATAGATGCACCATATTGCACATATTGATAGAAAAGGAAAAACTTGAATTTTAAATTATAAATATTTTTGAAATAAAAAATCAACAATAAAGAATAATAAAAAGAGAAACCCTAGATCAACCTAGGGATTTGAGGCCAAAGGTCAAGTTCACAAAATGTTTAACCCTAAATTTGGATGAAAATCCTAATAATGGGTTAGATAGGGTTAATAATAGAGAAATAAATAAGCACAAGGGTGATAAACAAATATATAATAGGCCAATTAATTTAAAAACTCAAATTGAACATATACTAAATTTATTATTCTAAGATTTGCTAAAATGGAAAGTAAATATATGTTAGATATTGTAATGACATAAAATAAGATACTTAGCTAATTCTGATGTTAATACATATCTAGATTTGAAACATATAAGTAAATTGGAAGAATATCATAGAACAATCACCAAATTATAGATTAAGTGCCTCTATAGTTAAATACACTTATGCTAGCCTAGGATGGTTACATCGATGTTACTAACTAGATCAAACATAGGTGTTTAGTATGAACTACCTACTAAAATTAGATGCGACCACCTAGATACTTCTGGGTTAGTCATCATATTCACTCTGGTGCATTCAAATTTGGGTTATGGTCTATCATTCATTGTCAAATGATAAAAAACTTAGTTTTTCATATTTATAGTGACCTTGGTAAAAATGAGTAAGTGGGATCATAGTGTAGAGCTACCCCAAAGACCTCTCTATCAATGAAAATTACCTATATATCCAATACTCTAAAGAGGGCCTCAGAATTATGTAATACTCCCTGCGTGTTGGATTGTGTTTGAATAATGTAATGTGTGATAGTTAATTAAAATATTGGCCTAACTTGTAACTTGTAAAATATAGCTCTTGGGATTCTCCTTCAGTACTTTAAACATATAGATGTGTTGTCCTTATGATTGATATGGAAATAGGAGAAGATAAGGAATATTTACTCAATTTAATTTTCTTCGAATTCTCTTTGGTATGAATCTTAGGTGAGGAATGAATGAGGTTTTATATTATTTTTGACCAAATTTGACTTTTAGGTCAAATTGGGGCACCCCTAGGTAAAAACTTGACTTTTAGGTGTTTTAGGGGTCTAATATAGATGTCATAAGGTGTTTTATAGGTTAATTGATGTCATTTATTGTTATACTAGCCTTGGTACTTAGTCATTTTAGTCCTTTTAGTAATTTTGCATCATTTTTAGGTTAAAAAAGGTGCATTTAATGACTTGTATATATTTAATGGGAAGTGTGAAGGTATCATTAGATGATGTCACATCTCATGTGTCCTAAGAGGTCTTAAGTAACTAAAACCAATTGAAAAGTGGTAAGTTCCTATGAAAATGGGTAGTTTTCTTGAGGAAAATAAGTTTGGAACTTGTATGACTCTTTGGGAAGTGCACCATGTGGGAAAGGATCATGGTATATCTCTTCAGATTCCCCAAGCTCAGTTCCACATTTGGTCTACTCTTTTTTTAGTCCTCTTGGAAAGTAGAAGTGACCTTTAGCTTTGTGCTTAGTATGAATATATTAGGAGGTTTCATCTCAAATTACTTGTAGAGGTTATAATACAATTAGAGACATTTATTTTCATATAAGGAGTTCAAATAATGGTGGCTTGTGCTTCATGAACCATCCTCATGTACCCTATGGGTTTTAACTCATTTTTGGTAAGTGCATACAACTCAGATACTGATATTGGTTTTAGAGGATGTTGAATCCCCCCTCTAATGTATTTGATGCTTAGTTTCAATTTTCAAGTTGAGTTGATGGGCAAATCATCTCAAATTTATAGACTAGCCTTATGTGGGATGACAAGCCTATTTTCACCATTTTCAGATCTTCATGCTTTGAAAATGTCTTCAGAGGGATTATGATGGTTTTATTTTAATACTTTAAATTTTCTCTTGATTATCTCCCTTCATGTTTGAATCCAATACATCAAGTTTGGATCAAGTGATTCAATCTTACCTTTTTCCACAATCAATTCCTTGTTCATCTTTACTTGCAGTCATGATGATCACGTGTGTAGAACATGTTTAGAGTGTTAGAATTTAATTTGAGGTCTCAAGAGGTTGATATGTGTTTATAATAAATAAAAATTAGGTTAGATATTCTAAATGGCACAAAGGGTTTATGACACTAGTCATGTGCAACATATGTTCTCAGTTTGCCATTAAGCACCATATATAGGTACCATTCATGAACACACACATGTGGAAAGAGATCTAGGACTGATTTGAAGCCATTTAGGTTAGAATACATACATTTGATAATTTTTAGAAGGTTATAAGGTCAAATCATGCTCACTTCCCACCATATTAACCTTACTACCAATACCTTAAAAACATAGTCAACCTATAAGTGCTAGTAGAGAGTTAAAAAACCATTATGAGGTGTTGGAATTGATGTTGAAACTCTATTCTAGGTTTTAGAGTGAATAAAACATAATGAATATCCTTTTTAAGGGATAATATTGGAAATTAAAAGTTAGAAAATACCTCTAAGGATTGAAGGACTATTTTAGGCCTAATTTTCCTAAAATGATAAAACATAGGTCTCAAGTGTTTTGTTGATGTCTTAGAATAAAGATGAGAAGGGATTTGAAGCATATAGTTAAGTGAGTTTTATAACCTATAGCAAGGATAAAGACTATGAAAAATATGGAAGGCAAGAGGTTAGTGGAGGATAGAATTTTGATAGCCTAAAATGGCCTACAAAAATATTGAATTTAGGTAGTTTGATCTATAGTTTTGAGTCAAAAGGAGACTTTTATCACCCAAAGATGCAAATTGACCTTGACACATAGTTTTAAAATTAAAAATGGTTTAAAGTGACATATTGTGACATAAAGGATCATCAAGGAAGGATGAAAGGTGTTTTTTTTCCTATTTTATAGGTACAGTCCATATATAGGCCATGAAAATAGGCACCTACAACAAACAAACAAACAATGACCCTAAAATATATGTCTAGTGGTGCTTAAGGTTGATAATGTATATCCAACATAAGAGTGGATAATTTTGACTCTGATTCCTTATGGATAACCTTTAGACATGATAGCCAATGCAAAATAACACCTATAGATTTTTATCTTCCTATACAATTAGCCGAGGATGATTGAGACAGGTAGTGAGATGAGAAATGTGACTAAGTTATAATTTAACTCAAGGTGAAATAATGAGTTAATAAATATGATATATGGTAATGGAAGTTTTAAGAGAGGTTAGAATGTTTGATTTTGGTCTCATTCACACCTTCATATATCCTTCATTTGCAATGAACACCTACAGTTGACTGTAGGTAAACGATGAGTTGGGATTTAGTCCTAAGTGATGATTTAGCTCAAGTTTGAAATAAAAAAGTTAAGGGTAGATGAACATAGAAAGTTTATTTGAGGTTTGTATTTATATTTTCAAGTCCTACCTCATGAAAATTACCCCAAGGTACCACCTCTTCAAAATAAAGACAATCAACTATGACGACAAGCAACCAATGAACTAATCTTGGTATCTACGTGATGTTATAGCACATTCAAGGTAGACCTAGGAGTGATAAGATGTTAGGTGAATATTAATATTAATGAAGGGTATTGAAACACTATAACAAAGCTCAAATTGAAGATAATATGTACTTATAGGTTCAGTCTAAAATAGGGTACAATCAAGGTTACAAATACAATTTGAGAAGTCAAGTATAAAAGGGAACATATGAGGATTTAAGTGATTAATCAGGATAAAAAAAAATTCATAATGACGTAATGGTATCATGTGACTTCCTATAGCATGGAAAATAAGAAAATTAGGAACCCTAAATCAAGCAAAACACAGTCCTCAGTATCAAAGCTTGCTGACAATTTCTTCACACAAGCCTATTTAGGTTTTACAAGTTTACAGAGGGAAAATGGTGTCACAAAGGGATTAATTTTGGTGTGGGGGTCCTTAAAAATTGGAGAATAACATTCAAAACTTTGTTTTATTTATCAAATAGAGAAAGTGCCTTCTATTTTATTTTAGATAGAGGGCACTTTCCCCATGATAAACCTTGTAGTCTGATCAAGTGGAGAGAAAAAATGAGCCAAAAGCTATAGGAGACTTATAGTAAAGTGAAAAAATTTAAAACACATCTAGTACAACATGATTAACCTTTCAAGAAAGGGTGAAACTAGATAGGGTATCTTAGATCATCAAATATGCAGATGGGCCTAGTGAACATGGTGAGGCCTAATGCCCAAATGAAGGGTCACTCACACTTTTATCCCTAATCATGATTTATACCTTATTTGAATATGTTTATGGGATGAATAAAGGTGTGTTTGAGTTATCAAGAGGCATGGAAAACCATCAATGGTCATTTTGAGCCTTAAGGTGCAGCCAAGCCTGTTAGGCAAGTGTCAACCCTAAGGCCAATTGGGGGTCCACCATCACTTCTAAATTTTTATGAGTGTTATATATTGTGGGAACATTTTTATGAGGTATAATTATATATTTTTAGCTTTTATTATGCAAAAAACCTACACGAAATCTAATTCTAACCCTGAGACAGTGCAAGCATGCAAAAAAGAGGAAAACAAGCTAGATAGCCTAGTTTTAGATGCTCACATCTTTTTGGGGGGTTTTCATGGAGAATAGAGTATTTTAGGGATTTTTATTAAGGTATTTAAATATGAATTTTTTGAACTAGTTATCAAATTCAACATCAGGTTTTTATGAACGAACCTTAAGAGTGAAAATAAGCCTAAAACCCTTGTAAGGACCAGTTTGGAGAAATGGAGTTATATAGCTGATCTAATGACATGGTTTGACCATGAAAAATATTTTATATTGTAAAGTAATCCCTAAATATACTTCCAAATATTTTTAGTTGTACAAACTTATATGAACATGGTAGAAATATGGTATTTTGACCACTTTTTATATTGTGTAGGTTCTAGGAGGAGTTTGAAGATGAAAATAACTTTGGAAGAAATATTAAGACTTATTATAACTCTAAATATTAATTTAATTCCTCAAAATAACTCCTAAGTTCCTCAAAAAGAGCTTTCATCCCAGCCAGTCAAAATTGGCATATTAGGTAAACTAGTGAGAAGGGTAGAGAGCTTCAAGTGAACTCAATTTTAGATGTTCCTGATGCTTATAGGGTCATGAAGGGTCTTTAAATTTGTCACTAACTCCATCACATGTATTTTCATGGGTAAATGAAACTAAGTTTGAGGCCAAGTGTGCAGAGTACATGAAAGAGGAGTTTTCTAGATTAAAAATGATGATAGCTCATTTCTAGGTGATTTTAGAGGACCATGTCTACAAAAAATACATGGATAGGCATGTTTGATATCCTTAAAATTCATCCCAATCATCATGCCTGGTCCTAATCAGTTATTAATAATTTAAATAGGGCTAATCATGAAAGTAATTTTTCTAAGCCAAGAGAAGGAGTTTTATTCCACTTTTCATGAAGTTTATGTCTTAAATTGACACTTATGCTTCTTGATATTTCATGGTTCATCCCATATTATATTATCATGCATAAATAAATAATTTTATCATCTTGAAAAGTTTCTTTGTGATCCATGGACTTCTATCTTCTCCTCTCTCTCTCTCTCTCTCTCTCAAGTTCTATAAGAACTAGCCATTTTAGCCATTTTAGAGATGCTCCTCCTAAGTATGGTGAAGCCTTGATCATTTACATACCATTTGATTAATAATACAACTTATTTTTACCTTTTCATAAATATTTATAAATGTGTTTTTCTTGGATGATGGATCTCTCTTAGTGAAGACTATGGATTCCTTTGCACGTTGTCTCATTTTTTCACCCTATTTGCAATTGGAAAGCTTCTTATTATAGGGCATGTTGAGTGTTTTAGGAAATGTCAATGATCGAGTGAGTTCATATTTTTATTATTTCCATTCAAGGCCTCTTGTATAGTCCTCCTAGCTTTGCACATTCATCCATAACCTCACAATGTAACATTGATGTGAGAAGATGAAGATTGGAGAAGTGTATGCTCATTTTATCTCTTGATTTCATGTGTAACATGTTGATGTTTAGAATTCATCATTTATTTTGGTGTATCACCTCAATTAGGTTAGTTTTATTTCAGTTATCTTTCTCCCTTTACACCCCTGAAATTTAAGTATAGTTACAATCTAAAGTGGTACATCAAGGGAACTAGCCCTATCTAGAGATTCACCTCATCCTTAGGCTACCCACAAGCCTAGAGGTGTTTCTATTATGCCACTTTGAAGAGGAGAGATTTTACATCTCATAAAAGGGTACAAATCCAAGTGATAATAGTTTTTGGCATGCCTGATGGGATTCTTGATCCAATAATTTGTGAGATTTTTGGTTTTGTCTCTCAACAATCAGCCTTTAGAGGCATCTATCTAAAGCATCGATGGTGACTCTAAAGATATATCAATAGGTTAAGTATCCTAGGATATCCTTTTAATATTTTAGGTAACATTTTACTTTATGTTCTTGCTTTCAATGAAGTTTCATGGCTAATTTTGGTGTTAAGCACTATTTTACACAAGTTGGTGAGACTTTTCAAGCTTGTGCCATTCCTTATCAATACAAAAAATTTATTAATCAGCCTTTTCATGAAGTGTATCAACCTTGTAATAAAGTGTATCAACCTTATCATGAAGTGTACTATCCCATTCATGAAGTGTATCAATCTTACAATCAACCTTATCCATGTCTTTCTCCTAGTCAACCTAAACACTTCTCAACTCAATCCATTTCCATCTTCAAGAAGACACTCTTGGGATATGAAAAGTAAAAGTTGGATATTAATACTCTAAGAGGATGTGGTCAAGAGGTTCCTATATATCTTATTCATAATCTAAGAGATGCACTATACTTGGTCAAAAGAGAGTGGGCACCTATTGAGAGAGCCAATTAATAAAGGCTCACAAGTGAGATGCTTGATGTGAGTGGCCTAGTTTCTTCCTTAGAGGATAGGCTAGGAGTTAATGAAATCAAACCTCACCAAACCTATCAGACTTCATATCTACTTCCCCAAGTTTCCTATCAGCCATATTTGACCCCTACTCATGAGCCCAATCAAGGGCTATCAAAGTCACCCTTTACCCAATCAGTTTGAAGAGAAAGTTGAAAAAATAAACCTTATGTTTGAATCTAATATTGATAGGTATGTCAGGTCAAAAAATATTCATATGAATCATTACATATTAGAAACAAAGTACGTGGATTTCAATCCCTCATTTCCTTCTCACATTGCATCCCAATCACCTAAATAAGAGACTCATAATCTAATTACCCTAAGCTGGAACAAGATAGTGAAGTCATGGGGAAAGAAAGAGGATAAAAGTCTTGATAAAGAGTGTAAAGTTGAGAAGGATCTTGATCTTATACAAACCCCTCCCACCCTTCCTCAAGAAAATAATTTTAATCCTAACATCCTAAGTTGGAGTAAGATAGTGGAATCATGGGAAAAGAAAGAGGATAGAAGTTTGGTTGATAAGGAGTGTGAAGTTGTGAATGAAATTGATCCTTTACAAGTTCCTCCCACCCTTACTCAAGAAAATTCTTATGTTCCATGTCAAACCTCATGTATTCCTTATCCTAATTAAGACTTCTATGAACTTCAATAAAGACTTCTCCAAGAGAACCTAGCCAAGCAAATTGAAGAGTTAGAGGCAAATATGAGATTGTTAAGTCAAGGTGTGATGGAAGATTTAGACCAAAAAGAAGATCCTATTCCTAAACACACCCCATATAACTCTCCTCAAAAAAAATTTCAATATAAATCAGATGTTAATGAAGTTATTTTCAAGTGGAAAGAAGAAAATCAAGTTGTTTTATCCCAAGGTTTTCCTCCCCTTCTTCAAGAGCTTCCAAAAGAATCCTCTACATTCCATTCTAAATCTAATTTTGAGTTCTATGTGCCACCTCCACCAACTATTTAATCTTGTCCTCACCCCATCACCATTTTCCTTATTGGACCTATGGTATGGGAAATTAAATAGTAGTTGGTTGATAAAAAATTAGAACTCTTGCTTGAAGAACTTCTAGCTCCTTGACAACCTCATTGGACTAAGTCACATGACTTCAAGATGCCTCATCTTAGAATCACAAAGAAAGAGATGGAAGATATTTAAGCCATTTAGAATCAAATTTTTATTTTATAGGTTGATATTCAACTTGAGATCCCTAAAGAGGTCCTATGTGCTGAAGAAGAGGTGAGCCCTTGTGTTGAGTTTTCTTGTTTGGTTAATAGTGAAGAATGATTTTTTTGTGTTGAAGAGGAAGTCTTGGATGAAGTCATTTTAGATTCTAAGGAAGAGGATGAAGGAGATTCTCTTATTGTTACCCTTCATGATTTTGATCAAAATTAAGATGAGGACTTGTGGTAGAAGTTTGAAAATATTTGCAATGACTTTGTGTCTCTCAAGGGGTCTACTACTTTAGAGCTGTCTACAAGTGATGATGAGCAAGAACAAGTTCTAAATCAATGTTTAGATGATTTGTTTGAAGTAATTGGAGTAGGATATACTCCTCTTTAATGAGGCTATGATATAATCAAATATGGAAAAGGAATCTTTTGTACTCAAGTAAGTATGAAAAGGAAAATCATCCTTTCAAATCTGTCCTTTCAAAAAACATATGCATTTGATGATGTCGTGTTTGAAGTCATCAAGGTGGGATATCATCCTATAAATAAGTTGGGAGAAACACATCAGATCTTGAAGGATGGGACAAGCTCCTATTGGCCTTAATCTTCTAATGAACATCAAACTACTCCTCTTGAAGCTATGCCTACTAAAGAGATATAAGTTGATCATGAGATGAAGAGTAGGTAGTAGTATGAGGTGAGTGTACAAGTTCAAGAGGAATATATCTACATTGGAGATCTCTTTGAATATTATCTAATTGATATCAAGTCAAGTGAAGTGCCAAGGAATAGGTCTGATCCATAAAGCATTCAATCTAAGGAGAAACATGCTTGGCACTATGATTCATCCCATCATGAAGATGATTCAAGAACTTTTCCTTTTGATCTTAGAAAGGAGGTATGCTTAGTTTATATTTTTTCACAATAGTTTTTTTCTAATTCCCCTATGTGCCTTGAGCACATGTGTATGTGTGTGTCTTGTTAGTGTGTTTGTTGTCTTATTTTATGTATCCTTTACTTTGTGTGGCTAAGGTGATTCTCTTCTAGAAGATAGGACGGATTTTGCCTTTTGTGTGTGTTTAGACACAATTTTTATGCACCCTTTATTTTTATATTTATTAATTAGGTTCTTCAAAACCTCAAATTGATTAGTATTATGGCTAATGATCTGATGATAATTATAATATGGTATTCCCTCTATAAGTAGAAGTCTACTACCTAATCTATGTCTAATAGAAGGTAAATAAATCATTTTATTTTCAAGTAACATAGATGATATGGTATATATAGTATCCTATTATGTCGTGATCTATAAAATATGTTATGAAGCCTTTTGGAAAGACTCCAAATTATTCACATGATGTAATAATATTTCACCCTTGTAAGGTTGACTGAATGTTTTTAACCAAGAGGGATGTATAGAGTAAAAAAAATTTACATTATCATCTACTATTTTTTCCCCTTATCTAGGTTTAGTTCTGTATCTTCTAAAAGTAGATTTAACTTATATATACTAGGACTTGTAGGTTTGAATAGGTTATGCAAAAGGTGATCAAGTGGATCAAATTTTAGTTTTTGAATTTTCTCATCTGCCATATCATAAGTGTAATCATCAACACTATCATAGTAATTTAAAACATGGCCCTATTTTTGATCAATATTGACCAATAAAAGAAGCTCAAATATTTGTGGCTCTTGTGTTTTTATTGTATCCTTTGGTAATGGTTCTTGATCTTTATGTGCATATACATGTACCTTAATATTGAGTGCCTTATATTTGACTCTGGAGATAAAGGAACAATTATAATTGACTCACCTATTTCATACATTTGTATATTCTCAAGAGGAATGCATTGTATAGATGGTACCACTATAAGAACGCCTTTGGTTTTAGAACATATCATTTCAAAAAATTTGAAAGGTTCATCATTGGCAGGCATGGTTAATAAGGTCCCATCATGTATGAATTTTATACATCGATGAAGTGTATATGGGACAACCTCCATTAAATGTATCCAAGGTCTACCCAAAAATAAATTATAATATAATTATTGAGACATTACTTGAAAAGTAGTTGAAACCATTTTTTATCCTAATGTCAAGTCCAATGTGATTTGACCAACTTGAGGGATATGTGAGTTATCAAACCATTTTATATTCATAGCCAATTTTTAAAAAAGATTGGTGCTAATACCCATAGTGGTTAGGAAGCTTATGTTAAATTTTTTTAGGCCCAATCCATTATCAATGAGTACCCTTTTAATTCCATTAATTTTAATGGTCACTTGTATCAGTAAAGGCAAATACTGGTTAATAATGTTTTTGGATGGTAAATTTGTTGGATTAAAGGTATTGAGTATTTCATTATTCTTGAAATATTTCATGATGTCCACAAAATAAGCAGGTTCAACATCACTCAAAACTTAGGTCTCATGAAATAACACATATAGGATATAATTGTCTCAATAAAAATGACTTAATGGTCTCATGTGACTCCCCATAACATGGAAAATAAGTAAAGGAGGAACCCTAAATCAAGCAAATCACATCCTCAGTTTCAAATCTTACTGACAGTTTCTTCACACAAGCTTATTTTAGGTTTTACAAGTTTTGAGAGGGAAAATAGTGTCACAAAGGGATGAATTTTGGTGTGGTGGGTACTTAAAACTTGGATAAGCACCTCTAACACTTGGTTTTCCTAATCAAATAGGGGAAGTTCCCTATGTTTTGTCTCAGATAGAGGATACTTTCCCCATGATAAACCCTATAGTATGGTCAAGTGGAGAGGAAAGCATAAGCCAAAAGTTATAGGAGACTTGTAGGAAAGTGTGTAAATTTGAAATAAATCTAATAAAACATGAGTAAACTTGAAAGAAAGGGTGAAATTGGATAGGGTATCCTAAATCATAAAATATACAGATAGACCTAGTGGACATGGTGAGGCCTAGTACCCAAATGAAGGGTCACTCACACTTCTAGCCCTAAGCACGATTTATACCTCATTGGAATATGTTTATGGGATGAATAAAGGTGTGATTTAGCTATCAATAGGAAAGTATAACTATCAAGGGTCATTTTGAGCCCTATGGTGCAATGAAGCTTGTTAGGCAAGAGTCAAGCCTAAGTCCAATTGGGGGTCCACCATCACTTCTAGATTTTGGTGAGTGTTATATATGTTGGTATCATGTTTATTAGGTATAATTATATATTTTAAAGCTTTTATTATGTAGAATAACCTATAGTAAATCTAATTCTAACATTTAGATAGTCCAAGCATGCAAAAAAGAGGAAAACAAGCTTGATAACCTAGTTTCATATGCTCATATATTTTTGGAGAGTTTTCATGGAGACCAAATGAGTTTATGGATGTTGATGAAGGTCTTTAAATGTGAATTTATGGAGTTTTTTGGCAACTTCAATGCCAAGTTTTTATGAACGAACCTTAATAGTGGAAACAAGCCTGAACCCTTATTAAACCCTTGCAAGGACTAGTTTGGATAAATGAACTTAGATAGATGATATAATGGAATATTTTAAACATCAAACATATTATAAATTTTAAAGGACTCATTAAAGATACTCCCAATGATTTTTAGCTATATGAACTTATACGAACGTGGTAGAAACATTGTATTTTTGATCATTTCTTAGAGTGTATAGGTTCTAAGAGGAGTCTAGAGATGAAAAAAACCTTGGGATAAATATTAATACTTGTGATAACTCAACATATTCATTTAATACCTCATAAAAATTCCTAAGTGCCTCAACATGAGCTCTCATCTTAGCCAGTCAAAACTAGCATATTGGGAAAACTAATGAGAAGGGTGAAGAACTTCAAGTGAGCTCATGTTAAGGTGTCCATAATTATTCTAGGGTAATTAAGGGTATTTAAATGTGTAATTAACTCCATTCCATGGATTTTAATTGGAAACAAAAACCAATTTTGAGGCCAAGTGTGCAAGGTGCATGAAAGAGGAGTTTTTTGGACTGCAGATGATGATAGCTCTTTTCCAAATGATTCTAGAGGACTAAGCCTACAAAAAATACATGAAGAGGCATGTATTGTGTTATTAAAATTCATACCAATCATAAAAAACTATTCCTAATTAGTTATTAGGTGTTAAAATAGGGATAATCATGAAGACATTTTTTTCGAGCCAATATAATGAGTTTTATGCCACTTTTCATGAAGTTTATGCCTTGAATTGACACTTCTGCTTCTTGAACTTGCATGGTTCATCCTATATTATATTTTCATTCATAAGTAATTAATTTTATCAGATTTAAAAGTGTCTTTGTGACCCTTGAACTTCTGTCTTCTCCTCTGTCTCTCAAATTCTAAAAGAAATAGCCATTTTGGCCATTGTAGAGATGCTCCTCTTCAGTATGGCAAAGTCTTACTCATTTGCATACCATTTTATAAATAATAAAAATTATTTTTACCTCTTCATGATTATTTATAATTTTTTTTTCTTGGATGATGGATCTTTCTTAGTGAAGACTATGGATTTCTTAGCATGTTGTCTCATTCTTTCACCCTATTTGCAGTTGGAAAGCTTCTTCTTGCAAGGCATGTGAAGTTTTTAAGGAAATATCATGGATTGAGTGAGTTAATATTGTCATTAATTACATTCAAGGGCTCTTTTCTAGTCTTCATAACTTTACACATTCATCCATAACCTCACAATGTAACATTGATGTGAGAAGATGAAGATTGGAGAAGTGTATGTTCACTTTGTCTCTTGATTTCATGTGTAACATGCTTCTAGTTGGAAGTCATCATTTATTTTGGTGTATCACCTCCCTTAGGTTAGTTTTATTTCAATTATCTTTCTCCATTTTCACCCCTAAAATTTAAGTATAGTTACAATCTAAACTGGTACATCAAAGGAGCTAGCCCTACCTAGAGATTCACCTCATCCTTAGGCTACCCACAATCCTATAGGTGTTTTCATTGTACCACTTGGAAGAGAAGATATTTACCATATCCTCAAATGGTGAAAATCCAAGTGAAAAAAATTATTTTAATAATAATCCTCTTGGATAATATATCACATTAAATAACTTAGGCTGACCTTTAAGACATTATTCATTTGTAAATTGGATGACTTTAGGGCATTGGACACATATCGATGTATGAATTTGACTAGGACACAAATATTTAGGCATTTAAAAAATAGGTACATGTATAAAACTTTTAGAGGTATAATATAATTAGGTTTAAAACATTTTGGTTAGGATATAAGGTCTAGGTCATCAGAATGATACTGGTTAGACTAAGAGATAGGTAATGAGTACATAGAGATAGTAGATGTGAGACTTGCATAATGGGAAAATGTTTAAAACTAAGAGGAATAACCAAGGTATATATTTTCCAAGTTTATAATACTAAGGTGATATATAATTCATAAATATCATTTAAAATTTCCCCTCAAATGTGTTATACTCTAAACATGTATTGGCAGACACCTGGTCATAAGTCACCTTTGGTATTGGGAGTTACAAATATTTTTCAAATGCCTCTCCATAAATGTATGCTACTATATTTATGTGAAGTATGAAGTTTAAGAATTCCCAAATAATATTTTAAGTAATAATTTAATCATTTATTAGATAAATATAAGGTGTTACATCAGATTTTGTAGTTATGTTGGGTAATCCCATGGCCTTGATTTCTATAAAGTCATCAATGCACCTTCGATCATCCTCAAATAACTGATCTTTTGCCAAATATAGTTTTGTGTTTGCACCTCATAACAAATGGTTGAAAAATGAGGGAATCATTAATCTAATTATCCCTTATCAAACACTATGTCCAAATATTTAGGTCTACCTATGATGGTGTATGAGGAAGGAGGTTGACTTGTTCATGATGAAGAAGCCATTGTTATACTATAAAGCACTAAAAACTTCTTTTAAGGTGACTAAAAGTATTCATAGATTTTTTAGGATAAAATTAATGGATTTTATAATGGGATAACTCAAATTCAAAATTTGATCATATTATATTGATGGAAATGGTGACTTGATGCCATTCAAAAATCTGCATATATTGCCAAAATCTCAATACTTGAATACTTAGTTCATATGAAGTTAATGTAGCAGCATATTTTAGTTTTCTTTGCCATTTTATTTTGAATTTTACTATCAACTTTAGAGAGTGAATTTTTTCATGTGGTAGTTTATGGTTCACCATGAGTGATTAGTCATCACCTAAAAACATGTGTCCATCTATCGTGCATTAGATTTTGGCCTAGTTATCAAATTTTACATTATATTTTGGCTATGCATCTTTATGACTATGACACTTGTCATAATATCGATTACCTATGGCTTTTTATTTATAATATTGTTTAGTACCCCTTATAAGTCATGAATTAATGAGATTATTCGACTTGGCATGATTTCAGGAATCTAGGGTCCTTCGATAAGCAATCAAAATATGAAAGATTCCTTTGTGTTTGATTAGCCATTTATAGTACCCTTATCCAAAAAAACTTTGTGTATCTATAGATAAGTTCCTTTTCTCCTTACACTTACTATTTTGAGAATTTTCCATAGAATTAATAATTTCTATTTTTATTCCAGATTAGCAATAAACCTAACCCTTTCATCTAAATTATACTTTCCAAATCATAAATCAATAAAATAAAAATAAACCCAAAAAATAAAAAAAATGCATCTAAAATTAGTAAACAATGCTAAGAAACACATCTTAGGACTGTTAGACACTAGCACTGTCTAGAGGATAGTAATACTAGATAGTAGCACCACACACTAAACACTAGTGCCATAAGGTTGACAGTAGCACCTAGAATGTGACACTAGCACTAGTCTATGAAAAATAACTCTAAAATAGTTCCCTTTTAGTAAAAATAGTAAACAAGAAAACAAAAATGATAAAAAATGAAAGAGTCTGAGTCACTAACCATACAAACCTTTTCCCTGACTTGAATATGTGCCTTGACCTCCTCATAACATGATAAACTAGCTCCTTATCTCCTTGATAAATTTCTCTCACTCAAACACAAAAATATTTCAACTCAAATGATATAAATAAATTATAAAATGAATCAAAATAACTTATTTAATTCATAACTTACCCAATGCCACTTTATTAAGGTTACCATTGCATGCCAATTTTTTAAACTAATACAAATCTCTTCTTATCGACATATATCGAGAACCATAACACAAATTCATGAACTATTTCTTGCACATGGGACTTAATAGTGATACAATATGTCCCATATTATTTAAACCAATCCCATCATTATTATCAATCTACAAAATTACAAAAATAATTGAATTATATTTAATAATACAACATAGCAATCATCTATCCAATTACACACTAAATTATCAACTCTAACACAATAAATACATTATTTGAACCTCTTCCAACATTAAAACTACTAATTAAAAATAAGAAAATATATCCTTACCACTTTTGGTTATATATCCTCATCACAATATTGGCTTTCTCACCAAAAAGTGGGAATATGCATTGATTGCTTCAAACATACAAAGTTATATTCAGATATACAGACACACATGTTTACACAGGTTTACATAGGCATTCACGTCTACACAAATTTATATAGGCATTTAGATATATAGACATATGGGCCTACACAGGTTTACATAGGCATTCAAATTCATATATTTTTAGATATACAAGCACATGTGTATACAAAGGTTTACATAGGTATTCAGATATATAGACAAAAGTGTCTACATAGATTACACATGCATTCAAATATATATACACATGGGTCTACACACATTACATAGGAATTCATATATATAGACACATGGGTCTACATAGATTTACAGAGCCATTTAACTTCATAGATTTTTAGATATATAGACACACAAGTATACACAGGTATCAAGATTAGGGGGTACAATATAGAGTGCACTTTCTTAGTCCACATTCTTAGATTTATTAGGTTACACTTAGTATTGTCACTACTATCATCACTAGGTTTTCTCCAGTTTGGGTCTCAGGACCATCTATAGTGATTGATCCATAGCATTACACCAGATCTAATTTACATACTCAAATTTAGAGTGGGGGCAAGTCAACCTTATTTCTCCACCCATTCAGTCTACATACTTAGATTTAGAGTGGGGGTAAGTGATCCTTATTTCTCCATAGTTTTATTTTATATTAATCAAACTTATAATGGGGGAAAGTGAGCCTTGTTTATCCACACATTTAATTTACATACTCAAATTCAGAGTAGGGCACACGAGCCATGTTTCTCCACACATTCAGTTTACATATTCAAATTTAGAGTGGGGGAAAGTGAGCCTTATTTCTACATGCATTTAGTTTACATACTTAGTACAGGGGACATTCATGCCATATGTCTTCCCTTCATATGTTACACTCCATTTCTTATCCACTTCTCTAGCAAATAAATGGGCCAAATCTAAATTACATTCACATAGGTAAGCACATGTACACATTCCTATTTTATTTTATTTTATTCTAGTACTTTCATTTTATTAAATTACTAAAATAAAAGGGGGTAAATGTAAACACCCTAATTTGGTCAAACAACAAGTACTATATCTTTTGTCACTCTTTCACATGAGGGTCTTAGTGATGATTATAGTCCTTATTCACATGGTCATTTTGAGTCTTTTGATATTTATTATGTTTTATTTTCCCTATATGCAACATTCCCTATAGTCATAGGTCACCTTTTCCTAGTGTTAGGGGGCCCTAACTTGTCTTCCCTAATTTTTGTTTTGTTTTGAGCCTTAGGATATTAGTGCCACTTTTTGAATAGTGGTACCACATGGAGCTAGTGTACACTTTTGGCTTTAGTGTTTGAAATTCCCTTTCATCCATGCTTGAGTCCTAAACCCTCTATAAGCCTTATTTTATGTTTTTATATCTTATTCATGACTTGTCAGCCAGAGAACAAGGTATTATATTTAAAATAAAGATCCTCATATATAAAGAGTCTCACAAGGAATTTTACATCTATTAATTACTATTCTAGCATTTATTTACATAAAATCAATAAATAGTACAGCTCAAATACTCTGCATACTACTCAATATTCACACCTAGACATTTGTATGCTTGATCAAAGAAGGGCCTAGGCAAAATTAATTCTAGCATACTATGCAAGTTGATGGTACATGTTACTTAAGGAAGAACTACATGTGATTAAAGACCTTGATCATTGGTGTTAATGTAGGCACTAGATAAGACAATAGGGGTTCTAATTTGTATGATTGTAACATCCTAAAACTCAATTTTTCCTTTACTTTTACATTTGATTAGTTCATTGTTTCATGTGTGTAGGTATTCATTAGGGTTTTGAAGAAGATTCAGCTAAAATAGTGACACATATGAGCCCCCATGCAACATAGATTCACCTAAAAAACCCTTATAAGCTCCTACAACTTCCTTGAAAGTTATAAATAGTCACTATAGAAAGGACATTAGTACCATAACTAGACACTAGTACCACATATTACTACTTTCCTAAGAGGGGTGCTAATGTCCAAAGCTATATCTTGACAAATATTCAAAATATGAAAGATTCCTCTATGTATGCTTAACTATTTCTAAGACCCTAATTCATGAAAAACTTTGTGTATCTTTAGATAATCTCCTTTTTACCTTACACTTACTATTTTTGGACATTGCCATAGAAATAATAATTTCCAATTTTATTCTACATTAGTAGTAGACCCAATCCTTTAGTCTAGCTTATCACATTTTTAGAGCAAACAATTTTTGATGATAACACAGATATAGATGCACTCTTCATATGAGCATACATATACCACCATCCTATTTAGAGTGTTATGGTTGATAATGGGTCAAGCATAAACATGTGCACTATGACACTCTTACAACACTTGGGTTACACAAACATGATATGTTACCTATAGATATAGTCATTAATGGTTTTAGTGGCCACATTTAGATCTCCATCAGGGAGATTGTGCTTCCATTACAAGTTAGAACAACACACATAACCACTTAGTTCCTAGTAGTACTTAATGATGGTGTATTCAATATATTATTATGTGGCCATGGTTAGACTAGATCTAAGCCATTCCATCTATATTACACTAATTATTGAAGTACATACGTACCAATCAAGTGGTTAAGGTTGAGGGTTTCCCATATGAGTATCCTGTACCCATCCCATAAGTAGTTCCAACATAGTTTACAACTACATTTTAAGCACAAAAACTAGCTACAATTCTAGCACCATTACCAAATATTACATAGCTATCAGTTACAACCAAGAGTAAAGTTACTATGCATACATTAGAGAGTTCAATAGAGCCATCAATGTAGTCTAGGTCTAATCCTATAATATGTACACATACACATACTTTCCCACATACACCATTAATAGAGAGATCCCTATGTAAGAGGTAGTTCATAGATTCTAGGGGACCTTCCTCTACTCATTTTATACTGAGATAAGTTTTATTGGGTTCTATGTATTCTCAGCATAGGGCACCTAAATCACCTATAAATTCTTCTACGAGATGGGTTCTAAGACCCATATAGTTCACAGGGCATCACATTTAATGCCACAGCTTCATAACATCACTACACAAGTAGATTCAGACATAGATTTCTCTGCACAATAGATTACAGGACCACAATTTCCATTTCACACTCCATGTATGATCACAGTTCCCTTTTTCAACATAGATCATAGTGATAGTAATTCTCCCATGAGACTCATTGGCTAGTATGGTTTCTAACTATTTTACAGACTTCTTTATCTCTCTCATTCCTTGTACATATTTTATTTTCATTTACTTATACATAAATTATATCTAAAAACAAAAAAATAATATAACATGTAAAAATGCAAAAACATTCAAATATTACTCAAAAAACATAAAATTTATAGATTGTATGCATTGATATGTTTACATTTCTACTACTTTCGAGATATTACATATTGTTGGCTATCTTAGTTTAGTCATTTTTTATCATACACATATGTTTAAATTATTCTTGTCAAGTGCTTGAAGATTACATATAGGACTATAGTCCACTACACTGATCTAGACTTGCTATCATTTACCCTTAGGTTTATTCATTTGATACATCCAACCACTCAAGAGCATCTCCTAAAAAGTTGATACTACTAGGTTTTATCCTTAAATTCTATATATTCTAGTTTACACATTGATATAACTTGATATTGATCATTGTTACTCATTGCTTAGATTTTTTTCCAACTATCACTAGTTAGAATTAACATATATACATCCTATAATTTACATAGATTTATACTACATAGTTATACATGCCTTCAGTTCTATATTTCCTAGTTTAGATTTGATTGTGTTTCCTATTCTTATTCTATTCAAGGGAATTTGAATATGCCATTGATATTTGGATTTATGCCACTTCTATGTTCATATGATTTGGACATGTGCCCATGTCCCTTGTGCATATTTTCTTGATTGTATATATGGACATTTGAACATGAACTTCTATGTGTCTCTAAGCCAGATTTCATATTGATTGTATATGTGTACATTTAAACATGTCCTTGTATGTATTTCATTCTTGGATTTAGTGATATGTGGCCATGTCCTTTGTATTGTCGCCTCTTGACCTACTTTTACGTGCCTCATGTGTTTTGTATGTATGCTTCTTCATTGTGACACTTGTCTTTACTTTTTACACACACTAGTTTTCAATGCCATGAGGGACCTCAAGCATCTACCCTTCTTACTTGGGTATCGTGATGGACATCTTGCCCCATCCCCCTATGTAGGCACTCAAATTTATTATTATACACATTGATTACATCTATCTTGACAACCTTGTGTAATGATAGATTATAACATAAATATTAAACTACCTACTTATGCTTAGATAATTTTACATTCTGATGTTATGTTTGTACATTGTATTAGAATATCACTTATATGCTTTGGCTAACACATTTTAGAGAGATACTTATTTTGAGGATAATTATTACACAGGTTCCACAATGAATTCATAGGGTTTTTTTAATAAAGATTAAGCTCTTACATTGTTATTTATGGATCATTTTTAGCACATAGGTTAGTTTTAGAAATTAGACATAGGTCAAATGCAATAAAAAATAGGGATTCAAAATGTAGTCTAAATCACCTAGATTTTAGACCAAATAGATATTAGTGACCAAATTGGGACACTCACACCAGAGGGTGATACTATCCACTACATATCACTATTGATAAGTAACCCTTGATTTAGGATAGTCTAGATTAGCCAGATTAATACATGAGGCACAATATAGATTTGCACAAGTAAAGTAACAAATTTGATAATTATATTTTGATTTTGCTCAAATACACTCCTTTTAAATTAGATTCATAAAAGTTTCTTAGATTTGGGGA
Organism: Torreya grandis; assembly: GCA_037957365.1. NCBI lineage: Eukaryota > Viridiplantae > Streptophyta > Pinopsida > Cupressales > Taxaceae > Torreya > Torreya grandis. Next base: position 39,502 of record JARHVA010006274.1, read on the forward strand.
AATCATGCATGGCATGATCACACCTAAATTCAATTCAGATACAAAGTCAATTATTACATACTCAATTCAAAATCACTACACTCAAATATCAAATTGAGGGCATATGCATGACATATAGTTTCTATATGCTCAATTATACATAGGTTGATAAGATGGAATGGAAAACTCCATATCATTCTCTAAGCTTATACTCTTGCTATCATATTCTAGGTTGTCACTATTTTCATGAATTACTCCATCTATAATGGTTGGCATTCTTGAGTGCTGAAGAGCTACCTCATGTACCTAAGTGGCCATAGAGTAGACATACACAATTATATATACCCAATTAGATAATTTTAACACTTTGCATAGTTTAGTTTTAAATACATCTACTTCACACAAGTAGGCCATGATGGATTCATAGCCTACTTGAGTTATTGAGACACTTAAATGAGAGGGTTAGACACACTTTCAGTCTTATCCAAGCTATTCATAAATCATGATCCATTGAGCAGGGGTGGGCAATGATGGAGTCAAAACTGGATTGACTTCTTGAGCCACCCATATGAGGATTGAGTAATCTATCAGCTCAATCCAAGATATTCAATTATTTTATCACTATGTATAATCATACACATAGGTTATCACTAGGTTCATGCATTGGTTCACATACCCAATGAGGTGTATTTATTCCTTTCCTCTCTCTTTACTCAACCTTACTCAATTAATTTATTCAGCATAGTCTTTTACTTTTGATAATCTCTTAAGGACTTTTTTTTTCATGTTTCATTACATGTAATTGTTTTGGATCATGTTCCATATACATAGACCCAACTTCACATATTCAGACTTAGCTACATAGAATTCACTTCATATGTAAGTCTAGATATGCTTATTTTTCCTTTATATTAGTCATTTCACTTTGTTATATTTATAGCATAAATGAGGGGAAAATGTAATCACCTTAAAGTGGTATTTAGATGTTAAGAGTGTTGATTGAGATAGATTATTCCTAGATTATCCCTAGACATATTCTATAGGATTTACCACACTTTTATATCCATTATCTAGACCACAAACATCTTTAGTTATCTCAAACATAGTCCCAAGACACCATTCCTAGATCCCAATCGAGTGTGCCTAATAGTCTACTAGATAGAAACTAGCACCACATTAAGGACACTAAAGTCACATGGTGCTAGTGTCCCTAACTTGGAACTAGTGTCCCTTGCCCTAACTCTCCTGAATGGATACATATTCCAACATGTGCCCCTCCTAAGGTGGGCTTAAGTACATTTTATTAATCACACAAGCTACATATCTCTATAAATACAAGACTATTTGACCTCTTTAGATTAGATGAAAAATAGATGTAAAAACCTATCTAAATAAAAAATAAGTTGAGAAAAATTAAGGTATTTGATCCTTATTTTGTCTTACTTCTACATACTAGATTAAAGGGATGAGATGTCTAAATCAGTTAAATAATATGCAATAATTAAGCACTAATTTGTTATGGATTTTGATTCCTTTTGACTTTATAAAAATATTAATGAATATGCATAAATAGAGACTTATCTATAAAGTGACTGTCATAGAAGATCTAAGTTCTAAAAACTAGGTTTTAGATAGGTCTAAGTGTCATTAACAGGGTCTTTCAGCCTCATTACTCACTAGACATTAGTACCCCACCTGGATAGTAGTGCCATAATGATGTAGTGTCCTCAAAATGGTGTTAGTGTCCTCTTTTCAAAATTGTTCCTATTTTTTGGGAGCACCTGCACCTATGTTTTTGGGTTTTATTCCTATGTGCATGAAATTTATAACTCTATATTGTGCCTAGAAAAGCTAATTTAATATGCAAACCCTAATCTTCCTTACAAGTATGGCATATGATGAAAATGTGTGTTCACTAGTAGGATAGGTTGGACATACTCAACATCCCCTATGAAGAGAGTTGCCTACATACTGATACTCTAAGGAGGGATCAAGCCCAATGTAGTTTTCCCACCTAGTGATTGGTGAAAGTGAATGCTAGAATTAGAGTGGTATTGAATACTTTGAGTGTGATTAAGCTTTGAAATCTTTGAAATTTTGGCTTAGGGTAGCTATAGATGGTAGTACGTAGAATTAGGTTAGAATAGGGATCAAATACCTTAATTTTTCTCAACTTATTTCTTATTTGGATAGGCTTTCACATCTATTTTCCATCTAGTCTATTGAAGTCAAATTGTCTTATATTTATAGAGATCTGTATTTTGTGCAAATAATAAAATGTACTTAGGTTGACTTAAGAAGGGCACACATTTGAAAATGTATCCATTTGGGAGAGTTAGAGTAAAGTAAACTAGTGCCATTTTGGGGACACTAGCAACATGTGGCTTTATTGTCCTTAATATGGCATTAGTGTCCATCTGGTAGACTACTAGGCACATTAGGTTGGGTTCTAGGAATGCTATCCTAGGGCTATGTTTGAGATAATAAAAGATGTTTGTGGTCTATACAATGGATTAAAAAATGTGATAAAGGCTCTAGGATAGGTCTAGGGCTAAGCTAGGAATAAGCTATCTCAAGCAACACTCTTAGCATCCACATACCACTTTTAGATGATTGCATTACCCATCCCTTTATGCTAGAAATAAAAATAATAAAAATGACTCATATTAAGGAAAAAGAAGCATACATAGACTTACCTTAGAAGTGAAGATCGTGTAGCTAAATCTGAGTATGTGAATATGGGTCTGCATATGTGAAACATGATATAAATCAATGACCTATGATGAAAGATGCAAAAATAAATCCTTATGAGATTATAAAATGCAAAAGACTATGATAAATAAAGTAAATAAGTAAAGCTGAGTAAAGAGAGAGGAAAGGAATGAATACACCTCATTAGGTATGTGACCCAATGCATGAACTTAGTGATAACATGTACATGTGAGTATATATAATGATTAAATCATTGAAGTTTGGACTGAACTAATAGCTTGATCAATCATCATATGGGTGGTTTAAGAACCCAATATGGCTTTTAATGTATCATTTCCCACCCCTACTTGGTGGATCATGATCTATGAATATCTTGGATAAGATTGTAAGTGTGTCTAACCATCTCATATGGATGACTTAAGAACTCAAGTAGGCCATGACTCCATCATTGCCCACCCATGTGAATTAGATGTGTATGAAACTAAACTACACAAAGTGATGAAAGTATATAACTAGTTATATCTAATTGTGTATGTTAGCTCCATGACCACTCAAATACATTAGGTATGTCTAGGCCACTCAAGAATGCCAACCACTACAGATGGAGTAAGGCATGAAATTGGTGATAACCTAGAATATGATAGCAAGTGTATAAAATGTAGATAATGACAAGGAGTTTTCCATTCCATCCAGTCAACCTATGTGTAAAAAAGCATATAAAAACTATGTGCCCAACACATGCCCCCAATCTAATATCTGAGTATACTAATTTTGAATTAAGTATGTAATGACTATATTTGTGTATTTAAACTAAATGTGGGAGTGATAATGTAATGCATGATTCCCCCAAATCTAAGAAAATGGTATGAATCTGAGCTAAAACTAGTGTATCTAAGAAAAATCTATGTAAATTTATACTATACCTATTATACTTTTTTGGCTAATCTAAACTACCCTAAAGCTAGGGCTACTAGATAGTAGTGCCATGTAGTGGATAATAGTATTTTTTAGTACCAAAGTAGGAAGGGTAGATGCATGAGGTCCTTCATGAAATCAAAAACTGGTGTATGTAACAAGCAAATATAAGTTTCATGGTGAAGACACATACAAGGAAGTATACATATAAAACACATGAGGCATGCAAATGTAGGCCAAGCGGCCAAGATACAAGGGACTTGGGCACATGTCACTAAATATTAGAATGAAGACATATAAGGACATGTGAAAATGTCCAAATACACAAGAAACAAATAATTTAGCTTAGATCCACATGGGAGGACATGTTCAAATATCCAAATATACAAGTAAGAAAGCACACACAAGGTACATGGGCACATAAACTATGTACAAGGAGTGAGAGAGAGAAGGAAGTATGTACAAGAAGTAGAAACCATACTAATCAATTAGTCTCATGGGAGACTCACTATCACTGTGAATTGTGTCAAAAATAAGAATGGTAATCTCTCATGTAGTGTGATTTCTATGATCTAGTTGAATGTTGTTGTAGTCGGAATTTGAGTATTGTTCATCATCATAATAATAATATTATTTAACATTAGAATCATGATAGCCTATAATGCTAAAGGGAATTGCCTCATACTATGGAGTTAACCTTTTTTAATTGTGCTTTGGAATATTGATTATGATTTTTCCATTTAAAACTATGCTTATTATAGACATATGTTGTCATGGAGGCTCTTTTTCTAGAAAGCCTTGTTTGAGAATGCTTGTTGGCTGAGCATGATTTTGAATTTGAAACTTAAGTTCTTGCTCTTTAAGAAACATTTCATATGTATATAGATGTTTTTCCTTGATAAATTATATCTGTGACTGATGTGCCTTAGGATGTTTAATAAATCCCAAACCCTGTTGACCAATACTACCAACTTTTAGAATAGGAAAAGTGATGGCTTGGGCCTGTTTGCCCAAACCTTGACCATGATAATCAAACTATTGTAGGTAATTATGATTTAAGTCATACCATTTTAAACATTGAGTCTCATTTTGGAGAGGTAGATTTACCTCTTTTACTTGATTTTTTGGTGCATGTTGTAATATTTCTTGTTGTGATTGTGCTTTTGGAACCTTTTGTTATTTTGAGTTATGGTTTGGTATCCATTTTTAACTGTTTCTAAATTTGACCATTTTTGAAATTCTAGATGTGTCATTATATGTTAATTTGATGAAGTGTGACTATATGATTCATTTATATCCATTATCTATTGTATTTTCATTTTGAATGCTAAACACGAATCCATGTGGTTCCCATGCTTTCTATGATATGCACAAAAACGTATGGATCTCCTCATTAGGTAGAGAGGAGGTAGGTTGATCAACTTAGCTTTAATAATTTCCCTTATTACTTCAATTGAAATCTTATTTGATCTATGAAATATTTTTGAATCACTAGTTTTAGATGTACTTTGTTGTGATTTGGATATGTAACATTGATTACCATAAATTGACTAAGTGAAGATGCATATATAAGATTTACACTATTGTGCCCTAGAGGCCTTTGTCTTATAAATTTATTTTCTAATGTTGAAATATTTTCATGTAATAGTTGATTTTGATTTTTTAAACCTCCAATTATCTTTCTCATACTAATAATTTTATCACATAAAGTCTCACAAGTGAAAAACCTAGCTTTTTTTGAGTGAACATGTAGGCACACACTGTGTAGGGAAGATGTTAATAGGATGGGTATGGGGAATAATAACATTGGTATAGGATTATTAATATCATGGAATAATGATATGATGGACCTAGTTAGAGGTAAAGTATCTATCACCCTTATGGAGATGAGGATAAGGAGATTCTTTCCTATACATAAAATATGACATTGAAAATTGAAACATAGTTGTTAGCTTATATGCTGAATCATCTATGTGTGTAAGGGTTTTATTTTTAATGGAATTACACATAGGATAAATATAACATGCTATGAGATATGAAATATATTTTAATTGATATAAAACATCATCTATTAATATTTTTATGTCTTTTTTAGGTTTTGAAAATTAGGGTTTGGATAAGTTTGAGTGTCATCAATAGGGTCATTAAATTTAATTGCTCACTGGATTGTAGCACCCCACCTGGATAGTAGCACCATACTATTGTGATGTCCTCAAAGTGGTAATAGAGTCCTATTTATAGGATTTTTCCTATTTTTTAGGAACACCTATGCCTATGTTTTTGGGTTATGTTCCTACACACATGAAATCTAAAACTTTCTATTGTGTTTGAAATAGTTTATTTAAGTTGTAAACCTTAATCCTTCTTTTAAGTATCGGTAGAGATAAAAATGTGTGTTCATTAGTAGGATAGGTTGGACATCCTCAAAACCCCACATTGAAGAGATTTTCTTATATACTAATACTTTGAGGAGGGATCAAGCCTGATGTAGTTCTCTCACCTAGTGCTTGGTGCAAGTGTAAGTGAATGCTAGAATGAGAGTGGTCTTGATTGCCTTGAGTGTGCTTGAGATTTTTATTTTTTTAAATATGGGCTTAGGGATATTGTATATGGTAGTATGAAGAAGTAGGGTAGAATAGGGATCGAATACCTTAATTTTTCTCAACTTGTTTAAAATTTGGATAGAATTTTACATCTAGTCTATAAAGGTCAAATAGTCTTGTATTTATAGATATTTGTAGATTATGTAGATAATTAAATGTATTAGGATAACCTTAAAAGGGGTACATATTTGAAAAATTATTCATTCAAGAGAGTTAGGTAAAGGGACACTAGTATCATGTGGCTTCAATGTCCTTAATGTGACACTAGTGTCTAACTTGTAGACTGTTGGGCACACTATGTTGGGATCTAGGAATGTTATCCTAGGACTATGTTTAGGATGACAAAATATGTATGAGTTATACACAATGGCTAGAAAAGTGTGATAAAGGCTCAAGGATAGGTCTAGGGCTGAGATAGGAATATGCTAACTCAAACAACACTCTTAGAATCTAAATACCACTTTTAAGTGATTATATTTGCTCCACTTTTATGGTATAAAAGTAACAAAGTGAAATGACTAGTATAAAGGAAAAATAAGCATACCTAGACTTACCTAGGAAGTGAAGCTTGTGTAGCCAAGTCTAAGTATGTTAAGGTGGGTTTGCATATGTGAAACATGATCTAAATCAATGAACTCATTGGGTATGTGAACCAATACATGGACCTGGTGACAACTTGTGTGTGTGAGTGTACATAGTGATAAAATCATTGAATAGATTGGACTGATCTGATAGCTTTCTCAATCTACATATATGGGTGGCTCAAGAACTCAATCTAGTTTTGAACTTCTTATGGGATGGGTAGAGGATACTCATATGATACACCCTCAACCTTAACCACCTAATTTACATGTATGTAATTCAAGCATCAGTTTACTATAGATTGGATGGCTTGGAGCACTGTAATCATGAATTTCCATATAATACATCGAATACACTAGCACTAGGTACTACTAGGAATTGAGTATTTATATGTACTAGTTTAACCTATAATGGAAGCACAATATCCATGATGGATCTCTAAATGTTTCCACTAAAACCACTAATGACAACATCTCTAGAGAATATATCCTCCTTTATGTAACCCAAATGTTGTAAGAGTTTCATAGTCCACATGCTTATGCTTGACCCATTGTCAACCATAACACTTTAAATAGGATGGTGGTCTATTTATGCTCATACAAAGATCACATGTAAATATATGGCACCATCCACAATCTCTTGCTCTTAAAATGTGATAAGTGGTCCAGGTGGAACTATAGTATGACACATGCCAATAATTTTATGCAATGGATGTGCCTTCTCTGTAACTATGTGATAGGAATCTGGTGGCGGGTGTGCATTGTATGTATAGTGAAAACCTGAAGTTCCACCTACCTCATTTTATGTATGCTTTGGGAAAGGATCTAAAAATATATTTAATGACTTAGCCTCTATTTTCTATGGTTTTGATGCATTTGTGGGTGTTCTCACATCAATAATATTAGCCTCAATTAAATCTTATGTCTTGTGCTTTAGGCTAATGCATATGTCTATCATGTGTCTTGGTGCCCTATGATACTCATAGAATACATTTGAATCATAGTTATTTAGAAGAGGTTGTGTCATATCAACCTCTTTAATGGTAGGGAGAGATATGACATTGCATTCCAAAAGATGTTGTATAACCCATGTTGGTGACTCTGAAATATTAGTGAAGCCTCTGTACTAAGGAGTAGATAAAAATGATCTAGGAGATGGATTTAAAGTTGTGTAGACTATGGCCTTTGGATCATTTTTGTTATCTATGGCCCTTAACTTGTATGGAGGTTTTTTTGAACTCTTAATAGTTGATTTTGATCCATTTGTGTACTGAAGTTTGCTTATTGATAAGAGCTTAACCTCTCTTTCCTTGATTGTGTGGCACAAATCAATAAATGTAAGAAAATTATTGAATAAAATAGCTTCATGCAATGATGGGAAGAGACAAGAAAGGAAAAATCTTCAATTTATTTCATTCAAATAACTTGCATACACAAGGATTTCCCATACAAGAAAGGTAAAATCTTCAATTTATTTCACTCCCTAAGTTATAGCTTATAGAAAATACATTCAAAATGTAGAATAATATTACTAACAATAAAAAGATAGATTAGGATATGGATTTCTAACCATATTTATATAATACATCTCATAAATGAGATGTAGTTATCAAAAACTTCAACACCTAGTAGAAAAATCATGCAAATCTGGAACCTTATGCAAAACAGACATGATCTCATATTTATGGCATGATTTGACTTTGTAAAATAGTTTGGAAAAGAGCATGCAAGAGCTGGGCATGATCTTGAACTTGGTGTGGCATGGATAGACTTGAGTAATCTTCATGTAACACCTCTCCTTCTCCTCCATGTAGCTACAAATGGCTCTTCATGCAAAATGGGGCACCAAAGTGAAACTCAAAGTTTAATCAAAAGATAACTTAGAAATGACTCAAGTTACTTTTATACACAACCCTAAGTTGAAATTTACAAGTGAGACTTTTACAACTTGTAATTCTTACCACTTTGTCAAAACTAGAATTGTAATTTTCAATATGTGCTTTTACAGCTTTAGAAATTATAACTTGTCAAAATGAAAAGTGTAATTTTCAAGTTTGATTTTATAGTATCCATCCTGTCAAAATATAAACTGTAAAATACACGTCTCTTTCTCAAAAAGAGCTTATAAAATATAGTTGTAAATTTATAATAAATAAATTTACAATGTTTTTATAATAATGAAAGTATAATATATGGAAATGTTTTGAATAGAAATAATTATCAATTTCTAATATTTCATTTGCCTCTTTATCTTTCTCACCTTGCAATTTCTGAACATATGCATCAAAAGCCTTAAAAATCTCCTAGATTCTCTCTTCATCTATGCCAAAATATTAGAGGTTGGTAATCTCATAATCTACTAATGTGTCAAAAAGTTACCTCTTCAAAGTCCTAATTTCTTACATATATTTACCCATCTTATCCAATGTATTATGCTACCTGATGTAGTGGTGGATAGAGCTCAAGGTGAAGACTATAGTTTTAGCAGATTCTTTTTCTACCACATCTTTAAATTTGCTCTGGACCTATTGTACTAGAAGGAGGTTATCTTTATCATCAATTGGCATGTATGATAGTTTATTCAACAAATATTCTATGTCATACAACATGTTAATAGCCTTATCATGGGCAACCTTGGCCTTATGTGCAGCTTCTATGAGCAACTTTATCCTAAATTGTGTAGCTCTATCTAATTCCTCCTATTCTCCATCATTTTTTAGTATTCCTTCAGCAAGGAGGATGTCTATATCAATATATTATACATCTATAAATTTGGGATAATATAGAATCAAAATTTCTATTTCTCCCTCATATTTATTAACTAATTCTCTTAATGTGAGCCTTCTTTCCCTTAGAACTATATAATGGTCCATTATCATATCAATGATAATATTACCCTTGGAAATGATTTCCTCTAACCATTCTTTAGTATCCCTTCCCATGTTTACAATTCAGTCACCACATCAATTATTGCCTTATCTAGGATCTAGGTGATTGGTTGTGCTACTTCAGGCTATGCTGATGAACCACTGGGATCTATGAATTTGTTTAATGCATTCGTAAGTTATTCAAACTTATTTTTCAACTCATCCTTAGTGACCTTATCACTATCTATTTTCTCAAAGAGGGAATTGATGCTAGGTTGATCATCATGTTTTAACCCCTCCCTCATTGGATATTCAAGGTGAATTTTTTATATCTGATAGTCTCCCACCACTAGATATTATTTCTATTTGTCTGGTGGGGTAATTGCAATCTCCACATATATCTCCCCTGATGAATTAAACAATATTTTAGAGAAGGTCTGGGGAGTATTCTTAAATTTTTTATTCATGTCTGAAACATCAAAGTCCAAAGTTTTTGGGGAAATCATTTTTTTCCATTTATTTCCCACTATTTATGCTAGACAATTGGGGGTAGTATCTTCCTATGTAGACACTATCCATTAAGAATATAAAACTAAGGTTGTTATACTAGTAGTCATAGTGATAAGTGTTGAATCCTATGTTGATGCTGCCACTGATTGATCGATAGATGTCTATAGAATTTCATCTCCATCAGTAGGTTACAAATCCACATTTGAATCAAGGAATTGTTTTTAACTTATCTCTACTGAAGGTGATTGGGAAACTACAGAAGTGGAAGAAGTGGGACAATGGGAATAGTTGTGTCTATGAGGGGTGTAAGAGATGGAAGTGATACTAATGGGGGACTAGACACAAGGACTTGAAACATGGAAACTAGTGGAAGTGTGAAAGCTAAAGCATTAAATGAATCAATTAAATAAGATGGGCCATAAAGGGGTGGTACAGTAAGAAAGATGAAAGGGGATGAAGATGGAGCACTACTTATCCCAAAAGTTGGGATGACTAGTGGAACTAAAATCAAGATGATTGAGTCTGTGGCTATATACTACTAAGTTGTGTTGTAAATCAATGGGGATGGAATGAAAGGAATTGTAAATGGATTGGAAGGAGGGAGTGAAATAGAAGGAGGGAATGAAATTTGGGGAAGGGAAAGTGGAATGAAAACCTAAATACCCACTAAATAAGGACCCTAAGTGTCCACTTGACTTGATTTCACTAGTTTCAATGGAATTTTTATTATAGTTAAGGTTATAGGAATGAAAGGTGGAGTCACCTGAGATGTAGGGGGATAGAGATAGGAGGTGGATGGTGAACTATAGAGATGGGGGTTGTCACTATGAATGATATGGGGGTTAAAGTTGTGGAGGCTCCAACTTTAGCTATGTCCTTAGATAAGATGATGATTGGTTTGTTTATTTTTGTCTCATCCTTGCTAGATTACCCCTTCTTGGCTTTAGATTTCTTCTTTTCCCTATGAGAAATAACTAGCCTTTTTGGTTGTTCTCCTACTACCCACTGAGACCCTCTACTAATCAAGGAATTACTTCTTCCTTGAGATTTAATATCTTCTCTAAGATACTCATTATATCCTTGGTCACTTGGAGCCCTTTACTTCTGATCCAATTGATTGTTTTATTGATTACATGTGTTATTCTATCTTTCAAAGAGAAAGATTTAGGGACTGACCACCTTACTAGTGGAAGGGGCTGAGTAATACTCTATTTGTAGTAGTTTCATCCACTGGGGACTCATCATCAACCAAGTCCTTAAGGAATAGTGCCAAATCAAATGCTTTGACCTATTCTAAGGTCATTCTAAAGTGGTCCTTTAATCTGACCTTCTCTTCATCCTCTAAATCATCCCAATAATATTCAAAATATGGAACATGGGAATAAGTATAGATTATTAGTGTGCTGGTGATGTTACCATAAACATCACAGTATGGCCTTACCTCCAAAGCCCTTATTGTTATCTCTATCATTTTTCCTTCAGCACACTTTACTTTAAGTAGGGATGGGCATGTGCATCTACCTATAGATATTAGGAAATGAATTCTTGACTTGTGCTTGATTAAAATAAGATTATGAGTTTTAACAAGTTGTCTTACTAGCTCCATTAATGCCCACTTATCACTAACATGTTTGGGGAGTGTATAGGGGTAGCCACTGAATCTGCTTACCCTGATATATGAATAGGTGGGGAACTAAATGAAGTAAGAGATCCATTGGGTGATTTTTATAGTTGATGTTTTTGAGAATCTCATTCTCCCTAGTTCTTTACCAAACTTTATAATGATGTAATATATGATTGCATCATTGACTCTCTTGAAGTGTTATCTACTAGCCTCCAGTGTGAGGTCAGCGTAATAGTTATACACTCTACTTATTTCACTGGGTACTATGTTGAGGCTTGGGAAGGCTCATCTTTTGACCAATATGTACACAAGGTAGGAGATCATGAAAAACTTTCTAGTGGTTTGTACCTCCATTATTTACTTATGGAGGGAATCACTAATGATTCAGGCCTAGTGGATGTATTGTTTGTATTGATGAATGACCCAAATATACTGGTATATCCACTCTTGGAAGATCTTAGCATCAAGACTACTAGTAATCTTGTGCAACATTATTATTATATCTTCCACCTCATCTTTGAAGTCAATTATTACTAATTTTTTTGGCAATCTAGTGGAGGCAACCTTGGGTTTCTTAAGCCATTATTTGTTTATCATTCTATGATATTCATCTTTGTTGTTTTAGAATAATTGTTAGGATGTTTCTAGAGTTATGTAAAGATAACTCTTTAACTCTGGGATCACAAACATCGAGTCAATGATATCTAGGTCTAGATTCAAAATCTTTTCCCCTTTGTCATTCAGGACCTCTATTTTATTTGCATCATTCTATTGTGATAATGTCTACACTAAGGCATTTGGACCATCAGTGGAAAGGCTACTACTTGTGGTAATCTAGATTGATAAATACTTTGGATCTAATCATTCTTGAGCTCTACATTTATTCAGGTCTAGAAGTCCCTTAGGTCAATGTGACCTAGGTATATATTCATGATCTCAACAGTGCTAGAATCTAGGCTAAGAGTTACCTTGGGGATTTTTGATTTGAACTTCATCTCCTTTTGAGACATGAACTCTAGAAAGAATGCCTAGTAAAAACCAACTACAAGAGCTGACAGGATTTACAGGTGCTTACAACAGGTAGAATCTACGGTGGAGATTGAAGGTCCTTTGTGAAAGTATAAATTTTGGTAGAACTGAGACTTATTCTAAGTAGGTTGAAATCCTATGGAAATGGGAGGTGTAGATTGCAAGTGGGAACACCATATAACTAAGAGGTGTTTGGAGAAATAGTGGATCCCATAGAGATTCTACGTGTTTGAAACATGTTGAAATCCTATATAAATGGGAGGTGTTTGAAATAATTCTAATGTCCATAGAGGCTTAGAGGGATATTTTGGGGAATATTCTCTAGATTTGTGAATATACATAGGTATATTCACCTAGATATAAATTTTGAAAACCCTAAGTTATAATATGAATCTTTTGGGAGAGAATTCTTTAGTTTTCCTAATGAAATTTGAAAAATAACCCTTAGAAAACCCTAAATCTCAACTAATGGAAACCTTTGTGAATATCGAGCCTTTAAGATTTTAAAAATGTAAACCTTAGAACCGTAACTAATGTTTATAAAAAACCCCTAAAAAATGATTAATGTCTAAGCAAACAATGAAAATGCAATTGAACCTTTGTAGGAATGGAAATATTTCAAACAAGCTTGGATTGCAAGAAATAATTTCAAAAAAAATGTGAAGAAGATTTTAGGAATACCATGAAGGGGTGTGGAAATTTGCTTACAGATATGGCTTGATGTGTGGCTCAAGATCAAAGGTGTGGTCATCACTATCAAAGCTTGAAAACCAATTTAGTAAATTAAACAATGAGTTAAAATACTTAAATTTGTATTATATATATAAAAACCCTACAATAAATTCTCTAATGTTAGTTGGCAATGGAAATCTAGAGTCATCATGTAATTTTACAAATTTGAAAATTGCATGTTAACCTTTGAATTTCATAGAGAGTAGAAGGTTGACTTGTTTAGGAATGGAAGGCAGAACCCTACTTATAATTTGTAATTTTTCAAATTTATAAATTGCATTTGGAGTTTTGGATTCTATGGCTTAGGTTGTTGGTAGGATCCAGAATATAGATTACAATTTATAATTTTGAAAATTGAAAATTACTCTCTGAGTTTTAGATTTTGAGTGAAGTGTTTTATGAGAAATAGAACTACAAATGTAATTTACAAAATTTCAAATTACAATTTGAGTTCTAGATTCTATGGGGTGTTTAGTCTATGGCATCCATATCTTCACTTGAAATTTTTAATTTTTAGAAATTTAAAATTACAAATGGGTTTTTAGATTCCACTGGTTAGTACATTGCGAGATCTAGAGCTCACGATATAATTTACAAATTATAGTCAAAACTCTAGATTATGCCAATTAGTGTATTGTAGAATCTCAAGATCTAGAAGCACTTTGCAATTTTGTAAATTACATACAGAGTTTTGGATTCTATAATACAAAGGAAATATTCATTTTTGGTTAATTTAAGGGATTTAAAAAAATTAAGGTATCTCCCTTAGGGTACTTGATGTTTTGATATTTTTCAAGCAAAAATATAAAATTTTTAATGACCTCTATGGGATGATTGCTTGCTAATCAATTTCTATTTATTGCTTTCTAGTTCATTAAGAAATGGAGTCATTTTAAGCTTAACACACTATAACTTGGTGAAGAACAAACTAGGATTTGCTTAAACAAGAACAAAATAGGGAAAAACAAAACAAACAAAGTAAACAAAAACTCCTAATGAGTTGCCCTGTGTGGAATAACTTATTATAAAACATAACTAACCCTCTTTTATATAAAATTTTATTCTTTTAGAATGAATTATTAGCTCAAAAACAAGCTTTGAGGTATGTCCCATTGACTAGGATAGGCAATTTTGATCCATCAAGTTTGGATAGTTAGAATGAATTAGCTCCTTTACAATGATTTATGATGTGTGGATCATTTCATATTATGTCAAACTTGGTGTACTTGCCTAGTTTAGCCTTGTCTACATCTTATTTGAGAACCATGCTTCCTTCATTAAAGCTATTATTAGATGCCTTTTTGTCAAAAGTCCTCTTTGTTTGAGCCTAATTTGCTTCCAAGACTTTCATTGATTGATTATTGATTTATTCTAGTTCTATGAGTTCAACCAATATTACTATCATTTCATCTGTGTCAATCAAATCTAGTTGGTGATTGAGCTCTAGAGATGGTAACTCAATTGACAATGGGAATCATGCTTCCCTTTCATATGCCAACATGAAGGGGGAGTTATTGATGGCTCTCTTGGGAGTGATCCTATCAGCCCATAATGTTGATTTCGACTTTGTATGCCATGTCCTCTAGTTATCCTCCATTATTATTTTGATAATTGTTGACCAAATTTTGGCCCTTTAGGCCAAAATTGGGCACCCCTATTTGAAAATTTAGCCATCTAAGTATATACCTTTGGCTAGGTCTAGTATGCAAGTTTCATTTAGAAGAAGTGTTCTATACAAGGCTTGCAACAAATGTACAAGTCCAATTCTTTTAGAAAGTTTGGTTTTGGTCTTTTTTTAAGCCTTTGCATAGTAATCCTTTTGGGTCTTTTGTTTTTGAATAAAGTGTTATTTTTTTAGACTTTTCATTCAGCCAAAGTGCCAACTTCTTTCAGACAACCTATCCAAGACAAATTTCTTGAAGATGAAGATTAATTCCTTTGGGAAAATTATCCAAACAATTTCCTCTAAAGGAATTTTTCAAGCTAAGGGATCATTTTCAACTTTCCCAAAGGGGCATTTTTAGAAAGTCGAAGGGGCACTTACAAATTTTCAAAAGGACATTGCAATTTTTTTGAAGGTCACTTCAATCTTTCTGAAAAGGTCTTTTTTAATTTTTTTGAAGGGTACTTCTTAGGCTGAAGAGGTCTTTTTCAAAATTTTGAAGGGTCATTGGCAAGAAACCAAAGGGGTCATTTTAGAAAATCTAATGGTACTTTTTGATTTCCCTAAAGGGTATGTTTCCTTTTAGAAAAGGTATTTTTCAAATTATCAAAGGGTCATTCCAGAGTTCTAAAGGTCCACTTCAAAAAACCTAAAGGAAAATATCTAATGTAAAGAGTCGAATGAATTCTCTTGGGATAAAATGATGAACAAAAAGTCCAAAGGAATTTGTTTGGGAAAATTGCCTGCAAAAATGGTCAAAAGCAAAAATATCAAAGTTTTTCTTTTGGGAAAAGTGGCTGAGACAAATATTTTCGAATGACACCTTTGAATCCAAGTGCCCTAAATAATTTCCCTAAAATATATCTTTCTTGTAAAATTTTCCCATAGAGAGGTCTCGAAGGGGAACTTTTCAAGATTTGGAGGGCACTTTCCATAGTTAAAGAGCACTTAACAAAGGTCTGAAAGAAGCTTAAGTCAGAGGAAAGTGTTTCAAAAGAATAAGGAAGGTGAAGGCCCCAAAAACATCAATTTCAAATTGTGAAAAATAGCCATTGATGTCAAAATACTTGGTAGGAACATGAGAGAAAATGTGGAGGTAACAAATGGTTGAATCTTGACATCTGGTGTAGACAAAGCAAGCAAAATGAATAGGTTGACGGTTTGAGTCATTGCTATAATCTGACCAAATTAAAGATATTCTATAAAATCAACAAACATAGGTATCCAAAAGATGGCTAGTAGTTAGGAAAATCATTTTATAACTATCACCATAAGTCCCACTTCCCTTAGCAGTGCTATGTGTCAGCGCCTCTATTTTCAGTTTCAAATGCTCATAGATGATTTTTAATACAAATCATTTCTTATGTCAATTCTAAAGGTCTTATGCCACTTTTCACCATTCTTATGACTGGTTTCAAATAATTAGACTTCCTGACATGGTGTATCTCACCCCACCTCTCTTTGACATGTAATTGTAACTGATTTTCACATATGGACACATGTCCAAGTGACTCTTGAACTTTCTTTACTTAACCTCTCTCTCAAAATCTATATATATGCATTCTTTTGGGTTGTTTTAGTAACCTCCATTGGTTATTGGAAAAACTCTGGCTAGATTTATACTTGAAGAACTCTTTAATAAATATACAAGTGTTGTTGCCACTCTTATGTTTCAATATTGAGTAATGACTTGAATCTTATTGGTCTAGTCTAGTGAAAGATTGTCTTTTCTAGCTTGTACTCTTGATGGTCTACCATTTTTAGAAAGGATATTATTGTATGTCTTTGCTAGTATGCTTTTATAAATGTAGAGATATTCTAGAAGTGGTCTATGATTGTATCCCTCTTTGGAATCATTCATTACCCTCCTAAGAATCATATACCTTCTCGAATCTAGCATATGAAACATTGATATAACAACAAATCATGAGTTGTGAGTTTTGTGTGAGAAACACTTACTTTGTCTTTAAGTAGTAGTTTCAATCAATTGGGAAGACATTATACATTAGTGCATCACCGTTTGGTTTCTTAGCCATTTTTCTTAATCCCTTTTCATATCTAATTATTAACTTAGAGAGAGATTTAAAGGTGCATCAAGGGGAGATATCCCCTTGTCTATAGATTCATTTCTCAATATTGTCACCCACATCAAGAGAAATGTCTCCATGGTGCCACTTGGATGAGGAGATTTAGGCATCTCCTCAAGGGTGTGAATTCAAGTGTCAACAATAATTTTTATGAGGTTCTTATTGGTAGACTTAGCCAAACCATTACCCTAAGGGTAATACTTGGAAGAATTACTCAAGTATACACTATGATTTATAACCCATTCACTCACTTGAGTGCTTATAAATGCTTTGGCATTATCTAAGATAATGGTGTGAGGAACATCAAACCTTAAGACTATGCCATCCATGAATTCTAGGATAAATGCCTCTGTGACACATTTCAATTCAACTACTTCAATCTATCATGTGAAATAGTCCATTATTATGAGGACCCATTTATGGCCTGCACTCAATGGTTGATTGATCATACCAATGAAATCCAATCCCCATTGAGTGAATCATTGACTTTCTTAAATTGGTCTAAGAGGGAATGCTGCTAATTTCTGCTTATTAATGAAATAAGCACACTGATCATAGTTACCTATTTGTGGGCATCTTTTAATAATTTAGGCTAGTAATAGCCCCATATCATTATCTTGATGTCTATGGCTCTTGTAGAGAATTATCCTCTTGATGGACCATCATGAAATTCCTTGATAACCTTAGGGACTTGATTGTGCTCAATACATCTTATCATGATTCCATTCATATCTTTTCTAAACAATATTCCATCAACAAGAACATAGGGAATATATTGGAGTAAAACATACCATTTCTTTGACTACTAAAAGTCATACAAATACTCACCAATCTATAAGAAAAAGGTCATGTCATGGATCTAGTTTTTGGAAAGAGGTGGATTGGCTATCTTAGGTGCACTTTGAACATATACAGTTTTAGAAACTACTTCAAAAATCTTGATATCAGAAGATAGTTGTTCATACAATCCTTTTCCTCTTACAAGCTTTGTGATTTTTATTTCCATGTCATATTTCATGACCTTTTTGATCCATAATACTCTTTTTTCATTTATCTCCTAGCTCAATAGGAATTCTTTGACACTTTGATGACTCACCATCAAATGAATTTTATTATTGGAGATTAGACGCTTAAATATCTTAAGAGATTTAATCACAACACATGTTTCTCCACAAAACTATAATTTTCTTCATAATCATTAAAGGATTGACTGAAGAAATATATTATTTGTTCCAATTGTTCTTGATTGTGCTAAGTCAGAATAGATGAGATGCTTCCTTCCCCTTCAAAATCATAGAGAATGAAATATTTATAGTAGTTTGGGTTAATTACGGTGGGGCTTGGAAAATAGCTTGTTTGATGGCTTCAAATCTATCTTTTACCTCCTATGTCTAACTAGAGATGATACCCTTCTTTATCATTGTAGTAAAGGGTTTTACCATAGAGGTAAAAATTTGTAGTCTCTTATTATGGATAAGAAGTGTTAATGTACATACAGTACTTATTCTCTTTGGGTTTATTATAAGACCCTATTTTGACACAATGTGTCCTAATAGTTTCACTTCATGAACTATGAAAACACACTTCTTGGGATTGAGGAAAACCCAAAATTCTCTACACCTTTAAAAAAATTTCTAAGGTGATCCAGGTGTGCATCAACATTCTTTGAATAAACAATGATATCATCTAGGTATAATAGGATCATTTCATTTATCAGACCTGTAAACACCATATTCATGGCTCTCTTAAATGTTGCACCATCATTAGTTAGACCAAATGACATATTTTTGTATGCATACGTATCCCATTTTATAGTGAACGCAGTCTTGAATTAGTCTAATTCTTGCACCAAGATTTGGTTATAGCTAGAATAACCATCTAGAAGATAAGACCTTTCAGATCTTAATATAGTTTGTAGAATTTGTTCCATAGGGGGAAGAGGACAATGATCTTTTAGATACACTTTGTTCAAATCCCTAAAATCTACACACAACCTAATTTCACCATTTTTATTTCTTACATGGACCAAATTAGAAACCCAAGATGAGTGCTTAATAGGAAAAATAATATTAGACTCTATTAGTTTATATAGCTCACTCTTCATCATGGGTTCTATCTTTGGATTAATAGGTCTCTATTTCTATCAATAAGCTTGGTATTTGGATCCAATTATATTATATGCTAGGCTAAGTTGGGGTCAAACACTCTTAGATCATGATAACTCCAAGTGATTTTATCATCAAACTCTTAACACAAATCAACAAAATATTGCTTTTCAAAATTAGTGTATACCTTTCATATTTTCAGTAATTTTCCTTCTGAGATGACTAATGGCTCACAGTCTTCTTCATTTACTATGATGTTCTTCTTCTCACCTTTCAACTGATCATCTAAATTGAAGATGTTCTCTAATGTAACAAGACCCATAGGCATTTTATTTATCTTTAACTAAATGATTTAATCTCCATACTGATCCTAGAGTCTTGATTGGTTCCTATCAAAGAACTCAACTTCTCTCAGAAAGTTGACAATTTGTTGGTCACTATTAAAGACTTGCCAATTAGTTGCATTATCTGGAATAGATGGCCTTATTATCCACCTCACATGATATCTATTTTTATTCTTTATTCCTTATATTAGGTTATATTGGGAGCCTATAGAGGCCATATGATCAACATCTTTATTATTTTCTCTTGGTACTACTTGAAAGTTAAAAGTGGTGAAGTCTTCTAATAGGTCCCAAACCCTATGTTTGTAAGATATTAAAAAATTGTTATTAGTTACACTTTTACATCTCACTTGGTGAAAAATCAAATCAATATCACCAAATATTTGTAGGGATTATATCCCTCTCTCTTTGGCCAACTACAGGTCTCAAATCAAAGCCTCATATTTAGTTACATTATTTGTGCAGCTAAACTAAAGTCTGAAAGAATAGAAATAACTCTCCTTTTGTGGAGAGATCAAGATAATAGCTACACCCACACTATTTCTACTTCTTGAACCATAAAATAATAATTTTAAAATCCCTTGAAGATCTTTAGCTAGATTTACTAGTTCTAGGATAATTGCATCATTTTAGTGAATGCAATATGTACCCAACCCTATTTCCTATACATAATCTTAAGGATCAAATTGAAGGGCTAATTTCCATTCATATAGATGTGTGTTTTTAATCTCTTATATAGGTTTTGTAACTTCATGAGTTTCTTCCTCTTCTTTATATTATAGTATATAGTTCATGTCCACATGGATATGATTGTATAGATCAATATAATATTTTACGATTGGCTAAACTCTTATTTTCACTCCTATTCCATATCTAATCTTAAGCAACATGTGAGACCAATCCATAGATAAATATCCTCCCATATTTATAGTGAAATATCATGAAAGACAAATGGAAAAATAATGGGAAAGATCTATAGCTAAGATGTCTTGAGAGATTGACAAGATTGGACAAGCATGAAGAATAAGATTTAGCCCATTTATGGTTCCTACAGTCTGAACAAAAATCCCATGTAATTGAAAAACTACTTTATTTATAGGTGTATATTTTATACCAAGGGCATCAACTATTTTTTTGGGAATCATTGAACTACTAGCCCTTGAATCTACTATACAATTATGAATGAGGTGCTTCCCTACTATAAGTTAAATATATAAAATGGGAGGCTTACCACTTTTACTCATTTTAGTATTAGGCCCCTTGGATGGAACCTTGTATACTATTTAGGAAATTATTCAAATCCTCTTGTAATAAATCCCTATACATGGGTATGGATAGTGCCTCCTACATAGTATAATTCAAATTGGTCTTCTTTAATTTCTCAACTATACTAAAAGGGATATTACCAACTTTTGTTAGCGCCTTTGTAGGAGCTACATTGTTTTTTAATAGATTCAGGGTCGACACTTTTGATTTGGTTTGGTTCATAGGTACAAAGGGTGGCATTTGTACTGTGTTGTTCTTTTCAAGTTTTGGTACAAGTTTGGAAGTTATATCTTGTTCCACCCTAGGGGTATGATCATTATCTCTTACTCTTTTCTTTAAATGCATGCTAGTTTCCAATAGAACTATACCATTGAATAATGCTTCCTCCTAATTTACATTATAAAATTCATCCTCGTATTATTTCAGAATAGTTGTCTCACCTTGAGTAGGTTCTTGTGTATCTAATTATTAGGAAGTAGATTCTTCTTATTATCCTTGTATACTTGACATGCCTTGAACCTTCAAAGCTTGATTGATAACACCATTAGGACAAGTATTCTGATTACATGGCCATGAACAAGGATAACACCACTTGTACTCTTGAGATAGGTTATTATAACTAGGTGACATAGATTTGGTAGTACTTGGTGTAGGTAAAGCATAGATATTTTGAGGTTTTTTTTGCATATGTTGACCCTATAGCTATGAATTACACTGGTATGGCTGCCTATTGGGTTGGTATGCTAGGTTAACCTATTGATAAGGCTTGTAGTTATAGGATTATTTCCTCTTCATTACTATTAACTCATCAATAAATTTTTTGAGTAGTGAATTAACCTTATACAAATCATCTATAGGTGTAGGGGTTAAATTTGGTGCCTTATTTGTAGTTGGAATTGGAGAAATTATAGGTGGTGGAATATGAGGTATTTTTGGAAATAAAGGCATTGGTGGCCTTGGGAAAATTTTCCTTGCTTGTATTAAATAATTTTCTTCCTTAATTAAAATTTCATAAACATTAGGAAGTGTGTTGCTACCTATTGACTGAATCATAACATCTATATCACTATTTAGGGCTCTCAAGTAATATAAGAAAACATTATTTAGAGTTGGCTTAACCAATACTAGAATTTTATTCCATGTCTTCTGGAAAGGGAAATTGAAGTTAGTCATGTACTCATGAGGATCCCATTAAATATCAATTAACTATTCAACTAGGGAAACGTGGTCACTTTTATATTCAAATTGGGTACATAGTGTAATGCCTAGCTCATCCCAAAATTAGATGGAGTTGGCATCAAGACCCCTATACCATTGCAAGGCTTTACCTTTGAAAGAGGAGACTAGGAGTCTAATTGCAACATTGTCTTATACCACATTATAAAGTGAACACAAACTAACAATATCTTGTATGTGTTCCATTGGAGTGGTGTAAGTTTCACTAGTAAAATATAGTAGGATTTTTTAAGCTAAGGGTTTCCTCCATTGAAGGCTATGAAATTTAGATTTCTAACCATTATATAAGGTATGAAACTGATAGGAGTACTTGGAGGAGATGCAAATAAAATTACAAGATATACTTTAGGGAAAGGGACAACTAATTTTTTTCTCTTTTTAAAAGGAAATAATAATTCTAAAAAGTCAACTCTCTTACCTTTAGTAGATGATATTTTTTATTTGCTTGGTATACATAAACTTTGAAATTATAAGGCTGTAGGCCAATGGATTCATTAGTTGATTTTGAAATTCATATGAATGTCATATAAAGCTCATTTAGAATAACATGTATCTCTTAGTAATTTTCATGGTCCTATCAAGCATGCCAAAAACTATTATCACATAGATTTTTCACCCGTTCTTTGATGTAATAGCTTATTGTGAAAATATCTAATGATATAATGGGAAAACCTCCAATCTGCAAGACCTTAGTGAATTGAGGTTGACCTATGTAAAAGGCTAAATTATTTTCACTAAATCTGGTGAAATTGATAAAATAATAGTTTTATATAAATTTTACTCCTTTAGTGTTTTTTGTTCTTAAACTAGGGTTTGACTGGGAAAAGAATTTGAGAATGAAACTTGCAAAACTAAAAATGGTGATTATACCAAATGTTTTTTAATGGATTTTAATTCTTTATTGAATGAACACAATAGAACAGAAAATAGGTTGAAATTTTTTTGAGCATAAACTCATGCAAAAGGGGAAATCAGAGGTAATATTTTATTATTTTTCACAAAAGGGATAAAATTCTTTTATTTTAATCAAAAAATATTTTATAAGGGTATAAAATACCAAAAAAGAATTTTTGTGACTGAAATAAGAATTAAAACTTCCAAAAATATTTAAATAACTTGCATACATAGGGATTTATCAGACAAGAAAGGAAAAATCTTCAATTTATTTCATTCTCCAGGGTACAACTTATAGAAAATATATTCAAAATGTAGAATAATATTACTAACAACAAAAAGATAGATTGGGCTATGGGGTTCTGCCCATATTTATACAAAATATCTTATAAATGAGATGTAGTTATCAAAAACTTCAAATCCTAGTAGAAAAATCATGAAAATCTAGAACCTCATGAAAAATAGGCATGATATCCTATTTGTGGCATCCTTTGACTTTGTAAAATGGTTTGGAAAATAACATGTAAGATTTGGGCATGATCTTGAACTTGGTATGGTGTGGATAGACTTGAGGAATGTTTATGCAATGCCTTTCCTTCTCCTCGATGTAGTTGTAAATGGCTCTTCATGCAAAATGGGGTGCCAAAGTGGAACTTAAAGTTTAATCAAAAGATAACTTAGAAATGACTCAAGTTACTTTTTTGTAAAACCCTAAGTTGAAATTTACAAATTAGACTTTTATAACTTGCAAGTCATGCCACTTTGTCAAAATAGGAATTACAATTTTCCATATGTGCTTTTATAACTTCAGCAATTATAACTTGTCGAAATGAAAAGTGTAATTTTCAAGTTGGATTTTTATAGTTTCCAACCTGTCAAAATATAAAGTGTAAAATACACATCTCTTTTTCAAAAAAAGCTTATAAAATATAGTTACAATTTTAAAAATATAAAAATTTACAATGTTTTTATAATAATGAAAGTACAATATATGGAAACATTTTCAATAGAAAGAATTAATCAATTACTTATATTTACTCTACCTCTTTGTCTTTCTCGACTTGAAAATTTTGAACATATGCATCAAAAGCCTTAAAAATCTCCAGGACTATCTCTTCATCTACGCCATAAGAGTAGAGGTTGGTAATATCACAATCTAATAATGTGTCAAAAATTTCCCTCCTCAAAGTCCTGATTTCTTGCATATCTTTACCCATCTTATCCAATGTATTATGA
The DNA here is from genome assembly GCA_037957365.1 of Torreya grandis. Taxonomy (NCBI): domain Eukaryota; kingdom Viridiplantae; phylum Streptophyta; class Pinopsida; order Cupressales; family Taxaceae; genus Torreya; species Torreya grandis. The sequence goes on from JARHVA010006274.1 coordinate 63,885, forward strand.
TACCTAGTATAGTGGTGGATAGAGCTCAAGGTGAAGACTATAGTATATTTAGATTATTTTTATACCACTTATTTAAATTTGATATAAACCTATTCTATTAGAAGGAGGTTATATTCATCATCTATTGGCCTAAATCATAGTTTATTAAACAAATATTCTATGTCATATAGCATGTCAATAGCCTTATCATGGGCAATCTTGGCATTATCTACAACTTTTGTGAGCAACTTTGTGTTGAATTATGTAGCTCTATCTAATTCATTTTATTGTTAATCATTTTTTAGTATTCCTTCATCAAGGAGGATGTTTATACCAATAGAGTCTACAACTATCAATTTGGGTTAATAGAGATTTAAACTTGCTATTTCTTCCTCATATTTATTAACTAGTTCTCTCAATATGAGCCTTCTTTCCCTCAGAACTATATAATGGTCCATTATCATATCAATGATCTTATTTCCCTTGAAAATGAGTTCTTATGACCTTTATTTAGTATCCCTTCCCATCCCTGTAATTTTAGTCACCACATCAATTATTACCTAATTTGGGATCTAGGTGACTGGTTGTGATGATTCAAGTTGAACCGATGAAGCACCAGGCTTTATGAATTTATTTAATGCAATTGTAAGTTATTTGACCTTATTTTTCAACTCATCCTTAGTGACCTCATCACTATTTATTTTATTAAAGAGGGATTTGATGTTGGATTGAACATCATGCTTTAACCCCTCCCTCCTTAGATGTCTAAGGTGAATATTTGACATCTGATAATCCCCTACCACTAGATTTTCTTTATATTTATTTGGTGGGGGGACTAAAATATCAACATATCTCTCCCCTGCTAAATCACACAATATTTTGGAGAAGGTTCGAGGAGTAGTATTGGATTTCTTCTTCATGCCTGAAAGATCAAAGTCTACTATACTTGGGTAAATCATTTACTTTCATTTGTTTTCCACTATTTGAGCTAGTCAACTATGGGTATCATTTTGATATATAAACACTATCATTTGAGAATCTGTAGTTGAGGCTACTACACTAGTAGGCATAATGACAAGTGTTGGATCTTGTGTTGCTGTTGTCACTGATTGATCGGTAAATGTTTATAGAATTTAATCTCCATAAATAGGTTGTAAATGCACATTTGCATCAAGGAATCATTTTTCACCTATATCTATTGAAGGTGATTGGGAAACTATAAAAGTGGAAGAGGTGGGGACAATGGGAATAGTTGTGTCTATGGGGGATGTAGAAGATGGAAGTGATACCAATGGGGGAGTAAACATAAGGACTCAAAACTTGGGAACTGGTGGAAGCATGTAAGCCAAATCATTAAGTGAATCAATTAAATGTGTTGGGCCACATAGGGGTGGTAAGGTAGGAAAGATGAGAGGGGATGAAGATGGAATAGTACTTATCCCAAGAGTTGGGATGACCAATTAAATTAAAATTAGGATGACTGAGTTTATGACTATATATTATTGAGTTGTGTTGTAAATCAACAGGGATGAAATGGAAGGAATTATTAATGGAATGGAAGGAGGGAATAAAATTAGGGGAAGGGAAAGTGGAGTGGATACCTGAGTATCCATTGAAGGGGGACCTTGAGTGTCCACTTGACTTGATTGCACTAGTTTCAATGGACTTATTATTATAGGTAAGGTGGTAAGAATGAATAGTGGAGTCACTCGAGATGCAGGGGGAGTGGAGAAAAGAGATAGAGGTGTTGGAGTTGTAATAATAATATAAATAGGTGGAGGGTAAACTATAGAAATGGGGTTTATCACTATGACTGATATTGTCATGTCCCCTTTTTAGTTGACATGTGCAGAGTAGATGATTAGCCTATTATGCGACCCTCGTAGGCTGATGAGATGGATAGAGGGTCTTGATGGAGCTGGGCTTGGCTTTCATTTGGGCTCTTTCGGACATGAATTAACGGAGATATTAATATTTGATTGATTTAATCAAATATTAATTATTTGGTCCAATTTTAATTAATTATTAATTATGAATTAATTATTAAGTATTAATTAATTATTAATTATTAATTATTGGGTCTTATTTTAGGATCCCAATTCTAATTTAAGAATTGGTCTAATTTTAAGACCCTAGTTCTAATTTAAGAAGCCCTAGTTCTAATTTAAGGGAATCTAATTTTAGCAAGCACACCTTTGGAGGAGTATAAGAAATTCTCATGGGAGAGAGTTGGTATTCATGATTATTGATATTGATTCTTGTTAAGAAATTCTTCTGTGAAGACTGAGCCAAGGGTTCCAATATTCCATCTGCAGTGGAGAACATCAACTCTTCATTGTGCGCGATTCAGAGGCTGTGAAAGATCAGCTGATCTATTGCCAAACTACATTGAAGAACGTCAACTCTTCAGTGTGAGCGATTCAGAGCTTGTGAAAGATCAACCGATCTATTGCTGAATTGGGAGATAACTTCATCCAGAAGCTATCACATGTACTTACAAGTTTGAGAGATAACTTCACACAAAAGCTATCACGAGGGTTTACAGGTATTTTCATTATTTGGGTTTTGATTCCAGAATTATACAGATATAGATCTTTTGTATTAGCCCATAATCCTACAGATCAAGATCAAGCATATAGGTTGAGCAATATCTACGGCCGTACGACTTCCGTACAGATCTGTGAAAGTTCGTACGCATCTACAGAAAGTTTAGGTACCGACATCGGTGAACAGAGACTTACAGAGACCGACATCGGTCAACTCATCACCGACGTCGGCAAGGGGACCACTACAGGTCGACCGACGATGGCAGTATAACCAACGTCAGCTACTGTGTTTTTACACAGCAGGCCGAGACGTGCCAGATTCAGCGCAGTTTGCGAAATATACAGGCTATAAGGCCAAACTTTTGATATTCTTTGTATATTTGACAGAGGATCTCTATTGTAAGCTTATGAGCAAATAAATAAGAAATTATACTGTGATTTATTCATCTATTTGAGGATATTTTTTAGAAATTCAGATAAGCAATTTGGAGCTTTTGTTTTGATATTCGAAGGGATATTACAGTGGTATGAGAGCTAAATCCTGCCATCCTGAGGGTTTAAAAATCTTATACAGCCACAAGAGTTGGGACCACACGGGTATTACACACATAGTAGAGCTTTGCTTGAAGGTACCCAGTTATTAGAACAGCAGCCGATTATCATGAGTGATAGACGAGAGGGTAGCCCACCTAGGGCCCACCGACATAATGATGATCCAGGTACCAGAGAATCCTACCATGAGATGACACAAGCACTATAGGCACTAACTGCTATGATAAGGAGGATGAACCCACATGATAGACAGAATGGGAACCAAGGTGATAACAGAGATGTTACAGTTAATCAGAGACCCTGACAGGCCCACTCCAGAATAGCGGATAGACCTACACGTCCTACATTTGTGCAAGAAGAACCAGAGGTTCCAACAGATGAGGAGGTAGGAGATTCTTCATTTGCAAATGTTTACCTGGCTGCAGTTGATGAGTGGAACTTATTACCTCCTCATGTTCAGGAAGGGACGACCTTTGATCGTTTTGCTAATCTGAGGAGGGAGCACTACAGATCAGCTAGACAAGACAGGAGACCTAGACACCAGAACAATGATCTTAAGCATGCTACGAGCAGGCTCACACTCGCAATGTTCGACGGTAATGGTAAGGTCACAGCGTAGGCTTGGGTTAGTAAGTTGGACACCTTTCTCACATTGCGTCTGATGGTCGAGGAAGATGCTATCAGATATGCAACACTACATCTTGAGGGAGTAGCTCACGATTGGTGGCACCACGAGATGGTGACACTCCATCATGATTAGATCACCTCTTATCAGGAGTTTGTGGACAGGCTAGTAGAGCATTTTGACAGGAGGGATCCAGAGTCCTATTTTCGAGAGTTGGCATAGTTGCACCAAAGTGGCAGTCTAGAGTCATACATTGGTGACTTCCAAAAGTTATCAGTGATGGTTCCTAACATTTCAAAGAGGGGACTAGTAGTACTCTTCATGGAGGGCTTGACAGAACCATTGAGAGGTTGGATCAAAGGCTTTGATCCTCCTTCATTACAAGAAGCTATGAAGAAGGCGCGCAGTATGGAGATGGCAGCCCCATCAAGTAGATCTAACTCTAGAGGTACTTCTTCATCTAGAGACCATAAGCACTCCAACGGGGATACAGAGAGACCAGATTTTAACATAGATAAATCCGGGGTTAAAAATGATTCAAAGGCCAATCCAGCAGCACCACCTTTGGATCGTGAGGTGCTTAATGATCTATGCAGGAAGAAGCTTTGCTTCTACTGCAAAGGTCCATATGATATCCATCATGAATGCCCTTTGAGGCCTAAGGGCAAAGCAAATCGTGTGATGTGGGCATATTATGAGGATGCAAAATCAGAAGATTTCGAATAGTAAGATAGTTCAGAGGAGGCAGAGGCTTCAGAGCCTAAGGCAGAGGCAAATTTAGAGCTTCATATATAGGAGGCACGCCTATCCAGCATTCAGTCGGATGAGTCATTTAGACTCCGTGGAGTTTTGGCAGGACAGAAGGTTACCACCCTTCGTGATACAGGAGCCACACATAATTTCATAGATGCTAGATTTGTGGAGAAGCATGGACTCACTACCAAAGATTTTGAGGGAATTAGAGTTAAGGTAGCCGATGGTCACACTCTGAGGTGTGAGCGCATGATTAGAGACCTCCCATTGCGCTTGAATAACTATGAGTTCAAGGCTAATTATTATGTAGTGAACATGGGGGACATAGAATTAGTATTGGGTATGAAGTGGCTTCATTCATTTGAGGAAGTTACTCTTCATCTCAAAGACATGGAGGTCCGTTTTGAGGTTGATGGGAAAACACATATTCTTAAGGCAATACGGGGCAACAGCTTCAAACATATGTTTTTTCATCAGATGGAGATGCCTATACTACATGACATGATAGAGTGCGATGACGAGTGCACATTGGCACCAACACAGGAGAGAAATGAGGACGAGCTTTGTCTTGAGGTGAGTCCAGTTCAAGAGTTAGCACATGTGGTAGAGTCTCAGCTTTCTTTTACAGGTGGGTCACATGTTGATAACGATATGCGTACAGGAGACAGAGGTGATGTGATGCCATTGGATGAGAGTGGTGATGGATAGGGCCTGGAGTTTGTGTTGGTTGATAGCACTGTAGATCGAGACTTCATTTGGGATCCAGGTGGATTGATTGGTCTATCATTCAGCGATTGCTTGAGGGTAAGCAATTTCAGGAGGGGCGGACTATCATGTCCCCTTTTTAGTTGACATGTGTAGAGTAGATGATTAGCCTATTATGCGACCCTTGTAGGCTGATGAGATGGATAGAGGGTCTTGATGGAGCTGGGCTTGGCTTTCATTTGGGCTCTTTCGGACATGAATTAACGGAGATATTAATATTTGATTGATTTAATCAAATATTAATTATTTGGTCCAATTTTAATTAATTATTAATTATTAATTAATTATTAAGTATTAATTAATTATTAATTATTAATTATTGGGTCTTATTTTAGGATCCCAATTCTAATTTAAGAATTGGTCTAATTTTAAGACCCTAGTTCTAATTTAAGAAGCCCTAGTTCTAATTTAAGGGAATCTAATTTTAGCAAGCACACCTTTGGAGGAGTATAAGAAATTCTCATGGGAGAGAGTTGGTATTCATGATTATTGATATTGATTCTTGTTAAGAAATTCTTCTGTGAAGACTGAGCCAAGGGTTCCAGTATTCCATCTGCAGTGGAGAAAGTCAACTCTTCATTGTGCGCGATTTAGAGACTATGAAAGATCAGCTGATCTATTGCCAAACTGCATTGAAGAATGTCAACTCTTCAGTGTGAGTGATTCAGAGGTTGTGAAAGATCAACCGATCTATTGCCGAATTGGGAGATAAATTCATCTAGAAGCTATCACATGTACTTACAAGTTTGAGAGATAACTTCACACAGAAGCTATCACGAGGGTTTACAGGTATTTTCATTATTTGGGTTTTGATTCCAGAATTATATAGATATAGATCTTTTGTATTAGCCCATAATCCTACAGATCAAGATCAAGCATATAGGTTGAGCAATATCTATGGCCGTACGACTTTCGTACAGATCTGTGAAAGTTCGTACGCATCTACAAAAAGTTCAGGTACCGACATCGGTGAACAGAGACTTATAGAGACCAACATCAGTCGACTCATCATCGACATTGGCAAGGGGACCACTACAGGTCGACCAATGATGGCAGTATAACCAACGTCGGCTACTGTGTTTTTACACAGCAGGCCGAGACGTGCCAGATTCAGCCCAGTTTGCGGAATATACAGGCTATAAGGCTGAACTTTCGATATTCTTTGTATATTTGACAGAGGATCTCTATTGTAAGCTTATGAGCAAATAAATAAGAAATTATACTGTGATTTATTCATCTATTTGAGGATATTTTGCAGAAATTCAGATAAGTAATTTGGAGCTTTTGTTTTGATATTCAAAGGGATATTACAGATATGGGGGTTGAAGTTGTGGTATCTCTTATTGTAGTTGTGTCCTCAAATGAGATGTTGATTGGTTGGTTTGCTACTACCCCAACCTTTCTAGATGTCACCTTCTTCACCTTATATTCCCTCTTTTTCTTGTGAGAGATCATTGACCCCTTTGGTTGTTATCCTATTGTCCCACTAGGATCCTCTACTGATGAAGGAGTTCCTTCTTCTTTGAGATTTAACAATTTTTTTATGATAGTCATTGTATCCTTAATCACTTAGACACCTTTAATTATAATCCAATTGATCATTTTATTGATCACATGTGTTGTTCTATCTATCAAAAAGAAAGATTCAGTGACTGACCACCTTACTAGTGAAAGGGGCTGAGTAATAACCTATTTGTAGTAGTTTGCATCCACTAGGGACTCATCATCTACCAAGTCATTAGAAATTGGTGCCAAATAAAATGCTTTGAATTGTTCCAAGGTAATTATAGTGTGGTCCTTCAATCTAACCTTCTCTTTATACTATAAATCCTCCTGGCAATATTTAAAATATGGAACATGGGATTAAGTAGAGATTCCTAGTGTGCTAATGATGTTACCATAAACATCATAGTATGGCTTTGCCTCCAAAGCCCTCAATGTCATCTATGTCTTTTCTCCTTTAGCACACTTTTATTTTAGTAGGGAGGGGCATTTATATCTACATATAGAGATTGGGAAGTTAATACTTAAATTGTGTTTTCTTGAAATAAGCTTATGAGTTTTAGTAAGTTGTCTTACTAGCTCTATTAATGCCCACTTATCACTAACATATCTGGGGACTATGTAGGGGCAGACATTGAATCTACTTACCCTAATATATGAATTGGTGGGGAACTGAATGAAGTGAGATCCCCATTATTTGATTTGTATAGTTTATTCTTTTAATAATCTCATTCTCCCTAGTTCTTTTTCAAATATTATGATGATGTAATAGATGAATGCATCATTGAATCTTCTGAAGTGTTCTCTATTGGCCTCCAATGAGAGGTCAGGGTAATAGCTATACACTTTACTTATTTCACTAGGCACTATGTTGAGGCCTAGGAAGGATTATCCTTTGGCCAATATGTACACAAGATAGGAGGTCATGAAAAAATTTCTAGTGGTTTGCACCTACTTCAATTCCTTATGGAGGGAATCACTAATGAGATGGGACCAACAGATGTATTGTGTGTTATGAAGAATGACCTAAATGTACTGATACATCCATTCTTGGAAGCTCTTAGCATTAGGACCATTAGTAATCCTATACAAAAATATTATTATATTTCCCACCTCATCTTTAAAGTCAATTCTTGCCAATGTCTTTGGAAATCTGGTGGAAGTAGCCTTGGGGGTCTTACACCATTATTTGTTTATCAATATGTCACATCCATCTCTATTGTCTTAGAATAATTATTGGGATGTTTTTGGAGTTATGTCAAGATAAATCTCTAACTCTAGGATCACAAACACTAAGTCAATGAAATATAGGTCTAGATTCAAAATCTTTTCCCCTTTGTCTTTCAGGACCTCTCTTTTGTCTATATCATAGTGTTGTGCTAGTGTCAACACTAGCTTAGGGATTTATACTATTAGTAAAAAGGCTACTTCTTGTGGTAATCTAGAGTCATAAATACTCTAGATATAATCATTATTAAACTCTAAATTTGTTTGGGTTTATAAGTCCCTTAGGTCAATGTGACCTAGGTTTGTATCCATGATCTCAATAGTGTTGGCCTCTAGGCTAAGAGTCACCCCAAGGAATTTTGATTTGAACTTCATCTCCTTTTGACACATGAACTTTGGAGAGAATGCATGATGAAAACCAACTACAAGAGATGGTTGGATTTGTATGTGATCATAGTAGGTAGAATCTTTGATGGGAATTAGAGGTGATCTATGCAAGTCTAAAGTTTAGTAGAACTAAGAGCTGATCTGAGTAGGTTGAAATCCCATAGAGATGGGAGGTGTATATTGCAAGTGGGAATCTCATGGAACTAAGAGGTATTTAGAGCAATACTAGATCTTGTGTAGATTCTAGGTGTTTGAAACAAGTTGAAATCCCTATTGTCACTTACATTTTCACCCCTTGAAGATATTTATTAGCTTTAATCATCCAAGTGGCACAATGGAAACATCTCACAAGCTGTGGGTAGCCAATATGTGAGATGAATTTCTAGAAAGGATAATTCCCTTAATGCACTCTTTGAAACACTTTCTTACTTGTCCACTTTGCATGAAAAGGGTTAAGAAAAATGAACTAAAAAATATAAAAGGTTATGAATAAATAATTATTTTCATCCTATTGACTAAACTTATACTACTTAGAGAAAATCAAAACTTCTTTCACACATAACTCACAACTCAAGATAGATTGTTACATCAATGCTTCATATGCTAGGTTTGAGACGTATATTGATGTTTAGGAGGGATAATAATGATCCTTTGGATAATAAAATCATAAATTTTTTCTTAAAATCTCATATACTAATAAATAACACTAAAAAAGACCTGTAATAAATAATTATATACAAACTTGGTGGACAATCAAAGACAACATGCTAGAAAAGACTATCTTTTACTAGACAACACCAACAAGATTACAACAAGAATCAATTATGCAGCATGTAAGTAGGAAAATTAATTTTTTTATTAATTTAAAAAACATTAAAATACAAAAATGGCTAGGATTTCACCATTAACCAGTGGAGGCTACCCCCAAGAACTCAAAAAGTCACTACTTATAGCATTTGAGAGAAAAGTGAGAACAACGAAGTCCAAATGTCACTTGAACACTTGTAATGATAAGATAAGGAGTTAAATGTGTATAATAATGAATTAGGAGATATAAAATTCAAGGTTAGATAGGAAAAATGGCTTTAAAAACTATGCAACTCATGAAATGTGGTGTGAAATTCCTTATTCTGCACAAGAAAATTGTCTTCATCATTTAGTTTTATTGGAATGTCCAAAAAATAATTAGGGATATATATAATGATTTAAATAAGAGGGATTGGTTATGTACATGATTTTACATGCATTTTTTGTATTCTTAATCACCTAGATTCCTCTATAAATGAGCCATCACTGCCTATAATCAAAGAAACTCCCTATTTCACACTCCTTGCACACTTGGCTTCCAAAAAGGATTTAGTTTCTCATGAAAATACATAAAATGGGATTAATTACATGTTTCAACATGGTCTTATATGCATTCAAAACATCTTAAAAATATATTACTTGAAGTTTTTCACCCTTCTCACTATCATGTTCACTATGCTAGTTTGACTGGCTGAGATGGAACTACTTGTAAGAACACTCGGGATATTTTTTATAGTATTAAATGGTAATAGTGAGTTATAATAATTCCTAATATCACCCCCAAAGTTTATTTATCCTCTTTAAAGTCCTTAAAACCTACATAATTCACAAAATAGTTAAATAAATCAATTCTATACCCTATCTGTACACATAGGGTAGCATAAAAGTTGATGAGGAGGAGTCCTGAAGAGTATTTTGAAACCTACATCCACTTTCATGGTCATTTCATCCCATTTTGGTATACTTCTATACTTTTTTTCTCAATTGGGTCTTCATTGAAGGGTTTGTATGGGTTTTAGGTATTTTAGGCTCTTAAGCTTTGTTCATAAATCTATGATGTTAGAAGTACCAAAAATTTTCACAAGACTGATGTTCAAGACCCCTGTTAACCCCTCCAAAATTATTGTATATCCATTCAAAGTACCAAAGGAGATGTGAGCATTTCAAGTTGTTCTATCAAGCTTTTACCTTAATTCTATAGACCCCTGAGTTGTCCCTGAGCTCAAAAGTGGATTCCTTATGATTTATCTATAAGTTAAAATCTTGAAAACATCTAAAATAACCCCAAAAACATTATCCAATATGTTATAATTCCCAACCAAGGATAGAAATTACATTGACCCCCCATTTGGGTAGTAGGATTAAACCCTACCTAATAATCCTAATTGTAACCTTAAGGGTTTATACCTCCTTCTTAGGATTATCCCTTATGTTTTTAGTTTTACATGTTTATCTAGGAATGTGTAAACTTTACACACATTATTTTAAGATTCACCTATCTCTTGGTCCATCTCTTTATCCCTCTTTCTCAAAAATGCAAGGTTTGCTTACAAAGGGAGTGCCCTCTGTTTGAGACAAAATAAAGGGAACTTCCCCTATTTGTCTAGACAAACCAAAAGTTGTATGGGATTATCCAAGTTTTAAATACATTTTACACAAAAATTCAGCCCTTGGTCATATCATTTAACCTTCCATCTCTCTCAAGTTCTAAGATAAACTCTGGAAGGGTAGACTATGGGAAATAATTTTTGATATGGATTGTGTATTGCTTATTTAGAGCCCATTATGTATTTTATATCCACCATGAGGGTGTCATGAGTATATTTTGGTCATTATGAAGGTTTTATAATTTTTTCCATCACTTCAACTCTCTATGTACCCTTACAAATACCTTCAACTCATAAGATCACATGCATTTCTTGACTGTATTTTTTCCTTTGGAGGGGTACCTGTAGGTTGCTTTGCATGATTTAATCTTGAGAAAATGTTTATAGACCACACTATATTCCCTTAGGATAATTTTATCCTTTTTTTGGCCTATTTGGAATAATCCTTATGTTATACTAACACTCAGACCTCACTTCTCAACCTATTATTACCTACAGTCAACTATAATTGACTATATTAGAGCAAGTAGAGGCATGTGAGTGAGAATTCATATTGGGACATGTGACACCTTAAATTTAGATCCTATAGACCACTTGGAATCATATTTCATAAACAAACATTTATATTTCCATGTTTAAGCCTTTATCATGGATTATGTGCTCATACAGTCAGTTGTATTTTGCATGATGGGATACCTATAGGTGTGTATGAGACTTAAAAAACCACATATCATCTTATTTTTATGATAATTTAGATCATAAATTATACTTTCACTATTTGTAAATAGTTAATCATGGTGGCATGGTCTAGTTTTTCAACCTTGGGTGAAGAGGTCTCTTTGGGTTCAAAACTGTAGATGATACTGACTGAGTTTAGTGCATAAAAGTGTAACTTTGGGATTTTATAGCAATAAAACTAGATGACCAAATCACTTCCTTATTTTTCAAGTTAAAATACCATGTGGAGACTACAAGACATAGTCAATTATATGCACCAAGAGTCTTTGTAACATTGTTATAAGATATCGATAAAATGGCTCAGACCTCTATTTTCACTTTTTAGGGAAAATGTCCCTAAACTCAGTCATCACATCTTTGTAGGTGGTTTAAAATTTTAATTATCAATTTAACACTTAAAATAGGTATACCCTAATCAATCCTACATACTAGGACTCCAAATAAGGTTTTACCATGTTTCAGCTTCCTTGTAAAAATACCTTTATGACTCTGTGGTGCCCCCTGTAGGTGGACATTTTCACATATGGGTAGTGGGTAAAAATTAGGATAGTATGTGAGATATACATGATTATGATAAATTAAATGCCCTCATAAAGTGTTCAAATGCATGTTTGTCAATATACAAATCTTGAGATAGGTTTCAAAACCTTTGTTCCAATGTGACAACCTCTTGCAAATACTTGTTATAGAGCAAACCGTGGTAGCTAGTGGTTGTTTTGTGTGGTGCATGAAATTTCAAAAAATATTTCATCCTCTTCAAAAATTAAAATGGACTATCTTGAGCTATTTATGAATTGAACAAGTTGGTATACTTTCATTACAACTCCATGAACAATCTAGGCAAGCTTCACACATGTGACTACCATTAAAATTGGTTAAAGAGTTGACTGTGAGCATGATAAAAATGCAAGTTTGATAAAATATCAATGTGAGGAACCAAAAATTTAAGGGGGAAATAATTATGGAATTGAAACATGGGAAACATCATATTCCATTCACATGATACCTTTGTAGAGAACCAAACATTCTACAAACAAGAAAACCTTGACTGAGACTTCACATGGTGACACCTTCCTGCAACATGAGATGACTTCCCTATCAAAACAAAATGAAACATGAAATAAATCATGGAGATGATTTAATGAGAGATCCAAGATAATTTTAAATTAACATCACTAGCTAGATTGTATGGACTTGCCCAAACTAGAGTAAAACCTATAGGGTATAAGAAATAGTTAATAAAAATACACAGTCAACTTGATAGAGATGATTCATAAATCAAAATTAACAAATATTTGAATTTTTTTTATGGAAATGAATATCTTTGAGTGTAATACCACCTCCTAAAGGTGTTTGACCTAGAACCTCTCCAACTAGCCATACTATGCACAAACCTCTTGATTGGTTTTGTGTGTCTAGAAAGGTGAAGGATTAGAATGGTTTTGGACATTTTTTTATCACTTTAAAAGCATGTAAATAAATAATATGAGTCTAATTAATATGAAGAGTCATCTCAAAACCTTCTCCCACATGCTAAACTCCTCCTTTTTCAATTGATTTCTTGATTTTTAGTTAGATAACTTGCAAGTTTTAGATGGGACTGATATTATTGATAGATAATCTAACTTATTGGATGTTTGAAATGAAACTATGACACTTAGACACCTTAAAAACTATGCCACTTACATTTATGACCCCTAAATGGCTACTAAGTGACTCAAAATGACATATAAACTAATCAAACCATGACTAATGCTAACAAGGCATTAAATTACATAAAATAGACTATGACATACCCTATGAAAAAATATTATACCCATAAAATATCTAAAGATCAATTTTTTACCTATAGGGGTCTTGATTTGACCTACTGGGTCAAATTTAGTCAACAAAATGGTGACTCATAGAGGTAGTATGCCTACTATACTAAAGATCAGTAGCCTTAATCCATGGGCCAAGGGAATCAATAAATTATTGAAGACAAATAGTAAGTAATTTCCTAAAACACACATAAACCAACCACACCACACCAAACAACACAAAATAAATCAAGACACCAAAAGGACTCGCACATGTGCATAACCACTTTGGAAAAAACAATAAAAATAATAGCTATTAAAAAGAGAGAGTAGGACATTATTAGTAATGTTTAAAATAGATCACATTGAATGGGATATTAATCTCCTATGTATCCAACCTTGAGAGTTAGAAAGCATTGTGTTGCTTGTATTGAGTGATGACATAAGGGCCACTCCATAAATCATCAAACTTTATGTGTTTTCCAAGCTTAACGCTATCTTCATCCCATTTTAGAACAATGTCTCCTTATTTAAATATTATTGGCATGGATTTATTATCAAAGCATCTCTTTGTTTGGTCTTGGTGAGTTCTCATAGTTTGCATATTTTGACCCCTTATTTCTTCAAGTTACATCAACACACATAACTTGACCTTCATATTTTCATTTTCCATCAACTCCAATTGGTAAGTGAGATACAAAGATGGTAATTTAAGTGAAATAGCTAATATATCCTCTCTTCCATAAACAAGTGTATGTGATGAGTTTTTAATGACTCTCTTGGGGGTGATTTTATAGCCCAAAGAGCTATTTTCAATTTAGAATGCCAAGTTATTTGGCTCTCCTCTATTGTTCTCTTGATAATCCTAATTAGATTATTATTAGTGGACTCAGATAGTCCATTCCCTTGTGGATAATAGTTGGAGGAAGTACTAATAAAAATACCATCTTTCAAAGCCCACTCACTTGTCATCATTCTGAGGAAATCTAATGCATTATTTGAAATTATTATAAAAAGAGCCCCAAATCTTGTCACTATATATCCATAGAAGTCTAAAACTAAACTTTCATTTGCTTCCCTTAAATCTATATCCTCCACCCATTTTTTAAATTAATCTATGGTAGCTAACACCCACATGTGATCAACACTAGAAGGTGGGTTGATTAAGCCTATGAAATATAGATCCCATTGAATAAAAGGTTGGTTTACTTGTATTGGATAAAGATGAAAGGCTAAAAGCTTTTTATTTTCATCAAATATATCACATTTTTGACATTTCCCTACCCAATCATGAGTATCTTTAAACAAACTAGACCAAAAATAACCAACTCTCATAATCTTGGCAGTTGTGGTCCTTGGAGTAAAGTGACCACCTGCAGGTCCATCATGAAACTCAAATAATATCTTCTCAACTTGGTATAATTAAACACATGTTAATAGTACACTTGAGACATCTTTCTTAAATAATAATCCATCAAAAATTACATAAGGAATAGATTGTAATCTTAAGTACCTTCTTTTGGCTTTATTTAAGCCTTGTGGACATTCACCAATTTGATTAAAATTAATCATTTCTTGTGTCCAACTCCTCATTGGTGAAGATGAATATATAATAGGATCATCTTGAATGGTTAAAATAGATTCTTTTTATTCCTTTAAATATGAATCAAGGTATTCACATAATCCCTTCCCTTTCACTAGCTTGGTTGTCTTGATTTCTACATCGTACTCCATTACTTTTGTAATCCAACTAGCTCTTTTTTCTTTCAAATCTATACTAAAAAGGAAGTCTTTGAAATTAGGATGAGGTACCAATATATGAATATTTTTAGATAACATGTTCCTAAACTTATTTATACTTCTAAAAACTGAAGTAATTGCTTCTCTACATAAATGTACCTTGCCTCAAAGCCTTCCAATCCTTGACTTAAAAGGGAAGCAAGATACTCAAAGTTTTCTTCATTTGATTGAGTGAGCATGGTAGAGATTACTTATTCATTTACAAAATTGTACAATTTTAAATCCTTTTAGAAATCAATACTTTCAAGAGTTAAAGCTTGAGCAATAGATTGCTTTATCTCTTCAAAACTCTCTTTCCTTCTCCTTGTCCAAGTAAACACTTCATCTTTCCTTAGCATAGAGGTTAGAGGCTTGACTAAATTATAAAAATCAAGAATAAACCTCCTCATTAAATTTATTTTTCCAAAGAATCTTTGCAAACCTTTCCCATGTTTGGGTAAAGTCAATGCCAAGATTGCACTCACCCTCTTAGGATCTATGGATAGACCTTTCTTTGAAACAATGTGTCCCAAATTTTTTCCTTCATGAATAAAAAACACACACTTATTTGGATTAAGAGATATTCCAAACTTTCTACATTTCTCAAAAATCTTCCTAAGATGATTCAAATGATCATTTTCATCCTTGGAGAAGACCGTGATATCATCAAGATACACCAACACTATATCATTTATTAGACCTTGAAAATCCATATCCATTGCACATTGGAAGGTTGCCCCAAAATTAGATAAATCAAAATTAATTTTCCTATAATAATATGTGCCCCATTTATTGGTAGATGCTATCTTCTATTGATCTCCTTCCTTTACCAAAATCTAATTATACCTTGAATATCCATCAAGGATCAAGAACCTTTCACTACCTACCATAACTTGCAAAATTAGCTCCATGAAAGGAAGAGGAAAATGGTCCTTTAGTTTAACTCTATTTAAATCTCTAAATTCAACACATAAACTAATCTCCCTATTCTTATTCCTTATGGGGACTGAGTTTTCCAACCAAGATGAATGCTTAATAAAAAAAATGATCTTAGATTCAAAACTTTGTAAGCTCCTTTCTTATAGGAAGCTCAATCTTAGGATTTATTAGCCTTTTCCTTTACTCGATAGGATTAGAATTCTCATTTAACTCTATGATGTGTTGAGCTAGATTTGGATCAGAACCTTTTAAATCACTATATTCTCATGCAAAGATATCAAAAAATTCTTTGCATAATTTAATGAAAGCATATATTTATTCTCTAGCACATACCTTCCCAAGAGCAATAAACTTATCATTGAAGATTTGAACTCTCTCATAGTTTTCTTGTTTGTTATACATGCTTACCTTTTCCTTGTTTAACTATTCATCATCATTGAAAATAATTTCAAGTGTGACTAAGCATTTAGGGAGCTTGTTTGTCTTCAATTGTACAATCTATCCTCCATATTGATGTTGATGTTTGGACTAGTTTTTTGAGGAAAACTTAGACTCCTCTTGTAGAAAAAGAGATATTTTATGGTCACTATCAAACACTTTCCAATTAGTGACATTATTAAGTATAGAGGACCTTACAATCACCTTGATATGAGGCTATTTTTATCATCTCTTATCTCTTTTGGAATATCAAATTGAGATCCAATGGCTATCATCCTATCAACATGTTTGTTATCTTCTCTTGGTATAGATTGAATATTGAAATCTTGGAAATATTTGACAAGATACCACACTCTATGATTATAAGATTTAAGCAAAGAGTTTTTAGTCATATTTTGACCTCTCACTTAATTTGTAATCAACTCACTATCACCATACACATGGAACTCCTTCACACCTCTTTTTCTAACCCACTCAAGACCATGATTGAGGGCCTCATATTCTACTACATTATAAGTACAACTAAAGTGAAATTTTAAAGTAGAGTAATAACTTTCCTTGGATGGAGATATTAACATTGCTCCATCACTTGATCCAACCTTGCTTCTTGATCCATAAAAATAGAATTGCCATAGACCATCCATAGTCTCATTTGGATTCATCAAATTTGGCATGAAAGAGCCTTATTCATGAAGAAAATACACTCCAAGACCAACTTATTCTATGAATCTATAAGGATCATGTTCATAGTGTTCAGCTCCCCATTCATCTAGATGTATATCAGAAAGTCCTTCAAGAGAAGAAGTTGGAGATTGATCCATATGAAGTTCTTCCTCATCAAGAATAGTATAATTGAAATTTACAATTTTAGACATGTAGGGATCTAAATGATTGTGACAAATATGTTATGATTCAATATTTACCTTGGTACCATACCTTATTTTGAAAACCTTGTATGACTAATTTGCTACCAAGTATCCACCTATCTTGGTTGTAAACTCTCTTGACAAAAAAAGAGAAAAATATGGGGGTAAATATATAATAACCACATCATGAGAGATTAATAAATTAGGACAAGCATGTAAATTAAAATTTAGATCCTTGACTACTCCCAAGGTCTTTTATGGTGACCCATGCAATTGTAGAACTCCTTTAGCCAATGGTTCATACTTGAGGCCTATTTTATCTACTATTGATTTAGGCATGACTAAGGTACTATCCCCACTATATATGATACAATTATGAACTAAAAAATCACCAATGATCAAGGATAGATAAAAAAGGAGGAGTCTTATCATTTTTTCTTTACTTTTCCATCTATGGGATGAGTTCCATTCATCAAAACAATATTTTTTACCCTTATTGATCCAACTAGTTTACTTAGTCCAATCAATTCCTTTTGGAGAATATCCTTTTGTCCTAGTATTATAAATGAGTCCCATAATTAAATATTCATGTGTTAATTCTTCATTTTATCCACAACATTGATATAAGGATTCTTCATCTTGAATGGCTCTTTGGAAGCATAAGTACCTTGTGGTGTAACATGCAAAGATGGATGTATAAGAACTGGTCTTAAATTATATATATTTTTATTTTACTACACTATAGGAGCTGAATTAGACCCACCTACCATTGGAGGTGATGAAAGAGTCAAAAAACTTACTTGTTGTCCCTTTTGTCTCTTCAACAACCCTCTTCTAAAATCTAGTGTTAGAGGATACACTAGTATTCACATTGTCTGAACTTTCCAACTAATTTATGGCAAAATTTTTTTCTTCTAAATGATTTATAAGAGTATAATTAGTTTGTGTTTGTCAATTTTCCATTATATGTTGTATTTTTACCTCAAAAGTGGGAACTTGAGGTACTTGACTACTTTGCATTGTCAAGGCTTGACTAGGCATTTCATTAGCATATAGAAGTTGGCCTTGATTTTGGTTATAAGAAGGATACCATGGTTGTTCTTGGATAAGATTATTTTGAATAGGAAAAAGAGATATAGAATATGATGGTGCATTGGTAAGGTCTATCTTGAGTTATTTGACCTTGTCCTTGAGCATTACCTTGAAAAGGAGGCCTACTTTCTTGTCCAAACTAATTATAAGGTTAATAAGGCTTATAATTTTGGGCTTGTTATCTTTTGAGAGAAATGAAATCATTACTAACACTTTGAAAAAAAATCTTAAATTCATGAATCTCATTGGTAGGGGCAAGGGTAGACTTATCTTGGCTATTAGTCAAAGGAGACAAGGTAGGTAATGCAACTTGACGAGGAGGTTGCAAATTAGGAAATAATGGCATTGGTGGTCTAAGAGCAATATTTCTTGCTTGAACAAGACAATTCCCAACATTAATAGCTATCTCATAGGCATCAGATAGTTTATTCACACCCATAAATTAGATCATCATGGCTACATCACTATTCAATGCTTTTAGGTAATACAAGAAGGCATAATTTGGAGTGGGTCTCACAAGGGCTAGGATTTTATCTCATGTCTTTTGAAATATAGAGTTAAAATCTTGCTTGAAATCTTGAGGAGACCTCTTGATAGTATTTAATTTCTCAACTAATTATAATTAATCACTCTTTTCTTCAAACCTATTAGACAATATATTTCTTAGTTCATTCCATGAAGTGATGGAAGCATGAGGTAGAGTTCCATACCAATCTAAAGCTTTCCCTTTGAAAGACAATTCCAATAGCCTAGTGGATACATTTTTTTGAGTGATATTATGGATATTTTATAAATTTTCCATGTTTCTAATATGATCAATGGGATTAATAGGACCTTCTCCACTAAAACATATAAAACTCTTAATGGCTGCTCTAGGAATTTGGTCATATTGGGTAAGATTCAAAGGAGATGATCCAGTGAAGGCTAAGGTAGATTTCTAGCCATATTGGAATGTAAATTATGAGTCTTATGGGTTGAACCAAATAATATACTTATATTTGGTTTGTTAGAAACAAACTCCCTTGAATAAGGATGAGTATTCAGAAATCTTAACCTCTTTACAGAATAACAAGGCAATTGCACAAACTCAAAAGGTATGCCTTTAGAAATAGACCTAGTGGTCACCTTTTACATGGAAAGTTAAGACAATCAACAACCAAAGAGTTTAAAACTTAGTGGAGTCTCCACATATTGAATATAGATGTTATTTTAGTTGTAATTATGCCAAGATCAATACCAATCTTGGACAACATTCTAGGACTTAGAGTCCCATCAGGCATACCAAAAATTGTTTTCACTTGGATTTTAACCCCTTGAGGAGATGTATAATCTCTCCTCATCTAAGTTTCATAATGGAAACATCTCACAAGCTATGGGTAACCAATAGGTGAGATGAATCTCTAGAAGTGCTAGTTCCCTTGATGCACTCTTTGAAACACTTTCTTACTTATCAATTTTGCATGAAAAGGGTTAAAAATAATGAACTAAAAAAGATAAAAGGTGATGAACCAATAATTATTTTCATCCTATTTACTGAAATTATACTACTTAGATCAAATCAAATCTTCTTTCACACATAACTCATAACTCAAAACAGATTGTTACATCAATGCTTCATATGCTAGGTTCAAGAGGTCTATTGATGTTTAAGAGGGATAATGATTATCTGTTAGAGAATAAAATCATAAAACACTTATAAAACTCTCATAAAATATGAAATGACACTAAAAAATACCTATAATAATTACTCTTTTGCACACTTGGTGGATAATCAAAGACATCATGCTAGAAAAGATTATCTTTTACTAGACAAGATCAACAATATTACAACAAGACTCAATTATGCAGGATGTAAGTAGGAAAATTCAATTTATTATTTATTTAAGAGACATTAAAATACAAAAATGTCTAGGGTTTCACCATTAACCAATTGACCTTACCTCCAAGAACTCAAAAAGTCACTACTTATAGCATTTGAGAGAGAAGTGAAAAGAGAGAAGTCCAAAGGTCACTTAGACACTTGTCATGATAAGAGGAGGAGTTAAATTTGTATAATAATGAATTAGGATATAAACCATGAAAGGTATGATAGGAAAAATGTCTCTCTAAACTATGCAACTCATGAAATGTGGTGTGAAACTCCTTATTCTACACAAGAAAACTGTCTTCATCATCTATCTCTATTAGAATGTCCCAAAACTAACTAGGTAAAAATATAATTATTTAAATGATTTTTATAGGTTATTTAAATTCTTATACATACATTTTATTCATTCTTAATCACTTATATTCCTATGTAAATGATCCATCACTGCTTGTAATCAAAGAAACTCCCTATTTCACACACCTTACACACTTGGATTCCAAAAAGGCTTCAATTTATAATTAAAATAAATGTAAGGGGGTTAATTAAATGTTTTAAGGCCATACATGGAATTAGAGGCATCAGTCACACCTTAAAATTATCTTATTTGAAGTTTTTCACCCTTCTCACTATCATGTTAACTATGCTAGTTTGACTAGATGAGATGGAGCTACTTGTAGGAATACTTAGGATATTTTATATAGTATTAAATGGTAATATTAAGCTATAATAATATGTAATATAACTCCCAAATTTGATATCTCCTCTTGGAAGTCCCTAAAACTTACACAATAAACAAAATACTCAAATAAATCAATTTTGTACCCTATCTGTATAGGTAAGGTAGCACAAAAGTTGATGAAGAGGATCCCTAAAGATTATTTTAAAACCTAAATTCAATTTAATGGTCATTTCATCCCATTTTGGTAGCCTTCCATCCTTATTTTCTTATTCAAGTCTTTATCCAAGGGTTTTCAAGGGTTTTAGGTCTTTTAGGCTCTTAAGCTTTGTTCATAAAGCTATGACAATAGAACTACCAACAAATTTCACAAGAGTGATGTTCAAGACCCTGTTAAGCACTCAAAACTTATTTAATATCCATGAAAAGTTATAAATGATACAAGAGCTTTACATGTTGTTCTATCAAGCTTTAACCTTCATTCTATATACCCCTGAGTTGTCCCTGAGCTCAAAAGTTAAATCATTGTGCTTTATTTATAAGTTAAAAGATTTAACACATCTAAAATGACCAAAAAAACATTATCCAATAAGTTATAATTCCAAACCAAGCTAAAAATGACATTAACACCCCATTTGGGTATTAGGCTTAAACCCTACCTAACAGTCCTGACTGTAACCTTGAGGGTTTAGACCTCCTTGTTAGGATTATCCCTTATGTGCTTAGTTTTCCATGTTTATCTAGATTTTTTTCAAATTTTCACACCTTCTTTCAAGGTTTACCTCTCTTGGTCCATCTCTTTATCCCTCTTTCTAAAAAATATAGGGTTTTCCCATAAAGGGAGTGCCTTCTATCTAAGACAAAATAAAGGGCACTTCCCTGATTTGTCTAGATTAAAAAAAAAATTAGGGTATTCTCCAAGTTTTAAATACATTCTTAAAAAAATTCATCCCTTGGTCATATAATTTTACCTTCCAACTCTATCAAATTCTAAGATAGACTGTAGAAGTGTAGATTGTGTGCAAGATTTTTTGATATGGACTATGTATTGCTTATTTAGAACCCCTTATTTATTATATATCCACCATGAGGGTGTCATAATGATGTTTTGGTCATGATTAATGTTTTTTAATTTTTTACATCACTTCAAATATCTATGTACCCTTACAAATACCTTCAACTCACAAGACCATATACATTTCTTGATTGTACTTATTTCTTTAGAGGGGTACATGTAGGTTTCTTTACATGATTTAAGCTTGAGACAATGTTTTTATACCACCATAGAGTCCCTTAGGATCATTTTATATTTCGTTGGGCCCATTTGGAATCATCCTTATGATATATGAGCACTTAGACCTCACTCTTCAACCTTCTATTACCTACAGTCAACTATAGTTGATTATATTAGAGAAAGTAGAGGCATGTGGATTAGAAGTCATATTGAGACATGTTACACCTCAAATTTGTACCCTCTAGACCACTTAGAATCATTATTCATAAACAAACATTGATAGTTTCATATTTAAGCCTCTATCATGGACTATGTACTCCTACAATCAATTATAGGTGACTATTTTTGCATGATGGGACACCTATAGGTTTGTATGGGAGTTAAAACATCACATATCATCTTATTTTGATGATAATTTAGATTATAAATTCCACTTTCACTATTTGGAACCATTCAATCATGGTGGCATGGTCTAGTTTTGTGACCTTGGGTGAAGAGGTCTCTTTGGGTTCAAAACTATAGATGATCCTGATTGAGTTTAGTGCATAAAAGTGTAACTTTGGGCTTCTCTAGCAATAAAAATAGATGACCAAATCACTTAATTATTTTTTCAATTTAGACTCTAATGTGGATGCTACAAGACATATTCACTAAGATGCACCAAGAGACTTTTTAACATTGTTATAATATATCCAAAAAATGGCTCAGACCTTAGTTTTCACCTTTTAGGGAAAATGTCCCTGAACTTAGTCATCACATCTTTAAATGTGGTTTACACTTATATTTGTTAATTTGACACTTCAAATAAGTTTTCCTTGATCATTAATATATACTAGGACTCCAAATAATGTTTTACCATGCTCTAGCTTCCCTGTACAAATACCTTCATGACTCTGTGGTGCCACTTATAGGTGGACATTTTCACATATAGGCAATGGGTATAAACTTGGACAATATGTGAGATATATGTGCTTATTATCAATTCAATGCCCTCACCAAGTGTTTAAATGCATGTCTTTAAATATGGGGATCTTGAGACAAGTTTCTAAACCTTCATTCCAACATGATATCCTCTTGCAAACACTTGTTATAGAGCAAGTAATGGTAGTTAGTGGCTAGTTTGTGTGGTGCATAAAATTACAACCCATCTTTCATCCTCTTAAAACATTCAAATGGACTCTCTTCAACTCTTGATGACCTAAAAAAGTTGGTATACTTTCATTACAACTCCATGAACAAGTTAGGCAAGCTTCACACACATGATTGCCATTTAAGTTGGTTAGAGAGCGGACTATGAGCATGATAGAAGTGTAAGTTTGGTCAAATCTTGATGTGGTGAAACTAAAAATGGAATGTGGAAATCATTATTGAATTAATACATGGGAAACATCAAACTACATTCACATGAAACCTTTTTAGAGAACTAAACATTCTACAAACAAGGAAACCTTGACTGAGACTTCATATGGTGACACCTTCCTACAACATGAGATAACTTGCATATCAAAACACCATGAAAAATGAAATAAATCATGGAGATAATTTTTGGAGAGAGCCAACATAATCTATAATCAACATCACCAATTGGATTATATAGACTTATCCAAATTAAAGCAAAACCTCTAGGGTACACAAAATAGTGAGCATAAAAACACAGTCAACTTGTTAGAGATGATTCGTAAAGAAAATTTGACCAATATTTGAAAAATTATTATTAAAATTAATCTATATTAGTTTAATACCACTTCTTAAAGGTGTTTTTATTGAAACCTTTCCAACTAGCTGTACTAAGCACAAACATGTTGACTAGTTCTATGTGTCTATAAAGGTGAAGATGGAGTAGAATAGTTTTGGACATTTTTCAGAAATTAAAAAGAATCTAAAGTGATGATATGAGTTTGAGGAAGATGAAGAGTTATCTAAAAACCTTCTCCCATGTATCACACTCTCTTATGGTGTGTACAAGTGCCAAACTCCTTTTTTAGTTGATTTCCTAATTTTTAGTTAGATAACCTGCAAGTTTCATATGGGACTAACATTTATGATAGGGAGTCTAACTTATTGGATGTTTGAAAGGAAACTAGGACAATTAGACACCTTAAAAACCATGCCACTTATATTTATGACCCCTAAATGGCTACTAAGTGAGTCAAAATGACATATAAACTAATCATACCATGACTAAGGCTAACAAGGCATTAAATTACATCACATAGACTGTAACATATCCTAGGAAAAAATATTAGACCCTAAAAACATCTAAAGATCCAGTTTTTACCTATAGGGGACCCAATTTAACTTGTAGGGTCAAATTTGGTCAACAATCCCACATAAATGTGAGGTGTTTGAAACAAGTCCAACGTGCATAGGGACTTGGAGGGATCTTGTAGGAAATATTCTCTAGAGTTATGAATATACATGGGTATATTCACTTCTCTATGAATTTTTAAAACTTTAAGTTTGAATATGAATCGTTTGGGATAGAATTCTTCAATTTTTTTAATGAAAACCATATATCTCAACTAATGGAAACTTTTATGAATCTTGAGCCTCTAAGATTTAAAAAATGTAAACCCTAAAACTATAATTGATATTTAAAAAACAAACCTTAAAAAATGCTAAGCTTTTAAGTAACTAACACAAATGCAATTGAACCTTTTTAGGAATGGAAATATTTTAAACAAGCTTAGATTGCAAGAAATAATCGAAAAAAAATGCAAAGAAAATTTTAGGAATACCATCTAGGGGTGTGATGCTTTACTTGTAGTCATGACTTGACACATGGATTGAGGTCACAGGTATGGTCATCACTATCAGAGCTCAAAAATTGATTTAAAAAAATTAAATAATGAATTAAAATCCCCAAATTTGTATTATTTATACCAAAACCCTATAATAAATGCTCTAATGGTGATTGGTGGCAAAAATCCAGAGTCCTCATGCAATTTTACAAATTTATAAATTGCATGTTGACCTTTGAATTCTATGGAGAGTGTAAGGTTGACTTATTTTGGAAAAGGAAGGTATAATCCTATGTCTAATTTAAAATTTTACAAAATTACAAATTGTATAATCCTAGGAAAAGAATGAATACACTTAGTTGGGTACGTAAACTAATGTATGAACCTAGGGACAACCTATGTGTGTGAGTGTATATAGTGATCAAATCATTGAATATCTTGGATTGATTTAATAGCTTACTCAATCCTCATATCAGGGTGGCTCAATAACTCAATCCAATTTTGACTCATCATTTCCCACCCCTACTTGGTGGATCATGATTTGTGAATAGTTTGGATAAGACTGTAAGTGTGTCTAACCCTCTCATGTGGGTAGCTCAAGAACTCAAGTAGGCCATGACTCCATCTTTTCCCACCTATGTGAAGTAGATGCATCTAAAATTGAATTGAACAAAGTGATAAAAGTATCTACTTAGGTAGATCTACTTTATATATCAACACCATGACCACTTGGGTACATTAGGTGGCTCTGGGTTACTCAAGAATGCCCACCACTACAGATGGAGTAAGGAATAAAACTAGTGATAACTTAGAATGTGATAGTAAGTTTATACAACATAGAGAATGGGATGGAATTTTCCATTCCATCTAATCAACATGTGTAACTAAGCATATGGAAACTATATGTTGCACACATAACCCCAATCTGATATCTAAATATACATATTTTAAATTGAGTATGTAATAATTGAATCTATGTATCTAAACTAAATGTGGGAGTGATCATGCCTCACATTATGTCCTCAAATATGAACAAATGGTATGAATCTGACTTCAAATGAGTTTATTTGAGCAAAATTTGAACATAACTATAAAATATGTAACTATATCTATGTAAATTTGTATTATACTTGGTGTACTAGTCTGGCTAATCTAGACTACCCTAAATCTGGGGCTATTAGACATTAGTTCCCTATTATGGAAAGTAACACCCTATGACACTAGTGTCCCAATTTTGGTACTAATGTCTATCTAGTATAAAATTTGTGTGATTTGAACTAATTTTTGAGTCCTTATTTTTCCCTATCTTTGAATTTTGAAACTGAGCCTGTGTGTTAAAAATGATCTATGAATAACAATATATGACCCTGATCTATATGAAAAACCCCTATGAATGACCCTTATTTTGAGGGTTATTGTGGATCCTATGTAAAAATTATCCTCAAAAGAAGTAGGTCTATAAATGTGTTAGCTAAGGCATATATGTGATATTTCAATATAATGTACAAACATAACATTAGAATGTAAAAGAATCTGAGCATAAGTATGTCATGTAAGATGTATGTTGTAATATAGCATTGCACAAAGGTCTCAAGAAAGATGTAATCAATGTGTAACAAAAAATCTGAGTAGCTACCTAGGGGGATGGGGCATGATGTCCATCATGGAAACCAAGAAGAAAGGTTACATGCATGAGGTCCCTCATGGCATAAAAAATTAGTGTGTGTGTAACAAGCAAAGTTAAGTGTCATGGTGAAGATACATATCACAAATCATACATACAAACACATGATTCACACAAAAGTTTGTCAAGGGGATATAATGCAAAGGACATAGGCACATGTCACTAAATATGATAATTTAATACATAAAAGGACATGTTCAAATGTCCACATACACAAACAACAAGCAATTTGGTGTAGAAGCCATTATTAAATGTTTACATATACAATCAGGAAAGCACACATAAGGGACATGGGAACATGTCTATGACATAAAAACATAGAATTGGAATAGATATAAAGAGCAATGGCTATTTAAATGCCCTCAAGATGGAAGAAGTATAAGAATCACAATCAAGGCTAATCTAAGAAAACTAGAAATGAAAACATGTATAAATGTGTAGTAAAAATATGTATAAATGCTAGGATGTACATATGCTAAGTGTAACTAGTGATAATTGGTAAAAAATGTGATCTATTGGTAAAAAAAATTATAATATACAAAATGTAAGGATAAAACCTAGAAGTAGTAATTGTGTATGAGATGTCCCTGAGTGGGAAGATGTATCAAATGAATAAAACTAGAATGGTGTATATGCCCTTAGTGGGTAGATAATAGAATGTTTAAATTAGTGTAGTGGAATAGAGTCCTATATATAATCTACAAGCACTTGAAAATAACAAGTAAATCATATGTTTATGATAAAAAAAGACTTTACTATGATAGCTAACAATATGTAATATCTGAAAAGTAGTAGAAATGTCAACATAACAATACATACAATCTATAAATTTTGTGTTTTCTACGTAATATTTGAATGTTTTTGTATTTTGACATGTTATATTATTTTTGTGTTTTTTGAATATTATCTATGTATAAGTAAACGAAAATAAACTATGTACAAGGAGTGAGAGAGAGAGAAGGAAGGATGTACAAGAAGTAAAAACCATACTAACCAATGAGTCTCATGGGAGACTCACTATCACTATGACCTATGTCAAATAAGGGAACTGTGATTATGAGTGTAGTGTGAAAGGGTAACTTTGATGCTGTAGAATGTTGTGTAGAGTAATCTATATCTGAATCTACTTGTGTAGTGATGTTATGAGGCTGTGGCATTAATTGTGATGCCCTATGAACTGTAGGGGTCTTAGGTACCCATATAGTAGAATAAGAGGATGTAGTTTATGTAGGTGTCCTATGTTGAGAACCCATAGAATTGAATAAAATTGACCTCAACATAAAATGAGTAGGGGAAGGTCCCATAGAATTTGTGGCATACATCTAATGTAGGGTGTCTCCACTAATGGTCTCTATGAGAGAGTATGTGTACATGTAGATACCATAAGAGTAGACCTAGCCTACACTAATGGATCTATTAAAATATTTGATGTATGCATAGGATATGTATTCTTGGTTGTAACTAATAACTATGAAATATTTGGTAATGGTGTTGGAATTGTAATTGGTGTCTATGTTATAACTCTAGCTAGAAATTGTGTTGGAATTACCTATGGGATGGGTAGAGGATACTCATATGGGACACCCTCAACCTTAACCAACTAATTGGCATGTATTTACTTTAGGAATTATTGTACTATATATGGAATGGTTCAGAGCTATTGTAACCATGGCCTACCCAACAATATATCAAATACACCTACACTAGGTACTACTAAGAACTGAGTGGATATGTGTGTTAGTGTAACCTGTAATAAAAACACAATCTCCCTAATGAAGCTCTAAATGTGGCCACTAAAACCACTAATGACTATATCTATGGGGAATATATCCCACTCTATGTAACCCAAGTGTTGTAAAAGTGTCATAGTGCACAAGTTTATGCTTGACCTGTTGTCAACCATAACACTCTAAATATTATGGTGGTCTATGTATGTTCATCTGAAGAGTGCATGTAAATATGTGTCATCATCCACAAACTCCTAATATAAAAATGTGATAAGTGGTCTAGGTGGAATTTTAGTATGATACATGACAATAATGTTCTATAATGGATGTGTTTCCTCTGTAATTGTGTGATAGGAATCTGGTGGTGGATGTGCCTAGTATGTATAGTGAAGACCTAATGTTCCCCCTACCTCATTCATATTATGTTTAGGAAAGGATATAAAAATATATTTAGTACGTTAGCCTCTATTTTTTGTGGTTTTGGTGCTTTTGTGGGTATGTCCACATCAATAATATTAGCCTCAATTATATCTTATTTATTATGATTTAGGCTAATGCATCTATTTGTCATGTGGCTCGATTCCATGTGATACTTGTAGAATCTATTTGAATCATATTTATTTGAAAAAGGTCATGTCATATCAACATATTTAATGGGAGGGAGAGATATAACACTGCATTCTAAGAGCTATTTTACAACTCATGCTGGTGACTCTAGAAGATTAGTGAAGACTTTGCATTGAGGAGTAAATAAAACCAATTTGGGAGATGGCTCAGAAGTTGCATTGACTATAGACTTTGGATCACTTTTGTTCTCTATCCATTATCTTGTATGTAGGATTTTTTGAACTCTTAATAGTTTATTATAATCCATTTGTGTAATTTAGTTTTCCCATTGATAATATCTTAACCTCTATTTCCTTGACTATGTGGCACAAATCAATAAATGTAGAAAACTTCTTGAACAACATAGCTTCATACAATGCTAGTAAGAGACTTTATTTTAATGTCTTGAATCTCTCTATCATAGGGATAATCATTTTGGATTGTATTATATTATATCATAACACATAATATATAATAGTCTCATTCAAAATTTGCTTTAACTATGCTACTTATGCATATGATATGTTATCACTGATATTGATAGAGAAATGTGCTCAAAACATACTAGCCAAAGAATTGAATACCATGATAGATTTATTTGGTAAATCATAGAACCATTATAGGGCATAATCCTTGATATTGCATAGAATTAACTTCATAAGAAACCAATCATTAGACACATAGTCCAATCATGTTATGTGAAAATATCTTAGATGATACTATTGGTCACCCTTGCCATCATATAATGTAAGCTTGGGTTCCATGAAACTGGATGGAAAGGGAGTTACCGCTATGTGGTGTGTAAAAGGTGTATGTAATAGAATGTTGGAATCCAAGGCATGTGATGACCTAGTGTCTCCTTTATCTAGATGCAACACTTTATACTACAGAGTATGAATCTCATGCATAAGGGATTGTACATCTAGAGTGAAGGAACTAGCCATAAGTGGTGTAGCTATAATTGATGGTTGTTGAATAACAATCTTAGGTTGTGCTCTAGAGGTGTAAAAACATTGTTAACTAGGGGAGTTAAAGTTTGACTACTATTTTTTTTTTGGAGTTCTTCTTGAAGAATATTAATGAAATTATCTTGTATATCCATATGTTTAGACATCAAGTCTTGTAATTGTTGCTTATCAATTTTATCATTTTTTTTTAATTCTACCATTGTAGGTTGGATGGTAGGAAAACAAGTTTTTTATATTTTGAACCATTTTAGAATACTAATCTAAGAAATATTGAAAAAAATAAATATGGTAGGAAATTTGAAAATTTGGATGTAAAATATGAGTATATATAAAAAAGGATACAAACCCTAAGTGGGTCTAGGTTTAGATTTTTTTAAATTTAAGGTTTTTTTCATACTAATTTAAATTTTATGTAAATAAATTGAAACCCTAATATGAAATTGATTTAATTATGTAGGTTATCTAAAAATTTGAAAATTAGAAGTATGCAACTTTGATTTTTGCATAAAATTTTATATTAATGCAACTAGGGTTTGAAACAATATTTGAAGTTAGGTTCACCAAGCGATTTAACCTTTTAGGGTTTTACTTGTGTAAATCCTAGGTTTGATTAAAGGGATGAGATGTCTAAATCAATTAAATAATATGAAATAATTAACTACTAATTTTTTATGGATTTTTACTTCTTTTGAATTCCTAAAGATAGTAATAAATATTTATAAATAGAGACTTATGTATAAATTGATTGTCACAAAAGATCTAGGTTCTAAAAACCAGATTTTGGATAGGTCTGAGTGTCATCAATAGGGTCCCTAGGTCTAATTGCTCACTAGATAATAGAGCCCCACTTAGATAGTAACACCATACTGCTATAGTGTCCTCAAAGTGGTGTTAGTGTCTACTTTCTAGGTTTCTTCCTATTTTTTGGAAGTATATACACGTGTTTTTGGGTTTTATTCTTACATGCACAAAATTTGAAACTTTGTATTATTCCTAGAAAACCTAATTTAGTGTACAAACCCTAATCCTCCTTACAAGTATGATATGAGATAAAAATGTATTATCATTAATAGGATAGGTTGGACATCCTCAACACCCTACTATGAAGAGAGTTTCCTACATACCAATACTCTAAGGAGGGATCAAGCCTGATGTGGTTCTCCCACCTAGTGCTTCATTCAAGTACAAGTGAATGCTAGAATGAGAGTGGTCTTGAATTCCTTGAGTGTGCTTAAGCTTTGAAATCTTTTAAATATGGTATTAGGGAAATTATATATGGTAGTATGTAGAATTAGGGAAAAATAGGGATCAAATACCTTAATTTTGCTCAACTTGTTTCTTATTTGGATAGGCTTTTACATATATTTTCCATCTAGTCTATAGAGGTAAAAAAGTCTTGTATTTATATAGATCTATAGCTTGTGATGATAATAAAATGTACTTAGGCTGACCTTAGGAGGGGAACACATTAAAAAGTGTATAAGTTTGTGAGAGTTAGGGCATAGGACACTAGCACCATAATGGAGACACTAGTACCATGTGGCTTTATTGTCCTTAATGTGGCACTAATGTCCAACTAGAAGACTATTATGCACACTGGGTTGGGATTTGGGAATGCTATCCTAGTACTATGTTTGGACTAATAGAAGATGTCTATGGTTTTCACAATGGATGTAAAAGTGTGGTAAAGGCTCTAGGATAGGTCTATGGCTAAGCTAGAAATATGATAACTCAAAAAATACTCTTAGTATCCAAATACCACTTTTAAGTGAATACAGACTGTTAACTTTATACATCTTCTTGACACACATTAAGTGAATGGGATGGTGCCAAGTGGATGGACCTCAAGGATATGAAGGTTCATTAAAAATTAATTATGCACTTTATTTAGTGGGTTCTAGATTGCCATGATTATGACACATGGATGGTTCTAAGAGCTTTAGAGGTTATTTATTTTATTCTTTTACATTATTCTGAGAAGTTCTAGGATTATAAGATGAGGACACATGGATGACTCTCAAGGTTATAGAGAAAATGAAATCTTGACTATGTACCTTCAATTGATAAGTTCTAAGTTAATGACATTCCACCACATGGATCGAGCTTTGGGCTCAAAAGGCTTTGGAAAATTTGATGATATAATTAGACCTATGAAGTGGTGAGTATTTAAGATCATGACACATGGACAAATCTCATTAATATAAAAAACTTATAAATATGACATTGTAATTATTTCTAGTAGGGTTTAGGCTTCTACAATGATGACATGGATGACTTGATATTCTAGAGAAAATGAAATCTTAGCTATGTATCTTTTAATTATAAGTTCTGGGATTCGAAGATGATGGAACATAGATAGTCTGTGTTGATTTGGATAACTTTAGAGATCAGTCTATGTATTATGGTATGTTATATTTTGAGTGAAATGGATCATTCCATGTGGAAAGATCTCAAGGCTTTAGGGCTATTTGAAACTTTGAAAATGTACTTTTCCCCAACTAGTTTCTGGGATTTTGAGTTGACGTGATTATTCCACGTGTCTTAGTCTTGGGGAACTAAAGATTAGGTGAAGAAAATAGGCCTAAATGTTAAAGTGCATGTTGTAGGTAGCTATGGTGTCAACATGTGGATGACTCTCAAGGCTCTAGAGATTCTCAATAAACTACAACCCTAGGAACTTATAATAAATGTAATGCAAACACATAACCAAGGATTTTAGACAAGGTAAAAATGTGAAATAAGTCTAAGTCCTAAAATAAATATTGATGTAAACACATAAATATAGAAGGGGTTAGTTCTCATTAGTATGTAAAAAAACATTAAATAATAACAAATCTAACTTCATAAGTATGGTTCTTGGATTGGGCAAGATATAGCCAATACAAATAAATAAAAAGTAATCAAAAGCCATTACCATCCTCATAGACATCATTATATAGCTAACACACATACATGATTATGTTTCGATGTATATCTCAAAGTCTTGTTTAAATTCATGGTATGAAAGCCATCAACATCTCTCTAAACACTATCTCAAATTACTAATTAGAATAAAATAGGTGAAGTTTGTTCAATATTTCTAGATAGTTCCTTTACACAAAAAAACTTATGAAAGGCATATGGCGACCCTTATATTTATATATTTACTAGATTTATTATGGCCATTGGATTAAAAAAAATATTTATGGCTTATCAATGAGTACATTTTGGAGGTCCAATGCCATAAATATTTTGGAAAGAGGTTGTATTAAAGGGACATGGCTTGACTTAATATTGATATTTGTTTTCATTGATTATCAGTGCTTAAAAACTTTCATGGTGACATAATTATCCTTGCTATTTATCCATGATGTCATCACTTATCCACTTTCCATAATTGGAAGTATAATTCAATTTAATGAATTAATAAAAATAAAAAAATTCTAAATAGCAATGGAATTTCCTATTAGAGGAATATTAGGTTAATTAATAAATTTTAACTAATTTAATGAAAAGTGAAATGGACTTTGAGAATTAATGAACTATTCAACATAATTAATCCCAAAACATCTCCTACATAGTCAAAATTTGAATAAAAATGAATTAAATGAAGCTAATAGTTGTGTATGATGTATTACTCAATCAGGAATGCCCCAAATACATTTCAAAATATGCATGCCATGTACATGGAATAATTTGGGTGTTTATATTATTTTTGAATCATTATTATAAATCATTCTAATTTTAATTTTGACATAAGAGTGGTGAGAATTAAGTGTCTACATTTTGCGCTTGTTTAATAAGATGTTACAAGACACAAGTAAAGTAATGAATTTTCAAAGAATGAAAAAGTTGTTGAAATGATCACAATAAATATTAAATAATTATGTTCCCACATTTTTAAAAATATTTTTAAATTTACTAAAAATGAATTCACAATGATGCCCCAAATAATGTCTAGGATGCCCATGATTCCCCCTTGAGGGAGTGGCTAAAAAATAAGTTTGATGGACATGCCCTCAAAAATTATAAAATGGATAAGAAGAAAAGTAAAATTAACCCATGGATGGGATTAATCCATATGAAATAATAATTTCATGCATTAATTTACAATGATTAATATAATAGAATTGAATTGGCCCCAAGGTAGGGGGAATTGGTAAGGATGCATCCCAAGATAAGTGACATACTTTAACATACTCTAAATAGGGTGAAAGGTGTGGGCTTAGGGAATGATCTATCCTAAAACAATTTGCACACTTTGATTTTACCAAAAAGGATGGAATTTGTCGAGATTGGAATTAGAAGAAATATTAAATGATTGAATTTCACAAAATAAGAGGTTGGATTGAGTAATGATTTACCCCAACATAGTGGATGTGATCGATAAGGAATGTTCTCAATGCGCATTATGAGTAATACTTGAACACTTGGTTTTTATTTTGAAAATGATAGTATGCCTCACAATTATAAATGAATCATGAGGAAAATGTGTGTCAGTCATGTAGGGATGAGTTTAAGTACAATGGATTACCACTCAAAGTCATGAAGTGGATAATCCAGACCCAAGCTTGAAACATGATGCACTAAATAATAAACAGACTAAAAATTTAAATAACATAAATGTAAACAACTTAAGGTCTAGATATGAAGGATCAAGACTTAAGTGTAATCATATTGTATCAAATATAAAGGAACAACCAAGATAATAAAATAAACACATAATTAACATGTAATTAAATGACTCATAAACACATTTAAAAAAAGTATATGGTAAGAAATGAACCCCCATCGTGTGTGATAGTAAGGTATGAAGCATGGATACATTTCTCTTAAGGTGAGGGGATAATAGATGCAATAATGTGAGCCATTGGATATAAGGGGGAATTAAATAATAAAGAAGGGGTGGATGAGATGTCTCTAAACATCCCATGCAAGTGAAAAATTGCCTCCATATTCCATAGTGCACTTTAGGCCAAATGTAGTTCTACCAAGGATGTGAAAGAATAAAATTGGTGACAATGCATCTAATGAATTTGATTTAAAAGTAAATTAGGAAAATTCTCACATAATGGTGATAGAGTAAGAAAAGGTTGTTTGATGAGAGTGTAAATGGACTCACAAAATAGTGTGAGCATAAAAGGAATACTAGGGGAAAATAAAAAAGGAATGAGAGAAGCTACGCTAATCTAAGATGCTCCATGCATCCAAGTATTACCTACATAGTCTATGCCAACCTCAAGTCAATGTAGTTCTTATAGAAATAGGAGGATATTATGGAAATAACAATGTTCATTAGAAATGATCAGGATTAGATAAGAGGTTCCCACATAAAATATGACCAAAGGCCACAAGTGAACAAATGACATAGGTTTAAGAGATTTTGGGGGCCTTATATATCTTGTGGACATTTTAAGCCCTTTTCTCATATTTTTTATCTTTAGGATTTTATGATTTTTACAATTTTTTTTTATAGTTTTTTGGAATAAAGAATGTAAGGGAATATTCACAAATGTAAAATGAACCATCTAGAAAAAGGAAACAAATCTTAGGTAGGGGCTCAAACAATAGCTAAACCAAATGCAATGGTAACATTATGAACCAACAGAAAAACCTGAGGCAAAGGGAAATAACATGAACTAATGAATAGGAATAGGATGGTACATAATGGGAGAAATATTTATAATAAGTGAAAGGAAGTTACCTCAAGGAACTACCAAGAAAAAAACCCATACCAAAGTACCCTAAATCCTTTATTTTTAATAAATGTGTTGATTATGATCAACTTAAAATTCCTTATAACATACCCTATGAATCTATGCATAACACCTGTTGGTCCTAACCAAGATCATTATGGTAATAGGAAATATAAATAAGGACAATAATTGATCATGATATATGAGATGAAGGGATACAAATATGAATGGATGAAAAAAAATATGCCCCCAAGCAAGGGTTCTAATAGACAATGTTTTACTAAATCAAGCATATAAGTGCTTGAGGTGCATAATATTCATGGGACCCTATAAATATTTCCCATCTGGTGTAGCCATCTGGTATACCCCAGAACTGTAGATTGCTAAAATAATATTTGGATCAAGCCAATTAGCCTAAAACTTGCCCTTATTTTTGCATTCTATGTTGGTGTTTTTTAAATTTTCATTCACCACTAAATCACAAACTTCAAATTCTCTAGGAAGAATATGCTAGTTATCACTATGATGTAGCCTATTTGATATGCCTTCAAATGTTTTAATTTAGCTAGTATTTTCTCATTTAAGATTTGTAGTTCTTACAGTCTAGTGATTCTATAGTCTTCCTCATCGATTATATTCTATAGTGAGATTAATAGGGAAGGTAACTCAATCTCTTTAGGAATGATAGACTCAGATTCAAAGACCAAGGAATATGGTGTGGCACTTGTAGGTGTGTGGGTACTAGTATAATAAACCCAAAAGGATAGAAATATTTGTAAATGTCAGTCTTGACTAAGATCATTGATAATCTTCTTAAGAATATTGATAATAATTTTATTAGGCATCTCCTTTTGGCCATTACCTTGAGTAAAATAGGGTGTTGACCTTTTGTGTTTAATATGGAAACGTGTACATAGGGATTTTAGATTGTTATTTTGGAATGTTCCATCATTATTATATAAAATGGAGTAGGGAATGCCATAACAATAGATGAGGTGATAAAAGATGTATTTGGAAATCTCTTTTTTTGTTACGTAAGTGAAAAGGATTGCCTCTACCCACTTAGAAAAATATTTAGTAGTAACTATAACATGTTTATGGCTATCAAAGGAATTTGGGTTTATCTTTCCTATAAGATGGAGTCCCCACATTGAAAATAACTAAGGAGTTATGATTTTTTGAAGTTCTTGTAAGGGAGAACGAATCTAATCACCATAATTTTGATAGGCAAGGCACTTATTAATATACTTACAAGTGTTTGAGTTTATTTTTGGCCAATAATACCCTATTTGAAGGAGTTTCTTAGCCAAGAACATATCATGGGTATGGACCCAAAAAATATTATCATGTACATATTTAAGTGCTAACTCAAATTCTCTCAAATTTAAACAACAAAGTAATGTTCTATCATAGCCCCTATGATAGAGTGTAGTACCAAGTAAGGTATAATGAGATGTATTGTGAATGAATATTTTGTGTTGGTTTCATTATAGGTTAATATGGAAATCTTGGTCTTAGAGATAGGTGTATTGGTTTTGGTACCAAAGGGGATTTGGACTAGTAATATTACATACCATCTCAGAATCCAACTATACATGATCCAATTGAATAAGGTTCTTGATAAGAAATAAGTACCCTTTAATGTCTTTGGCGA
Organism: Torreya grandis; assembly: GCA_037957365.1. NCBI lineage: Eukaryota > Viridiplantae > Streptophyta > Pinopsida > Cupressales > Taxaceae > Torreya > Torreya grandis. The sequence goes on from JARHVA010006274.1 coordinate 101,119, forward strand.
CTAATATCATGGAACTAATTATCTCCATTACATCTATTGATCTATTGCTAACTCTTGATATCCACTCAAATTGAAGAGATTCAAAATGTTGTTTAAGGTTCTCTAACATGCCTTTATAGGGAAATATTTTCTCAACTCTGGTTTGATACTAGTTTGAAACTTAATGAATTATCAATTATGAATCCCAATATACCATCAAATTCTTAATGTTCCACTACACAATAAGATAGAGTCCTATAATGAGTGCTTCATATTTTGTCATATTATTGGTGTAATGAAAACCAATGTGAAATGACTTTGGAATGAGATATCCTTCTAGAGTAATAAGAATAATTTTGTCCCTAGATCAATGAGATGTGAAAGATACATCAAAATAAATATTCCACTACCTTAAATCAATAGGCACTTCCTCCTAAGATAAAATTGATTCATCTAATAGCTCAAAAGTGAGTGGCTTGGTGTCTATTAAATGGGATTCAAAGAGTTGGTCCCTGAGGACCTTCCGCTTAATATATTTCTAATTTTGATACTTAACATCAAATTCACTTAGCAACATTACCCACTTGGACATGTGACCAGTCAGAGTGGATTTTGATAGTAGATACTTAAGGGGATTAATCTTAGCAATCATAATGGTTTTATTGTTTCATATATAGTGTCATAGTTTTTGGGATACAAAAACTATTGATAATCAAAAAATTATATTTGAATATAGTTGTGTTCATAGGCTACAATTTTATTTATCAAATGGTAAACTACGTTCTCCTTTCCTTGTTGATCATGATGAGCCAAAAGTGCCCCTAGTGCATGTTCAGTTGTTGAGATGTAAAGAAGTAATAGCTTCTTGGGTATAGGTGGGATAAAAACTTGTGGGTTTTCCAAATAGGTTTTTAGTTAGTAAAAATCTTGTTCGAAATTATATATTCCACTAGAAATTGACACCTTTATTCAAAACGTGAGTAAAAGGATGGCACCAATCTACAAGTTGTGAGATGAACCGATAAATGGACTAGATTTTGCCTTGCACATTGTGGAGTTACTTCAAGGTAGAAGGAGGAGGAATTTACATGATGGTATCAAAATTTAAAATATTTATTTCAATGCCCCTAAAATATATAATTAATCCTAGTAATTTTCCATATGTGATGCCAAAGATGCACTTCTTAGGATTAAGGTGTATCTTGTATTCATGAAGTCTTTCAAAGATTCTTCATAAAACTTCAAGATGTCTTGCATGTGTATTTGAATTTGATAGAATGTAATCTACATAATATTCAATAATATCATGTATCATGTTATGGAATATGATATTCATGGCATGTTGATAGGTTTCACTAGAATTTTTCAAGCCAAATGGAATGACTTGATAATACAATATCCCATACATAGTGGTGATCATTGTTTTATGCTTCTCTTCATGTGTCATTTTTATTTGGTTATATATTGATAAGTTTTTCATGAGGTAAAATATCTTGTACCTTGTATTATATTTGAATATCATGTCAATGTTTGGTAATGGAAAATCATCCTTAGGGTGAAATTTGTTGATATCCTTGAAATCATTACATAAGTGAATCCCTTGTGGATTCTTACCTACTAGAAAAATATTTGAGATCCACTATGAGTAATCAAGTGGCTTGATAAAACCTACTCCCAATAGTTTTTATAATTCTCTCTTAACCAAGATAACAATACACAAATGTATTTTACACAACTTCTATATAACAGGCTTAGCATCTAGGTGAATAGTAAGCTGGTGTACCACTAGTGATGGATCTAATCCTAGTATATCTGCATAAGTACATGAAAAGATGTCAATGAAATATTTCAAAATAATAATAATAAACTTGTGTTCCTCTATAGTAAGGGATGCACCCAATGTAATAATGTTTGGATCATCATAAGCACCAATGTTTACCTCTATGGTGTCTTCCATAACAAGTGTGGAACCATCCTCTAAAATACTTAGTAATGAAGGAAGTTGATCTTATATAGTGGATTATGAGCCATAAGGCTCACCCGTGTAATAATAATTAGAATCAACCATGCCTAAAAATGGTTATTTAAAAAATTTCTTAGGAAAGTCTTGAACTAAATGCTTAAAGACTTGTTACTCCTTTGAATTGATGTTGGACCGCAATGGGCAATGTGAACCTATAGGACTCTATGATTCTTGAGGAGAATAGTGAACTTACCCATCTAAGGGTGATTTCAATAGGTTTTCACCCCTAGACTTATCTTTTTATTTACTTTTTCCTTTATCTAAATGTACCTCAAAGAGGTTTTCACTAGTGAATCTCGATGTTTTATGCTCTTGGTGACCAAGGAAGTTCACTTGATCTATAAAGTATGTGGTAGGGTCTAATTTTAAGTCAAATACTTATTTATTATCACCAATAGGTAGACTATATCTGAATCTCCTAAACTTATAAATCACCTTTTCATTATGTAAATCATCTAATGGTATGATAGAGTCTTGTTGGTCCTAATCAATTAGTTTAGGATAATGGAGGGAAAGAGGAATGTGGGCTATGATAGTGAGAATGGAATTGATATCAAGTAAGTTGGTGTTGAAAATCTCATTGTATATGCTATAATGAGGCATTGTGTCAATGCTATGAGTTTTATCATCAGTCTTTAAAGTGGTATCAATCTCAAAATTTGAGGGGTCACTTTGAAGTAGTGTGAATCCAAAACCTTAATTTCCTGTACGTTTTTCTATAGGGACAAGTTCAAAGATGCCTTATTTTTTTACCCCCAAAAATTTTCTTTAGTAGTCTTGATTTTCAATTATTCTATTATAAATTGGTTACTTAGTACTCGTAAATCATGTAGCAAAACCATCACCATATAACCAATACCCTTCATAACTTGTGGGTCGGTCTTGATTTGTCTTTGACAAACACAAACATATTTTTTTGATGAGAATTGATACTCTTTCACCATACCATGTTGGGCATGCTAGGATTTTTGGTAGTCTTGGGTATACAATGGGATTTGGATATTTTGTATCTTGGAAATGTGAAATATATATTTTATGTTATAAGCAATAATACCCTGATCTTTAATGGTAAAATGGGAGGACATTTGTTGAGGTGGATTAGAAAAAGGGGATGCAAGGTCACTTAGGTCAATGTAATTAGATTGAAGAGACTCAAAAACTACTTGTTTATTCTTTTTCCTATAAAATTGGTGCTATGATAATAATTATAGTTCCTATACTCAAATTCTAGGTTTTCACAATACTGGGGTGGTTGCAAATCACCAAGAATAATTACCTATAGTCTAGAATGAGGGAATTTTATACATTGGTGCATCATGAAAAGGACTGCACATACTTCACGAAATTAAGGGTAAACAAGAATTAAATTTTAAGGAAGTTCAATATCAATTACATGTCAAAGGGTATTGTTAATGACATTCCTAACAATGATAGGCAGACAAATGGTACCTGATGACTCTCTTTTCATTGTTATAGGCTTTGATCATGATAGTGCCTAGATGCATTTTTGATGTTGTAAATCCTAAGTTTTGGATCAATTTGAAGGAAATAATACTTAGTCCTAAATCATTTTTTACGATAAATCTCTTGATTTTATGTAGGGAAATGATGACTTCAATGTATAATGGGTTATTGTGTAAAGAGGCAAGGGATGACATATCACTTTGATTAAATGTTAGTTATTGCCTTGGGGATAAAAACCCCACAAGCACTTGGAAATGGGTACACTAATATCGTACTACTTCTCAATATAAGGGAGAGATGGTTTGGATTTATAAGGAATAAATTATTGGATAGGATTGGTAGTGGAAGATGGCAAAGGGCCTTGGAGATTAACTCATGGACATCTAGTTAAAACTACTTAGCTTTGATTTGGGAAGGAGTTACTTAAACTAGATTAAATAGTTGAAGGAAAAAAATAGTAATAAATAGAAGTCAAGGCATAGCTACACCATCCAAATTAGTGGGGAATTACCTGAATAAGAAGGTGGAGGTCCTAAATTATAAGGGCCAACACTCTAACGAGTGTTAGATTGTGGACGAGGAGTGACTTTAATGGTAACAATGTAATTATTGGTTACATGACCCACCACATTCCCATAATCATATGGGACATTACAATAATTGACTTGGTTGGTATGGGAGTCATGATATTAATTATGATTAGGTTAATTTTGGTTCTGGCCTTGAGTTTGGTGCTAATGATTCTTTCACTTTGGGAATGGATCTTTATATATATCCATATTCTAATTGGTATTGGAAGCACCTTTCTCTAACTTGATTTCTCCATTCTCAAGTAAATTCTAGATGAAGTGCCTTGATTGTATGTATCTATAGATTGCATGACTTGTGACATGATGATAATTGTAATACTCATTTTCCATATACCATGAAGGTTTTGGTTGGCCCTTTGTAATGGATATAGAATGGGCCAAACAATCATATTAGCTACTATTTTTTTTGAAATAGTGCCTCAATGGGCTCACCAATATCATTAAAGACTCTAGTCTGATACTATCCCTTATGAGGGGTTCCCTGTGCAATATGAGTGTTTGATTAGGTAGAATATCTTGGGTGGATGGAAATTGAACCATTTCACATTTCTCATTTTTGTGACTCCATTACTAATTATTTTATTATTTTTATTAAAAGCATTGGATTTTTTAGAAGAGTTTGCTTGAGTTGGTTTTTGTGTTTGAGGTGGAGGTTGTGCTTGATTATGAGAGTATATTTTGACCAAACCCTTGTCAATAAGTGAATTTTTAATATGCACCCCTTTGTCTAGGATTTACTCAAATATATTAGCACAATGGATTTTTAAATTATAGGCCACCTTAGCATTGAGATTTTGTGTAAAAATACTAGCTAACTTCTTATTAGGTAGATTATGTGAGAAATGACTAATTAGGGCCCTCCATATTTTCAAGAATGATGATAAGCTCTCTCCACCATTTTAATTGGCATTACACAAATAAACCATGGTTAATTCATGCTCTATGTTATATGAGAAATGTTTGATAATTTTTTTTAATAGGTCATCAAAAGTGGTAACTGATCATTTTGGTAAATGGAGTAACCACTCCAAATCTTATCCACTTAGACTTCCTAATAATGATTTGAGGTGGTGAAGGTTATGTTATTTGATGGATTAGTTGGAGGCAGGGTGATGCCAATGTCATTAATGACTACACTGATGGAAAGCCTATGATAAAAATGGATTCATGATGTGTTTTTTGTGACATGTGATCAGATGCTATGTATTTCTTTGTAAGGGGAGCCATGGTTGGATTTTAGGTTTGGTTTTTTGGTTGGGCTATGTTTTCTATCATGGATCTAGAGTGCATCAAATCATTAGTATGGCCATTATTTTTTTGATGGAGTGAAATCAAGAGATATGCATTTTTTGGGTAATATATACAAGATGAGATTGTTTAATGTCTTTTGGATTCTAGTTGTTAAAGTGGCAGAGGTAGTGGAGAAAGTGTTGGATGTGGAGGTGATGGCTCTTATCAGGAGAGTGCAATCTAATTCAGACGTAACATCCCTTTTTCTAGTAATCTTTGTCTAGTGATGTTGGAAAGGGATTAGATTAAATCTAGGTGGATTTATTCATTTGTCTAGAACACAGGGAGGGTCTTCTATCATTAATTGACTCGCTTCCATTAGGTCCCTTTCTAATAATGCCTTTCTTAGGTAAAGATGGTTTGGGATTTATTCCACTATCTATTTTCTAACTTTTTAAAGCTAGATTCTTGTCTTTGGTTAATTTTTCCCATGAAGTAGAAGATGTTTATTCTAGTGAAAAAATAAGTAAGGGGAAAAGGGTATTACCATGCCTGTTATTGAGGATCTACTACTTCCAATTCCATAATTAGAAGTTTGGAGGGATCAAAGATGGATGCTATAGAGAGTGAAAGTGATTAAGTGGTTGCTGAGAGGAATAGTGTGGGGTCTATTTAAGGAGACTGCTTAGTGGAGAGGAAAGAGTAAATTGAAGTTGGAGTAGGAGAGATGTAATAAAGGGTTAAAGTTTCTACAGGTGGATTTTTTTGTGGGTTTAAAGTCAGGATAAGAGTTGGAAATTTTATGTCCATCTTTAGGGGAAATTGATCAAGAAGAGCTTGTTTCTTAGTCAAGAAAGAAATCCAAGTCATTGGGATAAGGTAAAATGGTGGATAGTGATGGGAAGGTTATTGAAGTGATCATTATAGATTAATATCCAAATGATCTATTGGTTGGTTTATGGCAGAAAGTTAGGATTTTATTCTGTGTAACTGTCTTTGGTTTTTTGGTGATATTTCTAAAAATCAGCAATATATATTTTCAAAAAGTTCTGGAAATATGGTTTTTTTTTAATTTCAATGCCTTAACAATCCATATTGTTAAGATAGACCTACTTGGTTTATATGGCATATATATTTTTGGGATAAGGACCCTTTAACCATGATATTGAGATAAAAATAAATGGACCTACTATTGGTTTAAACTAAGAGGGGTATTACAAAGACACTATTGGTTTGGATGATTTTATTGATGATAATCATGTATTGGATACAAAGAGAATGGAATTATTGTTTATTCTAAGGAATATATTATTATGACCTATAATAAATCTATTGTTGGTTTAAAATAAACCATTTTTATTTTAAATTAGAAGAATTATGTTGTTTTGAAGTAGGCAATGTACATAGGGTCGGGGTGTGTAGTCGGTTGGATGGGTACTTCCGTTGTAGCTCTACCCACTAGTGTTCAAGTCCCTCCCTAGCCCCATGGTACCAGTATTAGTTGTGTCTAGCCAGCGGCACTGGTCACATTAAAATTTTTACCAAGCTTTCAAAAAAAAAAAAGTAGGCAATGTACATTATAAATTACTCACTACTTGTTGTGGTGACACATTTGTAACTTGCTACCATGAATTGTTAGGGAATTGTTTAATATACTAAACTTCTTCATGATTGAATAAGGTATATTATGTATTTTTTCAACTTGTTATGAATAATTCATAGGCAATGTCTACTCAGAATAATCTAATGGATCCACATTAGATGTAGGATTGGTTAATGATTTGTACAGTGGTTGTAATGACTAGTTTTGATCTATGAATGAGGCATTGTTGAATGAATTGGTATACAAGAATTCATTAAATTAGAAACAAGATGATATGCATAACATTGACTAATCTATTAGATCATGGAAGCAATGATGTGGCCATGATGATATGGGTCTACTAGTTGACCCTTTCCTTTTTTATAAGATGAAATAACTAATTTTGGATTATGAAAAAGAGGATAATTTTGGCTAATAGTTAACTCTTAAGTCAATTCATCTATTTTAACAAAGCTATGAAATTTTTCTATGGTAAAATTAGGAAAGAGTTTAGCTCTAGATTCTATTAACCTCAAAAGAGCTTCATCTTTGTCCTTGAAGAAATGGTTTTCTTCTTAGTTTTGAATAGATCTTGATATGGGAGGGATATCCTCAAACACAGTTGAGTGTTCTTCCCCATCTTCACTAATTTTAGAATTAATAAGATAAATTAATGGATCATAAAAAAATTTCTCCTTGAAATAAGGACCATAAGAATCTAAATGATGAGTGTACCTAGACATGTCTGAATTAACACTTGAACTTGACTCGAAATAATACACTTGGGTTCACTCAATGTAAACATGTGAAAAGGTCTTCTTTGATCAATTCAAAGTGGGTTTTCAAAATTTTGTGAAACATGTAAGATCAAATTGGACCTTAGTTGAATTTTTAATTTTGAAAAGTCGACCATTAAATTTTTTAATTTTGACCCTAACCTTGAAATTAGAATTTGAAATGGGAATTGGAGTTTATATCAAATAATCAATCTTTGGAACCTAAATAGAAATGGGCAATGTAATAGTGTTAAATTAATAGAAATTAGATTCAATTTGGATAACCTAAAGGTAATTATGTGAATAACAAAATGATACAATTGGCTAACATAACACTAAGAGGGAAAAATGATGGCCCAAAAATTGGCCAAGGTAACACCCTATTATGTAAATACAATATAATAATGGTATTGAAATTAATTTTTTGTACTTGAATTATTGGATTTAGTTTTGAATACAAACGATTTTTTGACATAACAATAAAGAATTAAAACACAAGCATCACAAGGTCCTTTTAATGACTAATGCAAGTTTGCATCACATCTATTGAAGCTTTGATATACTCACCTTTTGAGAGGATTTAAAAAATTTAAGTATTCATTAAATAATTAAATAGAATTATAGTGGTGATTTAATCCCACCCTTCTCCCAAAGGTTCATACATGTAAGGTAATCTTTGTGGGCTATCACCTTTCCACCCCTACATCAATGAATGTTTCATAGTAAAAGAGGATCTTCTAAAGAAAATCAAAATTAAGATATTCACATTAGGGTCTAATCCATTTGTGACCACTTCATCCTTTGGATTTCAATGAAGTGTAACTAGCTTTTTTAAATTACTTAAAGCTTGACTTGGTTAACTAGATGGCCCCCAAAGGGATCAAATACATTGAAAAAGAGATCTAGGCATCAAGATATTCATAGGGGATGCATACCCTATTGAAAATACTCTAGATTCCATGATGGTGATGTCTAATGTCTTAACATTAAGATTTAACCTATTGCTTTCATGAAATCCTTTATGGGGAATTCTGCTAGGCCTTAATGACACTTACCAATAATTTATATCCCTAGTTATATGTATAGGGATAGTATAAATGTTAGGATTTCAATCCCTAGTCATTGCACCCTTAGGACTTGAAAAAAGATAATGAAATCCACCCTGCATAAACAAAAAATAAAAAAGGGAAATTTAACACTATTTCTATGTCATCTAAGTTCCTCGAAAACAAAGGGAGAGTGAATTTTCTAAGATATAATACAAACAACATCCCTCATATTTTATGGTCACCCACATTCCTAAGAATTAAGGGGAGAGCATTCTTTTGAAGTAAACCAAAACAACTCAAAAATTAAGCAAGAAGGGAAATGAATTTAAAAAATAAACCAATTTTAAGCCCAAATTGAAAGATTGGTTCATTTTAAAAGTCCAAAATGAAATATTAGTGAAAATAAATGCTCTTGCTTTGAGTTATGGCATCAGTTTTTTGGACCAAGGTCCTGTAAGAAAATCATTAATAGTTTTCAATGGTACTTTAAAATTGTATGTGAAATGTAAAAAGTGTGTTTTTAAAATTATCAAGTTTTTACCATGGGATGAATTCATTATTTTACTAGAATAAATTTGTTTAAGTTTAGGATGAATTCATTATTATTCAGGTCCAAACACACACACACACACACACACACACACACACACACACACACACACACACACACACACACACACACACACACACACACACACACACACACACACACACACACACACACACACACACACACACACACTATTTTTTTGGTTTATTTCACCATTCTATTAGACAAATTCAATATTATGTCAAATAATTTTTCTATTCCATCTAATAAATTTGTTGAAGTTCAAGAACTGTAGGAAAAATAGTTAGTAAAATATAGAAATAAATACATTGTTTATCTGTATGATTTCATTGCATTAGATGATAATTTATCTACTGTTTATGATAATTTCACTACTTTTTGGACCTATATAAAAATTAAAAAAACATAGATATGATTTTGATGATGTTTGGAATGGTTTCAATACTATGCCTAACAAATTTTTTGAACTTCATAACAATTTTGCTATTGTGCGGACCTATAAAAAAAAGAAAAACAAAGAGATGATTTCACTATTGTCTAGAATTATTTGCTACTATGTATGAATAATTCTATAATTAGTGTAATTTTTCTAAAATTTGGGATGCATTCACTATTTTCCTAGATGATTTCATGGGTTTTTAGAACAAATTCACTATTTTGTAGAAAATTTTCATTGTTTAGTAGTGAAGAAGAAAATGAAAAAAAAAAAGAAATGAAAGGGAAAAAAGGTTAGAAATTAATATTTTTTGAATTTAAAGGGTCTAAGAGTGTTTTCAAGAAGGTTTTGGGGTGTTTCTATCCTATCAAGTGTGCCAAATGTAAAAACATGAATCTAGAAGGTGTTAGTTCTCATTAGTATGCAAAATTAAGCATAAAATAATAGTAAATATAACTTCTTAAGCATGGTTCTTGGATTGGACAAGATTTAGCCAAGATAAACAAATAGAAATCAATCAAAATCCATTACCTTCCCCATAGATATCATTATCTAGCTAACAAAAATACCTGATTGTTTTCGGATGTAGAGCTTAAATTTTTCTTCAACGTCTCAGTATGAAACCTATCAACATCTCTCCAAGCACTATCTCAAATGATTTTGTGAACTAATTAGAAGAAAAAGGGTGACTATTATTCAAGATTTTTGTAGATTTTATTTTCACAAAAATCTTATGAAAGGCCTATGGTGACCCTTATATTTATAAATTTACCATATTGATTGTGAGCAATATGTGTGGCCTATCATTAAATCAATTTTGGAGGTATAATGCCACAAATATTTTAGAAAGAGATATTAAAGAGGCATATATTTCCTTAATCTTGATATTTTTTTCATTAAGTATTAGTACTTGACAAATGTCATGATGACATAATTAATCCTAATATTTATCCATGATGTCATCATTTGTCCACTTGCCATAATTGGAAGAATAATTCAATTTAATGAATTAAGGAAAATAAAAGATTTCCATAAAGTTATGGAATTTCCTATTAGAGGAAGATTAATTTAATTAATAGAGTATAATTAAATTAATTAAAAGTGAAATTACCTTTTAAAACTAATGAACCATTCTACATAATTTGAATCAGGATGAATTAAGTGAATCTGATTGTTGCATATGGTGTATTACCCCAACACATTTTACAAGATGCATGCCAAGTGTGTGGAAGTATTTGAGTGTTTTAGTGATTTATGCATCATTTCTATAAATAATCTTAATTAAAATTTAACGAGTGCTGATAATTGAGTATCTACACCTACACATACATGAAAGTCAAGATGCACTAGAACATCATCTCATTAGCTCTGTTAGTCAAATAAATCCAATAAACTCAACTTGGAATAAGCACTTGAAATAAAATAAAAATGGATAAATAGAATAATATCATACCATATCCAATATTTGAAATTTATTTTAAAATTTAAAATTAAACTCAAAAGAATCATAGGTTGCATAGATCTATTCAATGTTTGGTATTATAAGGTTCATCTAGACCATGAATATTTTTTGATAATAATGGGTCCCTATTTAAAATTCATCAAATGGGTGTGTTGGGACACAAAAATTCTAAGATTTTTACCTTTATGGATAGATAAAAAAGACTTTTTACACCATCATCCTCACTATTAGACTAAAATCCACTTATAAAATACAACATATTTTGATTTTTGTTTTGTTTTGTTTTTTTTATTCACACAATACAATGTCATAAATATGACTTAAATAACCTTTTTTACTTAACACATTTAAGATACCTGTACAGTTGATTCATGACATCTCTTTATATTTTTTATGTAATGTAAATGTGTCATTAATTCAATGTAGAAATGTCATTTATATTATTAATTTCATTAGTAATTAGTGAAATAAAGATAGAGGCATAACATTTAAGGATGGAATCAATAGAAGCTATATGCAATGGTTTTTAATGGACCTGGGATGACCTTCTATCTTGAAGAGGGAGAAGACTAATTCCATTTTTTAGGTAGACCTTGTCCCTTATTTGAGTTTGCTTATCCTCACTAGTAATTGTTTTCTTGTTGATGATGGGCTGACTGTTTGTTATGGGTTTGTTGAAGGTCTAAAACCATCATCTATTTCAAGGTGTGCAGACATCTAAATTTCTCCTCTCCTCCATCACTACTAATTTCAACATTTATCGACACTAATTACAATCTTGACTAATAAACATTATAACATCATCTTAATATCCCCCTTTACATCTTCCTTCATCATCCTAACTTTATACCTCATCACATTATCCTTCATCCTAATTAATTATCTATGTATCACCTACTTAATTATTAATAAAATCCTCACAATTTTAAATGGACTTTATATTCCTTCCTAACTACCTCCACTAACACTCCTAGCAAATCCTACTATTAATCCCTATATACTCCACATTAATTAAACTAACTCCCTCTATAATCTCCTAATCTCTTCCTTGATCTCCACACCATGTCTTGAGATCCTCACCACCTCTCTTGAATGGATATATCAAATAGATGAATTTACATATGAACAAGATTAACCCACTAAATGTAATGCTTTAAAATGTTGATATATGATGATGATGGATTAATTTTACTAAGTAAGGTATATTTGGGAAGGAGATATCCTCATATAAGCTACACACTTTGATTTACCCAAAGTATGGCATATTTGGGAATGAAATATCTTGGAATGTTACAGGGTTGGATTTGGGAATAATCTATCTCGGTGATGAGATGCACACTTGAATTACCCCAAGTAGGTTGGAAGTTAAGAGCTTAGATTAAATGGATGATTTATTTATTTATTTATTTATTTATTTGCAACCATAGATCAAGGACTTAACCTATTGTACAAATTAAGGATGAGATTATCGTGTCAATTGATGATTAATGGATGATAGGAAGTTAAAAGGTTGACATAGAAGTATGTGATGATGGTATAATGACTTTTAAAATAATGAAGAAGCCATAAAAAATTGGGCACATAATGATGCCCCAAGAGATGTAATAATGCTTGAAGAATGATGTGATTAGACATGGATAATTAGTTATAATAAATTATGGAAAAAATAATAAGAATGGAAATGGAAATGGAAAGAACAATAATGGTTGAGATGACCTCAAAAAATCCATTTGACTGAGCATTACCTACATAGTTTGAATGGACCTCAAGATAATGTAGTTATCCCAAGAAGGGATGAATATGAAGAAGAATGGTGATTTTGACTAGGTCAAAGATAGATAAGATTATTTTATTTGAAAATAGATATTTAAGAGATGGATATATTTTTCAATAGGATGTATTGAAATTTTATTATGTCTCCACATATACGTTTTAACTTAATTTTTTATAGTGCACATGATAATATGTACCATGATATAAAAATTCATGATGACATGTCCATAAAGTGCACAAGGACTAACCCCCAACCCAATAGACAAATGACAAAAATGCACCATGATATGGAAAAATGTGATGCACTATCATCATATGTGAATGGATGGAATCAATTATAAGTGCATGTCATTAGAACCATGATATGGAAAAACCATGATTACCCTATTGTCACACACATGAACTGAGTCAATGAACAACATGTAAAGTAAACAAATAAGCAAATAAACACACAAACTTGAAAACAAAATCGACAAGAAGCATCTTGTCATTAATTAAGTCAAAATCCACATGTGAAGGCTTGATGTTATTGATAACTAGATGGTGCCATTAGACAAGGATACATGTATAGGTATGTATTTGGGAAGGAAATATCCCAAAAAAATTGAATGATTTGATTATAAAGTGATCAAGGTTTTTGATTAGATTTAGGACAGGATAAATATTTTTGCATTTTATCTTTTTATGTATTTTTGACATTTTCTTTTTTTCAGGAATTTTTATGATTTTATGATGGTTTTGGGCTTTTGAATTATATAATGGTTTTAGATAATTTGGATTAAGTATTTATAAAGGTTATTAGAAAATGGAAAACATGTTCTAGCACAAAGATGGGAGATGATAGTAGATGGAATGGATTTAGGCTGATATTGGATGAATATGGGGGATGATGAAAAATGAATTATGGATCTCTAAGGGCCATGTTACATAAGAATAAAAGTGTCCAAATTTCAAAGTTACATTTAAATGATTTGCCAATATGTTTCATAAAGAAGGGCTCAAAACATTTTCCACTTATTTAGCAAGGTCAGGACAAGAAGAAAGGAAAGACATGACATGATGGATAAATATGGTTGAGAATGGAAAAATATGATTGCCCCTATGTGTTGAGGTACTTGCATAAAAAAAATATTTGCATATGATCCCAAAAAAATGGTTTTCATCATGGTACTTGCCCAAGGTGGCATATAAATGATTTTAACTATTGGAATGAATTATTTATCTTTCTATTTTTATTTTTATTTTTATTTATTTTTAATTGTTACAACATTGGATCCTTCAAGTGTGTGCTTCAGTAATGTTATTATGAAATTCATTGATTTATAAGTTGGATTCTTCTAAATTGATCAAGATCCCATCATAGCCCCAATAATAGAGGTTGTTATCAGGGATGGTGAAGTAGAAGGAATATAGGATGGAGGATGTTTGATAATTATGTGAAGGATTTGTAGGGATGTAATGATTGTGATGTGAAGGGGGATTGGGACTAACAATTTCACATTCTACAAGATTAATAATATCTAAAAGTTGGATGTTCTATAGATATTATGATATACTAAAGGTGTTTTGAACTTATGATTTGTAATTGTCCTATAACTATGATGATGTAGGAGGAAGATTGATTTCTTTGTCCTCTGGTGCTTTATAAAAAATTCACCAAGGAATTCATTTTTTTGATATTTTGGACTCTGCTTTTGATTTGGGTCTGATAGCACCTTAAATATGTTTTCATTAAAGGATCTTGATTATTGGTTATGAATTTAATTTAAAATGTAGTTCCTAAAATGTATTTTCCCTAAGGGAAATTAATTTTGGATTTTGATTTGCTGGATTATTTGATTCAATTTGATTTAGGAACACTTTCTATTCCTTGAGATGTGTTAGTTCAACTTATGCTCTTTTGGCTGGATATTAATCTTAAATTTTGCTATTGTTTGATTGTTATGGAAGAAGGCTAAAAATAAGTGATTTTGTTAGTCCCAAATTAAGGGATGTGGGAGTTTGATTTTAAATATGTTGGAAAATATGGATGGAAACATGATCCTCATAGGGACTATGAATAGATTTTGTTTCAATATTGGATGAGGTTATCTCATAAATTGTGAAAATGTCACAAACATATTTGTGTTGATTGAAAAATGGTTTAAAGTTGATGTCATGAGATACTTTGTGTGCACATAAATGGATGGTTTGATAGGCCTTTCCCATTATAGTTCTTTCTTTCAAGGATTTTGATTGCTATAGGATATTTGTTGCTTTGAAAATAAGCCATGGGCTATATTTTTGTAACCATGATTTATTGTCATTGATTTCCTCTTATATGAGGAAACTATATTTGACAAATAAGGTCTTGCTAAAATAGTAGGATTTTGATGTTAGTTTTAATTCTTATGTTGATTCTGATATTGACGTTGATTTTCAGTTTAGGATGGGCTTATCTGCATGGAAGGAATTTTGATGTTTTTTGTCTACAAGTATTGTTGTCACTTAAGGTATGTGGTGTTGGTTGATGGAAGGTTTAAGATATTATTAGATATGGGGAAATAGGTCAAGGATAGTATCGTCAAAGATAAGTTCATCAAATATTGGTGGTTTAATGAAGATGAGAGGTTGGTCAAAGATGGGTTAACTAAGGATGGTGATTGGTGAAGTGATGGTTCATCAAGGATTAGCTCATAAAAAATGGGTCCTTTTTCAAATATTGTTAGGATAACGATGGTTTGGGATTAGATAAAAATGGGTGATTTGATAAAAATAGTTTCATCAAAGACTAGTTGGTCTAGTCATATTGACCTTTACTTGGAAGAGGATGATTTTAATTTTGATTTGGAAGGGGATTTTGGCATATCCTTCTTGGATGATTATCAGACTTGGATGTACCTTGTTCTCACATAGACAAAGATCATTGGAAAGGTGATGGTAGAATATGATTGGATTTCTAAATTTGTTATGGCTCTAGGGAATATTAGTTGTGTATGTAAGATGGTTAGATTGAAAAGAGTTATATTGGATTGGTGGATGAAATATTAGGAAGGGGTGATAGGTGGCATACCTATTGGATAAGCTATTGGATTTGGTTGAGCATGCTTTTATGTTAGGCTGGTGATGCTAGAATGGGATTGGGATTATAGGGGATATTGAGATTTGGATGGTTGTTAGTAGATAGTGGATTTAGATATCTTATGTAGGATGCCACTAGTTTTATATTAGACTTGGATTTGAATTTAGATATGAATATGACTTGGTTAATTTTGATGTGTTATGTTTGATTGTGTGATTATGACATTTGATTTGATGCTTGATTTTTATGGTTAATTTTATGTTTTGATGTGGTTATTTAGACTTAATTTAGATGAAAGAAAGGATATATGTTATGATTTCATAAATTACAATCAATAAGTTAAAGGAGGTTGAATGGAAATATGGGGATAAGATTTAATTTTATTGTGATTTGTTAATATATGGATTTAATCTCAACTTTGGGATTAATCTTGGATTGATTAAGATTTGATTTTGATTGGACTTTGACTTTGATTTAATTTATTTTGAGATTAGAATGTTTGATCTGATTTTGAAGTGAGTGAAATTTGAATTATTTTGACTTTGGAATATTTGATTTTGGATGTGATTGGACTTGTTGATTTTGATTTTAAATTTGATTTGACTTGGTTAAAGGTAAATATTTAAATTTTGATTTAAATTTTACCTAGTTTGACTTGATGTTTTGATTTGAATTGAAATTAGTTTTGACTATCAATTTGACTTGATGTTTGATTGGATGTTTGGCTTAAATACTTTATGTTTGACATTTTAAGGTTGACTTTGAATAGTTTACAATTGATATTTTAATGTTAGGACATGAATAGTTGATGTTAAATGTATTTGAAATATTTAAAATTTTTAATCAATACAAGTCTTGACAATAATCAAACAAAAGCATGAAAGTGATAAGCCTTATGACTAGTATAAAAGGTGTGAAATTAAACAATTAAACCACACATATACTTTCATGAAATGGTAAATAAATTGGCCTCCCATCTCTCACAACATGCATGTACTTTGTATCTCTAGGGAGTTTGGTTTCCTTTATACTACTAACTGATTTTGGCTGATTGGTCTTAAATTAGGTTAAAATAAGGGTTTCTAGGTGCATCCCCTATATAATTTATGGTAAAAAGTGGTCCAAGTCCATATAAGAGTCCAAATAATATTTTAAATAAGAGGTTATATTCTCTTTGTAACCACTCGATCTATAGGATTTCAATGGAGTGCTACTAAAAAATCAGTCCTCAAGGGGTGTTGTCTGGGGTCTAGGTGTTGGACCATAAAATCCCATCACTTCATGGTGTGAATCAAACATGTCACCAATAAATTATTAACAACAACTCCTCCCTTAATTTATATACCCGATTAGAATGTGGGGTTGGTCATAATGCTAGGGAATGAAATCCTAATCATTAAACCCTAAAGAATTGTGGTTGGAGATAAAGGTCCAAGTCATATAGCCAAAATAAAAGATCCACACTATTTTTTATTCCAATGTCACATGATGGTGTGAAGTAAGATCATAATTAGAGTCCATTTAGGATAAAATAATCAATCTAAGCCATTTATGATTCTTAGGAATCACTTTATGGTGCAAAGGAAGAGCATACACAATTTTAGATTGCATAAATACTGACACATAATCAAATGAAAGAAAAAAATAAATAAGTTTAATTTTATATACCAAATTAAAATGTATCTTCAATTATTAGGCCCTAAAAATAAATGTAAATTTTTTTTGGTTGATTTAATACTTTGATGAATGAAAACCTGCAAATGATAGATTGGTAGTTTGTTGTGTTTATCTTTGACAAATGTAAAATCTTGCATAAACTTGTTAGATAAAAAACTATTTGTGATTTTGTCAAAATAATAATAATTCCACCAAGATTCATGTCAATTCTAACAAACCTTTAAAAACATAAAAAAACAATAATTACATTGAAACACATTCTATTTCACTAATCTACAAACATAGACTTAGAAAATATAAAGTGATTTCACAAGAATCAAGATGATTTCACCAAAATAAAGTCAATTATATAATTCCACTAATCTACACATATAAATTTTTATAAAATTAGAAAGTTATTTCATTGAAATCAGAGTAATTTCACCAAACTTGTGTCAATTCTACCACTCTATAAACATAGACTACCAAGAAAAATAGACAATAATTTCACCAAAGTCAGAGAAATTTTTATGAACTTAGGTTGATTATGTCACTTTACAAACATAGGATGTCAAAAAAATAAAAAGTGATTTCCCTAAAATCTAAGACATTTCACCAAACATAGGTTAATTCTGCCACTCTAAAAACAAAGACTATTAGAAAAATAAAAATCAATTTCATTAGAATCAAGTAGATTTTGATGAAGTTATATCAATTCTTACACATCATCTACAAACATACATAGAAGCATTTACACTAAAACATAGTATGTTTATGATAAAGTTAGTTCAATTACTCTAAAGTTTTAAAACATATTTTTTGCATACCGAACATGCTTCCACCAATTAAAATGAGTATTATGATTAATCTTGTGGGTGATTCTACAAATACATTGAGCGATTTCACTAGGAATATGGGAACAAAGATTTTAAATTTTTTTTGGAAATTTTGGAGGAATTTTAGCTTTAATGATTACATAATTATAGGATAAATGGACTTAGTCAAATTCAAAGGAGATTGTGGGGTGAGAAAAGTCTCACTAGGTGTGCCATATGTATATATCAATAGGAAATTTGTTGGTAAAATTTAATCATTAGGAAGACCTAAATAAAAACACATACATGATACTAAGAAAACTTCATAAATAAGATACCTCAAAAGAGATTTAAAATAAAAGAACACTCAAATAAATTTATACATTGATCTTACCCAAGAGAAACTATGTTCCTTGCGTTGATTGGATTATACTCAATTGGATGTAGTTATAAAGGTCTGTCTATATGTTTAAACAATTTGATAGAACCTCCCCTTGTAAAATGGAAATTTGGGTTAGATGAGTGAGGATGTGGGTTGAAGCTTTGACTCACAAATTAGTAGCACTTCATTTCATAAATAATCTTGTTGAAAATTAAGGATGGCCCTTCAATTTATAGATTTTCTAACTGATGTGAACCATTGGATGAGATTGAAGATCAATAGATGATGATTGGTCCTCATCCTTGTAAATGAGGGAGGTTGGGAAATAAATGTTATGGGTTAAGTGTGTAAGGAGAGGCAATGATGAGGCATGGCTTATGACAAACCTTGGAAGAAGGCAGATTACATAGGGATTTGAAGAGGTGGAGTGATGTGAGGATATTTGGGTTTTCCTATTTCAGAAAATAGGAATATTCAAAATATATATAATATTTGATTAGGGGAGGATTAGTTAATTAATAGGGATTAATTAAATAATGGAATAGGATGTGAATTTTTATGAGATGGGATATGGTTTTTTAAGAAGAAATTAATTGATTAGGGGGGGTGAATAGTGAATCATTTCATTAGATTAGGGATGTTAGTTCAGATAGGAGATTGATTATAAAGTGATGCAATGATGTTAGTGCATAATTATTAGATAGTTAAAATCTACACAAAGTGTCTTATTAAGATGTCTAAATAAAATATTTTGGAGTTTTCTTAAGAAAATCTTAGATCTTTATGGTTAGGATACTTACGATCAAACATAATATTTGTATAATTTTGATTATTAGTTGTGGACTTGTTTTTGATAGATATGTTGGATTTTAATTTTAGGAAGATAGATTTATGATCAATTTTTTTTTTGTCATGATTAGTCTTAATATATATGTATTTAATTTTTTGATCATACAAATTGAAGAAATGACATATTATGATTATTGATACTATTTTTGTAAATGTAAGTAAATTGATGAGAGTTGGGATAATAGTTTAAGCCATTGTAAATGGCATTCTTGTGATTACTATTTTACTTAATTAACTCTTGACTAGGGTTTTTCTCATTGTCGTACAAGAAAATTCAAGAAAAGTATTGGTTTAGATATGGATCTTCATAAATCCAAAGTGTAATTAACATGGAATGAAACTTAGAAATAATAATATGTTTACATGTTTGTTGAGTATTGTAGTCATTAATAAATCGTATTACATCTTTATATTTTAAATTGTTGATATCATTGCTAAGGTTATTAAAATTAATTTTTTTACTATTTTTTTAGAATGTAGAGTTGTTAGGAGAAAAAATGGAATTTTTTAAATCTATATATTTTAGTTTAAATTACATATATTGGTTATTAGAGCCACTTTTTATTAGTTTGTCGAAATGAGTCAAATTTCTTATATGGAATTCATCCAAATATTCTAATCTAATATGTTTTCTTCCAAATAAAAACTAATTCAAATTAATAGATATTATAAAGTCAATTTTCATTATACTCCCAAAGTCTTTGGGAAAAATATTATATCCATATTATGTTGTTCCAAATAATAAAATCAAATTTTAAGTACTATTGAAACCTAATACATTTGTGAGAATTAATTTGAAGATAATAAAACTAAGCTCCAAAAAAGGTAGAGGGTACTTATGAAATGATTTATGATGGATATATTTAGTTTAAAAGATCATCTGCTCATCTCTTTTCCATTTTTTCCTTAACATACCAAAAAATGGGCATGCAACATGTTTTTATAATGCCATTTATAGGCTCAATTGAGTATGGAATGGAAATAATTAGTAGAAAAGCTCCAAGTTACTAACATATTCCTCCCTTTCCTATTTTAGGTTTTTAAAATTAATAAGCAGTTCACATTTACCTAATTTTTAGTCATATTTTTTAAAAATTTTAAGTTTAATTTATATTGAAAATATAATATTTATATTTAAAATATAATAATTAAAAATAAATAAATAATTTAAATCTTATTTCTACATAGATTAAGTATACATAATGTTTCTTTCTCTTAGTGTTAAGAAATGAGGGGTTAACATTATTCCAAATTTTCTCGAGACACAATCTCGGCCTCACCCCTTTTTGATATCTTATAATTTTTTTAATTAAAAAGTGCACTTATATTAATTATAAAAAAACTTATAGTACAATGCTAATCATACCAAAAAGGGTGGAAATGTCACACCTTGGAAGTCAAATCAAAATAAGGGAGCCTTGAGAGAAACAAAAGTTGAATAAAAGCCAAAAATCGACAAGAACCATAGTTAAACTGATTCAAGTGCACATCAATTAAAAAAGATAATGAAATAACAAAAAAAATGGAAACAACTAAGAAAAAAATATAAACCTAGAAGTTAGTGGAAGAGGTAGAGATGGAAGGTACTGAGGCTTTCCTCCCCAACCATCTTGGGTCAGGGGATCTTCATCAACTAGGAGGGGGTCCTAACCATCAGCCTAATGGTTAGTTTTAGAATCATGTTTCACATGAGAATCCAAGTGGGGATGAGAGATGGCTAATTCCAACTGAGGGAACTTGTCTTGTGGAGGGGATATCCACCCCCCATCACCATTGTCTCTTTTTCATTTATCATATCCTCTAGGAAGAGATGGCCAATGAGAGAGAGGAGAGGATATCCTCTAACTTTAAGACCTTTGACTACAAGAGTAGTTGTGCCTCCCCCCATACTTATGAACCCTAAGAGGGGAGTGGTGAGGAGGGGGATCAATAGGATCATGACTACATAAGGAACATTCCCCTAATGGTCCAAGAAGAGCTGCATGTGATGAAGCTTGAGTCATACCTTATTTGTCTGACTTTGAATCTGAAGGGTAACATTGTAATTAAAATAAATTTATTAGTAACAAAAAAAATTCTAGAGTTTCATTATTAAAACATGTTTGATTTTTATATTTCTAAATCTAAAATAAAATATCAATACAAAAAATATGTTAAAATCTATTATATATTGTAGGTAAGATAGCAGACTCCCCCAAGAGAGCCATTTTCCAAGTGAACATTTTAGACCTGAAGGGTCTAAAAAGGGTAAGGATCCATCTTTAGGATGATTAGGCATGAGGAAAAAATGAAAAGAGATGCTTGATAGTTTTTGGGTGATGACAAGATGGATAAGTGATATTTAATTCCCCCATGTACTTAAGCCTATTCCCCATGGGTAGACCTTGGTATATAATA
Source organism: Torreya grandis (assembly GCA_037957365.1). Taxonomy (NCBI): domain Eukaryota; kingdom Viridiplantae; phylum Streptophyta; class Pinopsida; order Cupressales; family Taxaceae; genus Torreya; species Torreya grandis. The sequence goes on from JARHVA010006274.1 coordinate 123,214, forward strand.
CACCAAACGAAATGGGCTTTTTTGGGCTTAATATAAGCCACCCAAATATTATCAAATCTTTGGGCCTAAACTCGGTGGAGGGATTGGAGAGACCATCAGTGGTTAAGGGAATCAATGTCAATATGTTTAGGAGATAACAAATTGTAACCCAACTAAGGAGAGTATCAATGGAAGTTCAACTAGGGAGACAATGACTAGGAGTTTAGAGAAAGATTGATTCTAAACCCATCCCCCACCCAAATGATGTGGGTTTTGAACTTTTAAAAATCCTTCCATATAGTTTGTATGACAAAATTTCTCCCTAATTTGAATGTCACCGACAAGATAAGCATTTCATGAAATCCAATTCTTTGCTAGGATTTTTTATCAAGTGGGAAACCTTGAGAAATATAGTGCCTCAATAGAATATTCTAGGATTCATTTCCTTATAGGTTTTTGATGATCCATTAAACCCAAAGAGTGGGCCCCTGAAGCTTGATGTTTATGAAACCTAGCCCACTAGATTCTTTAGGTCAATAATAGATAGCCTAAAAGACTCGATGAAAACCTTTATGCCCCTCAAAATTGGCCCAGAGAAAGTATCACATAAACTTTTCTAGATTTTCATAAGAGGCATTGAAAGGAGCCCAACAAGATGAATAGTATACATGAGTATCAGTAAGTACCTTAGAATAAATCTATAATTTAATAGCCAAATTCAAAGGCTTAGTTATCTAAAATGAGATTTTTTTCTTGACTCTTTGAACCACATAAGCCCACAATTTTTTAGGAGAGGCTCTAAAAGTAAATATAATGCCTAATAATTTAAACTATACTATAATAAGGATCCATTGCCACATATATCTCTTTAGCCAAGGAGGTTTGGGTGACAGAGATTAGTGATAACACTAGGTCTTATGCTATTGAATGGATGACCTAGATGCAAGGCAAAAGATATCTAAACATTCCATGACATGTTTGACATAGTCTTCATCTTCCTACAGAGTGATGAACGAATCATCATCAAATTAACCATTAATTAACTAGTGATCTGAATCAGGAAGAGATATCCCCTTAACTAGATGCTTGGAAGTATAACTAGCCAATAGATAACTAAAACCTTTATCAACCAAAACATATAGAAAAATATCAAGGGGACAAACCTATTTGATGGATTTATGGAGCTAAAAGTGTTGATATTTGGATCCATTGATGGTGATACTAGACCTAACATCATGAAATAATATATTAACGATGTGAACAAACTTGGGGCCAAAACCTAGGGCCTATAACTTAGATATGATAAAAGGTCACTTAGTTTGATCATTAGCTTTGTCAAAATCAATCTTGATGAATAAAACCTTCTATTTAGATATTATAGCCCATCCCATACCTTCTGAGATGAAAATAACATTCTCCATAATATATCTATGTTGAATGAAAATATTTTTTTAAGAACTAATGCTTTAACTATGATCTTATGGGAAACATTAAGCTAAGTGATGGGTCTCTATTTGGTAATTACCTCAGGTTCCCCTACCTTATGAATGACTTTTATGTTTCCCTGATTGATGAGATGAGCTAAAAAATTGGTATGGACAACTTCAGAATAGACTCTATTAATATTAGGTCCAACTATATCCCATAGGGTTTGATAAAATTCATAGGTAAAGCCATCGATATCTAGAGATTTATTAGAGGCAATATGCATAACAAATTCCTTAAGGACATTAATAATGAGAGGTTTATCACAAGAAACTATGTACACTTTTGAGAGCTTATAGGGGACCATAATAAGACATTAAGAGAAGGCAACTTCACAATCAATAGCTGAAAGTTGCACTACAAAAACACCAAGGCAATGATGCACAAAGTCTTAGAGGATATCAGGTAGTCTGATAAGCCTATATGAAGCACTTCTAATGGATTTAATGTTGTCATCAATATATCTTAACTTAAGGAGAGCCAAAAATCCTTGGTCACTTTGTCTCCTACCTTCGACCAATGCATCCTTTCTTAGATTTGAGATCCTCTAGCCTTATAAGCCTCTAAAACCTATAGTTTATGTCTCCACATTGCAACCTGAGTCTAAAAATGTGTGTTTAAATGCATAGCTTCTAACCTATGAAACCTTAAAGTATTCATAGTTTGTAGCATTGTGAATGCATTGCCTAAAAAGAGACACTTATTTTCCATATATCTAGAGGAAGGAATTGGTACGAGCTATAACATTAGACCACCACCCAATCCATCCAGTGTCCCCTATGGATCTAGGATCTAGGTTCTAAATCCTAATGATAAGCTCAATAGTCTACTCATGCTTGAGATGGGTAATGTTGAGGTAAACCTAGGAACCCTTGGGTTTAACATGAGGAGAGGTCCATTCTATATAGAAAAAAATGAGATGATGGTCAGATAATAAAGAGTCTAAAATCATATACATAGGTTGGCCATGAATAGGAGCAAAGAAGAAAATATATTTCTCAACAAGTAGGGCATGTTCAATACATTTAGGGACTCAATCTTCTCCTTAATGGAAGTTTGACAATGTGAACCATGGAGAATTTGAATTTCTCCTTTTGTGATGATTTGTGTTAAATACCCCAAGTTTATTTAGCATGTAAAACAAAGCTTCCCATTCTCCTACACACCATCTCATGGGAAGGTAACCTTCTTTGTTTTATATATATTCATTCATGTTGAAGTCACCACAAAGAATCTAATGTGAATAGGAGAGAATCAATCAACCATCTCTAGAGTAAGGTGCATTCCAAAACATCATTAGAGGCATTCAAGTTGACAAGGCTAATGATGTGATTATCAAACTAAAAAAGAGTCCAAATCACCTAGTGGATGGGGTTTTAACCTTAGGAAATGATATTTATAGATAGGTCAGGTGAAACAAGGGTGAAAAATCCCCCATAAACACACTCATGATAGGTATCCTAACAAAGGGCCCTAAATGACATAGTGCAAATTGTAGATTAAAGTAAAAATATAGAAATTTTGACTTCTTACATGCATAAAATTTTCATGTAAGCAAAATGATGGTAACTATTCCTAACCATATACTTATGAGTCATATCAGTGATTCCTATAACATTATAAGAATAAACTATCATTATTAAATCTCCAAATTCATATCATTTCCCTCAGATAGGTCAAAGAGAGATGTAAACCGATTAAAAGTTACGCCTAGAAGAGAAAATTATCCAAGATTGAAGGGTTGCCTTTTGTTTGGCACATAATCCTCATATGTAGAGGGAGAGGGACTATGTGAATGTTACATAAAATCCTTATAGTTGAGGGTTACAATCCCTTAATCTGAATCTAAATCATTCACCCCTAAAAGGGGTTGTGATAAAGGAACCATAAGAGTGAGAGATGGGAAAGACATTAAACTAGGAGACCACATATGGGGACCGGGATATGGGAGGTGGGGGTTTAAATTTTTATAACATGGGAGCTTTATGAGTAGGGGCTAAGGATTTTGGCCCTCCTAAGGTCCAATAAACATCTAGATGATGTCTAACATTGCCATGGGAAACATTATTTTTCCTATTATAAATTATGTTCCACCCATCAAAAGATCAGGGGTTTTCCTTAGACCCATTTTTGTCTTGAGGGACTAAGGGATTAGGTACCATTAGAGGACATTCTCTAATTATGTGGTCTAAATCCTAGCACCTGAAACAATTATTTGAGAGGTTAATGTAGAGCACATGTTGATAGAATCAATTATTTCCCATTTGAATATCGATGGACTCTTGGAGATCTTTATCAAGGTCTATTTCAACATACACCCTTCATTAAGGATGGGATGCATAGAACTTTGGTTTTTTATGGTAGTTAAAGTATCCTATAGGCTTGATAAGTTGGTCAACAAAATTCCATAGAGGAAGAGGTAAGCTTGTAAATTCTACCCACACTAGGATTTTAATCTTAGTTTATAAAGACACTTGAATACCTTAGGTTCAATGGGAAAAAAACAACCAAAGTTTTTCAAAAAAACCATGGGCCATGGTTAATAATGTTTTTGCAATGCTCAGGGTTTGTGAAATGAAACATGAAGAAACCTTTAGTGAGGTTTTAGATTCCTTCTAGTTTCTCCCCATGGCTTTGCCAATAGTATTATTTTAAAAGGTTCTCTAGAGGAAATCGACCCACAAAGTAAGCAACTAAGATAAAAATTTAAAAATAATGACAAGCTTTATCAAATTCTAGTAAATGTAGAACCACATAAGGTAGAGGAGCACGAGATTCAAGATAAACATCTCATGGTAGACCTTCAAGACAAAATTTTGAGCTTATTTTGATGCCATGGATTATATGGTTCTCATTGGTGATACCTACATCAAATGATGCAAAAGGGGTGGTGTCAACCATTTGATATAGGGAAGATGAAAATCCACCCAAAGGGAAAATGGCAAACCTGACTTAGCATAGTAAATGTGATGTCAATAACTCCCACCTAGATCAGATAGATCAACATTATGAAAATAGGGAGAAAATCTAAAAGCCCATAGATATAAGTGCTTTATATAGATCCCTCCTCTCTCTAAGTGGATCTCAAAGATATTTTTATCTTGGTGGATGGATAAGAATCAACTTTTACAACATCAAACTCACAGTTGGACTATAACCCACTTGATAAAATATAACATATTTTCATTTTTGTGTTGTTTTGTTTTATTTTTTGATTCATATGATACAATGTCATAAACATGATTTAAATATCCTTTTTTATTAACCAAAAATTTATGATACCCATAAAATTGATTTATGATATCCATTTATTTTTTATGCAATGTAAATGTGTCATTAATTAAATGTAAAAATGTCATTTAAATATTGTTAACTTTCTTAGGATTTAATAGAAGGAAGATAATGGCAAAGCATTTGAGTTTAAGTGATGGTGTGCAATTGACCTTCATTGACCTTTTATCCCAAACAGGGATAATATTGATTCCAACTCATGGGTAGACCTTGTCCCTTATATGGGTTTACTTATCCACACTAGTAACTATTTTCTTGTTGATAATGGACTAACTATTTATTACGAGTTTGTTGAAGGTTTGTATCTATCCTCTATTTTAGGGTATGTATATATCTACATTTATCCTTTCCTTTATCGTAACTAATTTCACCATTTATTATTACTAATTACCTTCATAATTATTAATCATTCAAACATCATCCTAATATCCCCATTTGCATCTTCATTCACTATCCTATCTTTATACCTCATCACATTATCATTCAACTTAATTAGTCATCTACTTATTACCTACTTAATTAGTAATAAAATCGTCACAATTTTTAAGGAATTATATATTCCTTCCTAACTAACCCCAACTAACTCCACTAACACTCCTAGAAAATTCTACCATTAATTCCTATCTAATCCTCATCAATTACACTAATGTCTTCTATACTCTCTTAATCTCCTCCTTGAGTTCCACACAAGGCCTTGATATCCTCACCACCTCTCTATAATTATCCAAGGAATTTAAAATTATTAAAATCCCAACTACCAAATATTCCCTTCCATTCTCCACCATTGATTAAAATCCACCATAGCTCAATCTTGTCCATCCATTCCTCCGTGTGACTCCTGTCAATATGCTACACCACCATGTAAACCAACTTATAAAGAAAAAATAATAGATAAAAATCTAAGAATACAATAGTGTTATCTCCTTACCAATCATTCAAGTAATTTTTACCAACATGTTGTCAAAATATTGAGCTAACAAGAGTAACCATACATAAAGATACCAAACATCAATCCATTCTCAAACATTGGATTACATCTACAATAACAAGGAAAGGATATCAAAAGATAAATTTAAGGTCTAAGTTTGATTTTGTATCTTATTTAGTTTACATTTTGATTTCCTTTTTCTTATGCTCAATCGAAGGTAGTTTATTTCAGTTTAGGGAGAAGCTTTTTTATTAATCTTAGTTTCTAAATTATACCCTAGATTGTAATAAGTATAAATGTTTGGAGATGACAATGGGAGGGACTAATCTCTTTACATATGTTTTCACAAGAAAATTATGTAATATGTAATTTGTTTAAATCTTAAGAAAAGTCTTTATCTATATCAAAAACCAACAATGAGTAGGCACAATTAGTTCTCATGGAGGAAGCATTAATTAATTTAGACTTTCAATTGATTTTGTTAGATGTTTTTGTAAGATTCATCCAATAATGGACATCCAAGACCGATGACAAGAAGATCAAATACAAATATGTTGAATCTTGGAAATCAAGTAATGAGGAAAACTAAAATAGATGTATTCATAAATGGAGATAGATTGCATAACAATAACTCAAATCTTGCATCTCACTAAGCTCACAACTCTTACAAATCTCAAATTTATCACAACTCAGAACTTACACAGCTCCTAGCTAAGTAGCACAATACAATCTAGAAGACTTCAACTATTCCATATCAATAAAGCTTAAAAAAAGATGTACATATAGGTAGAAGTTAAGATAATCCCAATAATACCATGCATGTGGGATTAACTTCCCCTAAATAGGTGAAAGAAAGGTAAGGAACCAACATCCTAATATATGTGGGATAAACTTCCCAAATATACAAACACAACTAAGTAAGATAAATGGTAGGAAAAGAAATATGTTACACCAACACCCCACCCCCCCCCCCCCACCCGCCATTAGGCATAAATTAAGTGAGTATAAGAATTGGGTCCTAACAACGAGGCCTGATGAGGTACCCAAGTACATAAAAACTCTCATAAAGTGAAGAAAAGGAAAAAACCCATAGGAAAACTCACCCCAAAAAGAGAGAATAGAAGAAGACTAACTCCACTCGATAAAGAGCCACATCACCATAACAAAGTCTACCTCCATAGTGTAGATGATGACCTCCAAGTAGAAAAAGTGATGAAAAAGAGCAAGAAGTAAGGATAAAGATCATTTCATTATGAGGGGGTTTGGCTAAATACCAAACTAGACCTCACCTCCAATATTTGTAAAATGAAAGAGAGAATGTGACAAGAAAATACCTTTATAATCTCCAAATATCTCCCAATAAATCTCAAAAAGATTATCTTCATATTAAAAAAACTAAAAAACATACAAGATATTATTTTTTAATAAAAAATAATAATGAATATAATATATTATTTTTAATAAAAATAAATAATAAAATCTCATCCCCACCATGATCATGTCTCCATTTAATAAAGTCAAATCCACTAATTTGACAAAACCACATGTATTATTAAAAAAACACAAATTATAAGTGGAAGTTAGGATAATTCCAACCATACCATGCATGTGGGACTAACTTCCCATAAATAGGTGGAAGAAAGGTAGGGAGATAATATCTAACCACATGTGGGATAAACTTCCAAAATGTATAAACACAACTAAGCAATCTAAATAGTAGGAAAAGAAATGTCTTACACCAACAATTTTGGTCCTAATGGATTATCAAAATAGAGATTGTAATGTGCTTGTTAAGTTAAAATTTTCTTCTGAATTTTCAACATAAATTCTTTCCTTTATATTGCTTTACAATTATTTTATTCTCCTTTTACCAGTTATAACATTTTCTAAGTCATTCTCATAGTCTACCTTAGAATCAGTTCTGAACTATTCTTTGCACATAATCTTCATCTTTAGGTTTTTTTTTTGGCCATGGACTAAACTTATGTTAATATTTTATTGAATAGAAAAAAATTCTTTAGTATATTTATGTTTCTTCCCAACATTTTGTGACTCTTTCAACAATTGATCTACCTCTGCATGCTTTTCGTTTAGACATAACATTTTGTAAAATCCAAGTGGAAATAATAACACTCAATGTGTCATCAAGCAAGTAAATGTTAAAGTATAGATATAAATCCATTGCAAATGCCAATCATTCTCTCTGACCACCTGAAAAATTAAATCCCTTCTCTCCAATCATTGCCAAATCACCTTCATTCATATTGTGAATATCTAGATCCAAATCCAAATCCAAAGTACATACCCTAACAACTTATACATATATGTCTCCATCATACTCATTTCCAATGATAATGTTATTATGTAACACATTATGCTTTGCTTTGAAATCATGTGAAAAATCTAGTTATGTCAATTCCCCATTATAATTGATGGTTAGTATTTTGAACGTCATTTTAAATTTTTAATTACTAGGATTTAGTTTTGATTTGGTGGATCCTTGGGGTTAGGCCCACCACCAAACTCATTTCAATTCATTCTAGATGCAAACAAGAGCACAAGAGTGATGTTCATGCTGTAATATTCCTTTGCGATGTGAAGTGAATACTTTTTCATATTTATACCATCGATTATAACTAAGCCAAGAAGTATAACTAATAATGGCCTCTAGGGTGCAAGTTATGCTAGAAGGGATGTATATTTAGTTCATGATTTTCTTTGATAAGTGTTATCTTTTAATTTTTGGAGTATATTATACTTTTAAGTGTATGATGGGGTCACCTCCTACTGCATGATAATAAAACCTATCAATTCTCCCTACCACCTAGGAATGACCACTAATCTACCATCTTTTCTCTCAATCGATGGTTCCTTTAGTATGGCATTCACATTGTATCGATCAATACCCCCTTAAGCATCCATTTGGCTTGCACTTTGAAAAAGCTTCGGTACTCACTTCAACCACAATGAAAGAAACAAGATAAACTCCATACACTCAATGTATTTCCCACACATCAATGTCTTTACTTTATTGATTCAATCCACACATCAGATGTCAAGTCTTTCTATAATCAAATATAAAATAGTTAATAAAAGATGCCACCACCATGTAACTTACAAACCCCTTTATAATGTGTGTAAATCATTTAAATCCAGGAACTACCTTGAAGTCAAAACATGTATATGATAAGACCTCTTTGGTGTATGATATCACAATAAATAACATGTTGATGCCCCTCACCATCACTACCCAACTCACTTTGAAATTGTTTACCACTTATAACATTTGTATTTCCCTACTAGAATTTTTATATGTCAATATATCAATAGCATAGATGAATATAATTTAAAATATATACTTTGGAACCTCAATGTCTTGTTTCCATATCATTGGCATTGTAGTGATATTTTGAGTTGCACATCAAAGATGGAGCCTTCTCATAATCAAATCAACATCTATTTTCCTTGTTGACCCTTCATGAGAGCATACATCCAATCAAATAACCTGCCACCTTACATGATATATACCCATTTATGATGGATGCAAGTCATGTAAATCCAACAACTACATTAAATCATGTATATATTTATGTATGTATGTATGTATGTATGTATGTATATGTATATGACTTAGTTGTATATGTATATGTTTATATGTGTGTGTGTGTGTGTGTGTGTGTGTGTGTGTGTGTGTGTGTGTGTGTGTGTGTGTGTGTGTGTGTGTGTGTGTGTGTGTGTGTGTGTGTGTGTGTGTGTGTATATATATAATGTTAGTTATCATAAAAATATTATATAATATATACTATAATTTTTTGTGTATTAAAAATTGATTATCTAAGGTAAGATACAAACCAACATATATGCCCAAATAAACCCTCTAATTTTAAGGTAAGATAACCACTATATAATAAAGGAAGGTCAACCATAAATCTTTGTAATGAGAACCATAATGTCCCTACAAAAACAAGTTAATGCACAAATTCCACACCATAATCATATGTTGAGTTGCTTGCACAACACTTGTTGAGTTGTTTAACTTGACACGTATTGTTTAACTTTGATGATGTTGATAATTGATTGGATTTTGTACATTTGATGCATTTTGGAGGTTTTATGTGCTTTACTTTGATCCAAATTATCTAATTTTAAATATGCCAAGATGCTTCACATGAAATTAAATTCTATGTAAGTTCTGTTAATCTCTTTTATTCAAATGGAATTTTATTCAGCTAAAATAATTTCTTATCTAGATCTAGAATCATAGGAAAAGAAGACTAAAATTTCATAAAATTTGTAATGAATTGAATAAATATTTATCTTTTTTATTCCTTTAGCTTGTATTTATTTTTTCATTTTTTAAATTGATTTTGTGATTTAGTTTAAAATAAAGAAGTATTCATATAAAGTTAGCACTCATGACGTCTTCATCCACACTTGACAATAGAAAATGACCAATCAAATATAATAAAATCTTGTAAGTTACAAATCCCTCTACAATAGGTGCATGTCATGTAAATACACTATCTACCTTGAATCCAAATATGGTGTATGACATGGACCCTCTAGAGAAAGTAAATGAAGGTTAACAACATACAGAGACACCAAACTCAGACCCTCAGAATAAAGGGAAAGGTAATAAAGAACATGTAAGTCATGAAAGATTTCAATATGCGTTGGGTAGTGATAATGAGTGGCGATGATAGGGTGTTTTAGGGGATACCATATGTCAGGTGGCCCATATTACACACCAAACCTAGATTCAATATAATGGTTGGATTTAAATGACCTACATTAATGATTATAAGGGAATTTGTAGCTTTTAGGGTGATAACATCTTATAATTGTCATTTTATATTATTGAGGGTGATCAAGGTTGTCTTGAGAGTTGATTTGATTAAAATTAGACTCTAAGTCTGATGTGCAGCTCAAAAAAATGATGTGATGTTATTAATATGTTTAAAATACATTGAGGTCCCACAACATATCTTGTTGCATCCATTCATCTATGTTACCAATATATTACCGCAAAAAATAAAAAATTACATCTCTTATGGCATTCCTTGCACCATTGAGACAACTGCTAGTAATAAACATATATTCAACATCTATTTGATATAAATTTCCATGATAATAACACTTTCTTCATATGTTTGAAATTAATTTTTTTTCCTCAATGAGTTATGGGTATTTATTTTTAATTATTTGGATAAAATTATTTTTTAGGGAAGAAATTGTAATTGGAACATGTAAATTTATACAATAACATTTTTTTAAATTTTAAAAAGAGCTTATTTTATTTTTTATTTCTTAATAGGTGTAAAATTTAGGAGGAAGAAATGCATACATGGAAATATCAAAGATAATTGTGCAAAATAAAGTTACATGCATTCATTCCACATGGTTGTCACCTATCTATGACCTCTTCTCATATTCATGAATGAAGGTAGATGTGAAAACAAAAACTAAATTATAGATTTTTGAGCTGGTTGAAGATGACAAATTAGGCTTCTATTGTCATAACTATAATTTTATTTATTCTTTGTCCTAGTCTAATCATTCAAATTCTAGGAAATGATAGAACTTGTGAATTACCCCCAAGAAGAGTATGAATGGATTATGTGCTCATGCATGCCATGATTTTTTTGGATATGCATATTCTTACAAGATCTAATTAAAAAATGTCTATAGTGTTTGAATATCTATACATGGTTTTTTATTTTGATGCCATTGATTATGCTAAAATTACATCATATCTCTACATTTGTGTGATGTTAATGAATCTTTAAAAAATTGAGTAAATGAATGAAAAAATGGGTTTTTTCTGTAATGAACTTACTTCAATAATAAAGTAGAATAACAATAATAGATCACAATATGACTGAAATGTAGTAGAATATATGAATAAAATACAAGCCACTTCAAGGGGGAAACCTCCACAAGTTTAAATAAGAACATAATTCATAATATGATGATAAACAACTACCCAATACCTCTTATTTATAGTCTACTTAGGTCATGGTTACTCTATAGGCCAACCTACTAACAAAATGAATGCATACAGAAATGTGATATAACATCAAAGAGGGATAAGTAAGCCACAAGTTGGTTATTCTTATCCCAATACATGCTATAGGTTGTGGGCATAGCATGCCCTTCCCCTTTGAACCAACATTGTCCTCAATGCTAAATAACTATGGATGCTGTTGTAGAAAATATTCACCCTCCCAAGTTGCTCCTTACTACTCAAGTTCTTCCACTTGATAAGACATTCCTTAATCTCTCTGGTTCACAACCTCTCAGTACATTTGTATGACCTTCTCTGGTTCCAAAATGACTCATCCTTCTTCATCTAGTTTTGAAATCTTTGTCTAGGCTTAAAATTTTTATCCAATGACCTTATTCAAGTAAGAAACATGAAATACTAGGTGTATGCAAGATGAATGAGGCAAATTTAGCTTGAAAGCCACATTTCCAATTTTCTATAAAACTTGATGAGGGCCATAATACTTAAGAGCAAGTTTTTTGTCCTTTTTATGTTGCTTCAAAGACATCTGATTGTAAGGATGAAAAGGTATAAATACCTAGTCACCTATGTCAAAATTTCACTCACTATGATGTAAATCTACTTGTTATTCATCTTATTTTGTGCTAAGATCAAATTCTCTCTCAGAACAACCAAAACCTCTTATTGATGTTGAATGTGCTCCTCCACATCTTGAACCTTGGTTTGCCCCTTTAATTAAAAAGTGATGGAAGGTAGATGGTAACCATATATTTATAAAAATGAGGACATTTTAGAAGAGGCATGGAAATATGTGTTATACTGCCATTTTTCAAGTGGTAACCTTTAACCCAGCATCATCATTTATCTGGTATAAAATAATAGAGATACCCCTCTACTATTTGTCCATTATATTATGGCTGGTAGTATGATTTATGATCTAGTTGAGTGCCCAAAAAAGAAAATAGTTTAGTCTAAAAATTACTAGTGAAAATAGGATCATATGATCATTTACAATTATTTTTAGGGTTTTGTGTAATTTTGGAATTGCCTCTAGAAAAATAGTCGCTAATGTACTAGGAGTAAATAGGTGTGAGAGGGTCAACAAAATGGAATATTTTTTAAGCATGTCCACAATAACCAAGATAGCATTCTGACCTTTAGAACAAAGCAAACCTATGATGAAATCCATGGAAACCTTCTCTCACCTTTGACTAGGAATTGCTAAGATTGTAACATACCTAGGGTCTTAGCTATCTCACCTATGTTCTATTGGCATATCAAGTATTTTACCATAAAATTGTGTACATATCCATTGAGTCCTTCCCAAAATATTCTCACTTGATTTTTTGATAATTTTTCAAGAACCTAGAGTATCCCCCAATTGGAGATGCATGTGATTCTAGAATAATCTTATGATTTAACCCTGAATCTTTGCACATTTATAATATATCCTTATACCATATAGCATTATATTTCCATTAAAAAAATTTAGAGTCTATATAACCTTTCTAGATATTCTAAATTAAAACTTGTGTGTCCTTGTCCTGCTCCCACTCTAACCTAGCTTCATCCACCCAATCTACCTACAATATCGATGTTATAAAAAGTAATGCTACTATGGATGTATCCCATCTAGATAGTGCATATGCTACTACATTATATTTAACCTTATTATATATGATTTAAAAATCATAACCCAACATTTTTTACCCACTTATTTTGTTCCTTAGATGATAATCTTTGCTCCAAAAACTATTTAATACTATGATGATCTATTTTCACCTTAAAGTGTCTACTAATTCGATAAGGCCTCCATTATTTGATTGCATGAATAATACTCATCATTTATCTATCATAGATAGGTTTTATAGGTTATTACCTTTGAATTGATGACACTAAAATTCAAGTGGTATTATTTCATACATTATTATTGCTCCCAACCCTAATTCAGAAGCATAACATTCAACAATGAACATATTTGAGAAGTCTAGAGTAGCCAAAACTGGGGTGGTACACATAGCTACTTCTAGTTGCTCAAATGATTTAGTGGATGCATCATTCCAATAGAAGGAATCCTTATATATTAATGTAGTGGTTGGATCTAATATGCTACCATAACCTTTAACAAATGTTTGGTAGTAACTTGTTAGTCCTAAGAACCCTCAAAGGTTTTTAATAATTTTGGGCATTGGTCATTCCACCATAGCTTTGATCTTTTGAGGATCAACTTTGACACCTTCATTGGATACAATGTGACCCAAGTAATCTAACTCTTGTACTAAAAATCACATTTGGATGTTTCACATAAATTTGATGTTGCTCTAAAACTATCAACACATGTTTCACATGTTGTAAGTGTGTTTCCCATGTCTTACTATAAATCAATATGTCATCAAAGAAAATCAACACAACTTCCTTTAAAAAGGCCTAAAAATAGTGTTCATCAAGCTCTAAAAAGTAGATGGTGTATTTTTAAGACCAAAGGGAACTACCAAAAACTCATAATGGCCCTCATGATTTATAAAAGTGGTTTTATGAACATTTTCATCCCTGATTCTAATTTGATGGTACCCAAAATGAAGGTCCAATTTTGTGAAATAAATAGAACCATGCAGCTCATCAAGTAAATAATCAATTAATCAAAGAGAAAATATATATTTGATGGTGTGCTTGTTGAGTTACCTATAATTTGGGCACATCCTCCATGTGTTATCCTTCTTATGTACCATGACCACTAGTGATGAATATGCATTATGATTGTGCCTGATGATCCTTGAATCCAACATCTCATGGACCATCTTTTTGATTTCACTCTTTCATGCATATGGATATATATATGGTTTGATATTTTTTGGTTGACTCCCTCAAAGTAGTTGAATGGAATAATTATGTTTTCTTTTTTGTCCCTTTTGGCATGGCCCCAAATATATGTATGGTTGGTCATCAAAAATCATTTGTAGAGTAGGATGTGTAGATACCTTTATGGGTTGAACTTATATGGAATAAATTATGTTATAAATCCTTATGCCCCCATTTTAATCATATTTTTCATCTGATGTGAACTAACAAATTATTGATATTTTCCCCATAATCCATGTAGTTCAATTTCCTACCTTCAGAATGAAAGTGTATGAATAGTTGCTAGAAGTTCATCTCAATTATACCCAAGGTTGTGAGTGATTGGAATCCTAAAATAATGTCTGTACCATCCATGGGAATAAAAAACATAGGATAATATAGATTGTACTCAACCATATCAAGCTTAATAATATGGAATTTACCTTAACAATTGATTGTTTCACCATTTGCAATCATGACCTAAAATTCTAGTGTTGGAAAAATATAATAGTTTAATTGAGTGTCCAACTTATGGTTGATGAAGTTATGTGTGCTCCCTAAGTCAATAAGTAATGTCACCTTTTGTTTCTTGAGTAAACCCACCACCTTAAGTGTTTGAGGAGTGATAATACCTGAAAGTGCATAACAAGAGACTATAGGTTGGGAATCTTCAGGTACCTCCTCTATCTCTTCCTCATCATCATTGGAGGCAACATTCTCTTTCATCATATTTATTGCATCCCTTATTTTAGAATAGATTATTCTTAGCACATTTATTTCCTTTGATCCACTTTCTATCATAGATAAAATAAAATCCTTTTACATGCTTCTCTTTAATTGATTGAGGGGTCAATATGGTAGGTGGAATAAATAATGGTGTTGATATGCTACAATCTCTAAAGTGAGTGAATGGTTGCTTCTTATTGGTTATGAATTTTTACATCTACCCTGTGTTCCATGATAATAAAATTAAAAACCTTAAGTCGATTAAACATGTGTACCTCATGTTGAATGTGGTCCTTGGGGCCACCCAAAAATAGGACATTTAGGTTCTCATTAGAAATTATCTCCACATAAAAATATAGGTTCTAGAAATGATGAGTATAATCCTTAACTAATTCATTCTATCAAAAAAATTCTAGTTGGGTGAAGTAGTTCTATGTCACACTATTATTATAGTGTAATTGTAAATCCTCTATAAAAACTAACCAGGTGACACTAAGAGTCGTATTTTTATTTTGAGCACACAATCATTGATACCAAATGAATTGTTCAGGGTCTAGATATAAGGATACCATGGTAACCTTATATCCATATAGGATCTAATGCAAATAAAACAAAATCTACATTTGGTTGATCTAATAGAGTGGATCCTTTCCATCAAATTTATTTATATCTACCTTTAGTAATAAGTTCCTCTGTGACAAGGTACTTAGATTTGGATTAGGTTGGTTAGGAGATCCACCATGGTGGGCTTGTGTAATAATGATAGCTAGATAATTTGGATTATTATTTTATAAATCCATCGTGATATTTTCCAAAATATATTGTACAACTTTCATCTTAGATTATATGCCTTGCATTTCACTTTGAATGCCTTACACATTGTAATCAAGTTGCTCAATTTGTGATCTATCTCAGAGAACCCTGGTAAAAAATATCTAGTAACTCCCCCTTATGACTCCATATATTTCTTGTGAGGAGTTTTACCTAGATTTTTAGCATCTTTTCCTTGTCCCCTAGTTTGTGGTCCTACCATAAGAGGGCTTGACAATGTCGATCTT
The DNA here is from genome assembly GCA_037957365.1 of Torreya grandis. Lineage (NCBI taxonomy): Eukaryota > Viridiplantae > Streptophyta > Pinopsida > Cupressales > Taxaceae > Torreya > Torreya grandis. Next base: position 139,523 of record JARHVA010006274.1, read on the forward strand.
GATTGGCACTTTTGACCCAACTTTGACTAAGAATTTTTGTACTTATGTTAGATTTAAATCATAAAATACAAAAAATATGCCTCAGCTATATTTATTTAAGCTTTTGAAAATTTTAACTTAGAAAAATTCTTTGAATTGTGCACTATAGAGTGAATTTATGAAAAACACTAAAATTAGAATAAATCCAATAAAACTAACCTTCAAATGCTAATTTTTATTATGTGATGTCCTTGACTGATTCTCCAAATTTAATAATAAAATATGAAGGAAATTTCATAGTGGATTGAAAGATATAATTAAATCTCTAAAATTAGGGTTTTACCCATAAGATTGCCCAAATTGTAGCTCTAATACCACTTGTAATGAAATTACATGAAAAATAAAGTAAAATAAAAACATTATATAATAATATGACTAAAATATAGTAGAATATATGAAAAAAATACATTCCACTTCAAGGGGGTAACTTTCACAAGCTTCAATAAGAGTAGAATTCACTAAATGATGATAAACAACTACCCACTACCTCTTATTTATAGTCTACTTACGCCATGGTTACTCCATAGTCCGACCTACTAACCAAATGAATGCATAGATAATTGTGATATAACATCAAAGAGGGATAAGTAATCCATAATTCAACTATTCCTATCCTAATACATGTTATATGTTAGGGGCATAACATTTTCTTTAGATTAATTTGCTTTGGATTTATTTCACATTTAAGTGATTAACTCTTAGTTTTTAGCCTATCGATACTATGTTCTAAATATGCATTATATTGGATGAATTTAGCTTAATTTTTTTATTTTCTAAATTATCTGGATTACATATACATAGCAAAAAATGCATTTTGCTTATGAATGAAAACTTGTCAAAAATTACAGGTATTAAAGATTTTATAGCCCAAAATTACTTGATAGAAATTATTATTTTTAAATTCCTAAAACATCTACAAATTTATGACTCAAAAACTATGTAGGATAGGCAAGCATATAGGGAAATTCCATATATTATAAAGGAGATCCCATCATTGGATATATGCAAGTAATTAAGATCCAGACCAACATGCTTGAAATATAGCCCTCCAAATTGAAGGTGACTTAAGGCTAAAAATTCATAGTTAAAATAGAGAATATATAATATAATGCATCAAATAAATCCAAGTATAGTTTTCCTATAAATAATACATTATGCCATTTAACCCCTAAAAGATTTTTTCAACTTTTTTTTAGGCATTCAAACTACACCACATTGATAACATTTTCTAGGTTTACTTCGCCATTTGGGTGAATCAATTCCCAATGTTGTTTCCATGGCATATAATTTGTATAAAAAAATTTAGATAGATATTTTTATATCTTCATCATTTTAGTAGATGGAATGGACACATGCATAGTTTATAGTGCTTGTTGCCCATTGTTTTCTTACAAATTATTTTCCACCTCATCCACTATTTTTAGTTGTCAGTCATATATTCAATTTTTGTCCTATGTGTGATGAATATTAGGGGTTGGAACTACAATATAAACACATACAATGTAATAAAAAGGTTTTAGGTTGAATATTTTACATTTATGATTATTCCATAAGCTTGTAAATATGTTTATCTATGCAATGTTCTCTCTACACAATGCTCTCTTCTAAAAGAAATATTTAATAAAGCAAAGAATTTAAAGCTTCAAGATTTTACTTTTTGATACATGACATGTGGTTCTAATAATTTTTTAGGCAAAACTTCAATTGCAATGATTCACTCATTAAAGGACTATCTTTATATAAAATAAGACAACATTTTGTAATAGTTCTCAACCTAAAACGTTTTAGGTAGAAAACTTACAATTTGTGTTTTTTATTGATCTTGATATATGATTTTTATAATGTATATTTCTATATCATAGTTAAATAATTTATTTTTAGTGTGTGAATTCCTCTCTAGTTCAAAATAAATAAATAAACAAACCAAAATAAATAAATAAAACCTTTTCATATCAAAGTGTTTTTATTTGTTATCAAAGAATTTGTCAATTTTTATCTTCAAAAGATAAAAAAATATACAAATAGGGGAAAATTTTAACTCTAAATTATAAGTACACAATTTTTTAAGGCTTGCTACACCCTTAACCTTTGGTGTGTTTAGAGATATGTGTGTCTGAATTATGGCTTACATACCTCTTTTATATTATCATTACATTTCTCTATGTTATTAGTTAGGTCAGCCTATGGAATAACCATGGATAAGTAAACTATATATAAAAGGTGATGGTTAGTTTTTGATCATCATATTAAGTATTATGCTCTTATTTCACTATTTTATAGGTTTCCCCCTTGAAGTGGCTTTGCTATATTATCCAGTATTCTACTTTGATATCAATTATTATTATGTAATCTCTCATATTTACTTATTTTGTGTGATATATAATCATTTTATGCAAACATCTAAGTGATTACATTACAACTGGTATTAGAGATTCAATTTGGGCAAGTTTCCTATCGCATTTCTTTTAGATCTGATAAGGCACAACTTATGTGAGTGAAAGGAGTGAAAAACATAACTTGTATTCTAAGAAGAATTAATTTTTTCTATCAATGCAGTATTGTTCAAAACACTTTTTTGAAAAAAAATATTTGATAAAAAAATTATGGAAAAAAATTCCCCGTGCACATTTGGAGTCATTGGATTCATCTCAGTGAGATGATCATAATGGTATATTCTGATGGTATACTTTTTTGGTGCCAAAATTTTTTACCCTAGTGTGAAAAGGCAATTATTGGATTCATCTTGGTGAGGTGACCATAATAGTACCATCTCTTGGTACACTTTCTTTGGGGTGAAAACCCTCCTAGGGTTTGTATATGGTAGGTCCTTCTACTTAGGGAAGAAAAGGGGGGAAAGAAACTCCTAAGACTTATTTTGTCAGTGACATGGAATTTGGAACTTCAAATCCATTGATTTCTCAACTTTATGCTGACATAAAGGGCTTGGTGTGGCATGATGATTTTTTTTATAGTTTAAACTGATGTTTTAGGGATGCATGGAGAGATTAATGGGGTTCACACTCAATTGCATCATATAAATACATAATTGGCTTCCCTTTCATCTCACTTATAGACTAACAACCCTCCCTTCATCATTTGGGTCCTCCTCCTCTCAACACTAACAACTCTAATTCTAGTGTGAAATCGATGTTTCCAAAAGTTTACATGTGTAAGTTTGATGGTAAGGATCCTATCACTTGGATTACCTAAATTGAGAATTTATTTGATCTACATCAAACTCTTAGTTCTCATGAGGTGATGGTGGTGTCTTGGTATCTAGAGCTTGAGCAATTCATTTGGTATCACTAGTTGTGTACTCAAAATAAAAATAATGATGCTCTTATTACATGGTCTATTTTCAATGATGAGTGATCGACTCATTATCAGAATAATGTCTTTAATAACTACTTTATCTAATTAGCCAAATTATTGTAAATAAGAACTGTGAAAGATTATACTCATTAATTTTAGATTCTATCCTTACAGGTGGAAGACAACATTGAGGAAAATTTAACTTATCTTTTTTTGGGTGGCCTTAAAGATAACATCCAATTACAGGTTTAGATGTTTAACCCAACATTGGTATCAGAAGATATTCCATGAGCATGCATGGTAGAAGAAAAAGAGATGGTCAAATGGAAAAATTTCACTATTGGTTATGATCACACCTTTCCATCACCATCATTTCCTCAATCCACTATATTGACACCTCAAAAAATTGAGGAAAAGTGAGCCAAAGGGTTGTGTTATGGTTATGACAACAAATGGAGTAAATATCATCATTGTGCTAAAAAAAATCTATTTTACATCAAAGGTGCCAATGAGGATGATGAGGAGGAGGAGGCAATTGGTGAGGATGAAGAAGGTCCTGAGGAAGAATCTAAAGCTCTTAGTCTACTATTTCCTATCATGCCATTTTAGGTATTAGTACTCCCCAATCTCTTAAGGTGGTGGGTTTCATAAAGAAATAGAAGGTCAATGTATTGATTGATTCTAAGCGTGCACACAACTTCATCAAGAGTAAGTTGGCTACTCATTTGAACTATTTCATTTATCCTACTCTAAATTTTTAGGTCTTGATTGCAAATGGTGGTATTGTTAGCTGCTCAAGAAAATGCCATAGTATTAAGCTAGCAATGCGAGACTACTTCTTGTATTCTCCTATGTTTGTTATTCCTATGGGGGAACTGACATTGTTTTGGGAGTATAGTGGCTCATCACTTTGAGCACTATTTAGATGAATTTCTAAGAATTATTCATGAATTTTTATTATAAGGGAATGACATTTGAGCTAAGGGATTAAGGTTTAAATCTCCATAACTTTTTAGCTCCCTCAAATGATAAAGATTATCTATAAAGGCGCTGAAGGATTTGTAGCTCTCTTATTTTTCATAGAATTTTAGCCAAGTTAGTCAACTACACCTCTTGATTTGTAACAAGTGATTGATTCCCATTTGGTTATTTTTGGTGACATGTCGAAAGGAATTCCACCTAACTACATTGAATGATCATGATATCAAACTTATTCTTGGTAGTACACCACCCAACATCAGGCCATGCAAATATTCCTATGCCCAAAAAAGTGAAATTAAAAAGATGATATAAGATATGTTGGATGCAATAAACATTTACCATAGCCAAAGCAAATATTCTTCACCAATTATCATGGTGAGAAATAAAGATGACACTTGGAGGATGTGCCCTAACAATAGATAACTCAACAAGTACCCTATTAAAGATAAGTTTCCTATTCCTATCATTGATGATTTTCTAGATGAATTAAATGGTGCTCTTTATTTTACCAAGCTAGATTCGTGTTATGGGTATCATAAAATCTAGATCTGTGATGAAGATATACCCAAAAAAACTTTCAAGACTCATGAGGGTCATTATGAGTTTTTGGTTATACCTTTTGGTCTAAAAAATGCACCATCCACCTTTTAGAGTTTTATGAATTCTATTTTTAGGCCATTTTTGAGGAAATTTTTTCTAGTATTTTTTGATGATATCCTCATTTATAGCAAAAATTGGGAAGAACATTTACATCATATGAAATTATACTCTCAATTCTAGAAAAACATCATTTATATGCCAAACCCTCCAAATTTACTTTTGGATCTTGTGAGATTGAGTATTTAGGTCATCTAGTTTCACATGAATGAGTGAAAGTGGATCCTAAAAAAATCCAAGCAATGGTGGACTGGTTGATTCCTAAGACACTCAAACAACTAAAGGGATTTTTGGGGATAATTAGTTACTATTATAGGTTTGTCCAAAATTATGGTAGCATTGTATCCCCACTTACCTCTTTGTTGAAGAAAGACTCCTTTCAGTGGGCTGATATAACTACTGGGGCATTTGAGCAATTAAAATTGACTATGTGCACCACTCTAATGTTGGCCACTCCTAATTTTTCTAAGACTTTTGTGGTTAAATGTGATGCATTTGGGTATGGTATGGGTGTTTTACTCATGCAATAAGGTAGACCACTTGCATTTGAAATTCATCAAATGAAGGGTAAAGATCAGCACAAGCCCATATATGAGAAGGAAATGATGACCATTTTTCATGTAGTCAAACAATGGAGACCTTATTTGATGGGTCATCACTTTCAAGTAAAGAATGATCATGATAGTCTCAAATATTTTTTGGAAAAATGGCTATCATCTGAAGAACAACATAAATGGTTAACTAAGATGTTAGGCTATGATTTTTAAATAGTTTATAAGAAAGGCAAGGAAAATGTAGTGGTAGATGTGTTGTCCAAGAAGGATGAATTAGTTGAGGTATTGTTATGTGTTATGACCATTATGTAGGTAGATTGGCTAGAGGAAGCAAGATTAGAATGGAAAAATGATAGTGCTACCCATGATTTGATTCATAATATTCAACAAGGTTTGGGTAGATTTGATAAATTCACATGGAAGGGTGATACATTATGGTATAAAGATAGATTATACCTATGTAATAATTTTTGTTCTTAAACACAACATCCTTCAGGAAATTCACACAACTTCAATTGGGGGTCATTTGGTATTTTTAAAAACCTATCATAGAATCAAGTAGGATTTTTTTGGGAAGGACTCAAAGGGGATGTCCAAAAATATGTGGCTGAATGTATGATCTATCAACAAATTAAAGGAAAACCCATAAAAACCCTAGATCTTTTGCAGCCTTTATCCATCCCTAGCCAATGTTGGGAAGAAGTGTCTATGGATTTCATTACAAGGTTATTAAGATCTAATGGTCAAAATGTCATCATGGTTTTGGTGGATCATCTCAGTAAGTATGCTCATTTTTTTCTTTATCACAACCATTTTTTTCTAGTACAGTAGCTTCTACTTTTCTCAATACAATTCATAAATTACATGTCACCTCTAAGATCATTATCAGTGATAGAAATCCTATTTTCACTAGAAATTTTTGGACTAAGTTATTTGCATGTTTAGGAACCTAGTTGGCTCATAGTTCATCCTATCATCCTCAATTAGATGGACAAACTAAGGTAGTCAACAAATGTCTAGAAATATATCTCTATTGTTTTATTTTGATAAATAGGATAAATGGGTTCTTTGGTTTCCACCTATTGAATGGCGGTATAATACTTCTATTCATAGTTCATCCAAAATGTCTCTTTTTGTGGCACTATATGGATACCACCCTCCATTCATCACTTCAACCTTGAAGGTCCATCCTAAGTTTTGTGCAGTTGAATAAGATATTCACCATCGACAAGAGGTCATTGCAAGTTTGCATGAAAATTTAGCCATGGTCTAGAATTGTATGAAGCAGTAGGTAGATCAATATAGGAGTGAGAGACATTTTGACATTGGTGATTAGGTCTTTGTTTTATTATAGACATAATTAAATGTCCTTAAAGAAATATAAAAAGGATAAAAAATCTTCCCTAAGTATTATAGGCCTTATCAGATCTTGTAAAAAATTGGTAGTGTGGCCTACAAGTTAGAGTTTGCTTTTTCTACTCACATACATCTAGTATCTCATGTATCTTACCTAAATAAAGTCACTAGATAAAGAGTTGCTACTCAAAATGAGTTACCAAATTTGGATGAGGAAGGAATAGTTATTCTTGATCCTAAGATGATCCTTCAAATGTGAACTAAGTAACTATGGTTTAGAATAATTAAGGAGTACCTGATTAAATGGAAGAATATGCCTTGTGAAGATGCAACTTGAGAGGATTAATCCTTTTTGAATCAACATCCAAATTTGACTTAAAATTGAGGACAACATTGTTTTGAATGGGAAGGTCATGTTATGCCCTTAACCTTTGGCATGTTTAGGGATATGTGTGGATGACTTGTGGCTTACATACCTCTTTTATATTCTCATTACATTTATCTATGTTCTTAGTTAGGCTAGCCTATGGAATAACCATGGATAATTAGACTATATATATGAGTTAGTGGTTAGTATTTGATCATCATATTAATTATTCTACTCTTATTTCATTATTTTGGAGGTTTCCCCCTCGAAGTGGCTTTGTTATATTATCTAGTATTCTATTTTGTTGTCAATTATTGTTGTGTGATCTCTCATATTTGCTTATTCTATGTGATATATAATCATTTTATGTGAAAATATAAGTAATTTAATAACAAGGATAAACTCTCAAACTACTAATAATTTTTGTAGGTTATCCATTGAAAACATAAATCAAAACTACTAATAGTGTGTTTACAAGTATGCTTGTGAGAGATTAAGTATAAAATAACCATAATTTTAATTATAATTAATCAATTAATATTGTTTATGTGGCTCAATTATGTATGCTCTTCCCTTTCATCATTCAACAATCTTGAAGAATAAAAAAATTGGATTACCTTGTTTTTGATCAAATTTTGTACTTTTATTTTTGGCTTATGTGTGTTATTTGGTTTGTGTATGCTCTCTTATCATGCCTTAAGATGATATTTATGATCAAAATTAGATAAATCACTTTTGTGTCACCTAAGGTAAAGTCACATATGTTATCCTCTTGAAACTTAGGGTGATATTGAGGATCAAAAGTGATTGTATCTTAGTTTTTTTTCTTTTCTAGGAGTAGCATGATGTGGAAGTCATCCTGAAGTGGATTTCATCACACCCAATATTCTAAAAGGGTATAAAAATTCAAGGATAATTATTTTAAGGCTAAGTGGGATTCCCAATAAATGGTTTCATGAAGTGAGGAGATCATATTATAGTACCCAAGCATCATAAAGCATCCTTGCAACATGGGTTGGGCTCCATGTACCTCAATGTATTTAAGTGATGCACCTAAATATCCTTGCAAAGCCTAGTTTAATACTTGTCAACTAAAAAAATTAGTACTGCAAGGGAAAAAAATTATTCTAAGTTTACTCACATCATACATCCATGGAGTGAGGGTTGGGAGACAAATCTAGTCATTACTTCATGAGAGTAGATACATGGGATACTATATGTACTACACACCAATTTACACTATCATAGGACTTGTGGCTTATGTGTTCTTATTTGTGTGTTATTGAGACATGTAATTTTTGATAACCCTACATTTTATACTAAATAAAATAAGAACCTAATAAAAAATTGATAATACAAATCAACTAAGACATAGATATCCCTTAAATCTAAGCACACATTAATAAACACTCTTGGTGAAAATCACCAACAAGTCAAAATACCTAAATAAAGTCCAACCCAAATATCACATCATCGATTCCATAGCCTAAGCTTGTCAAAACCCACATTATATCAAGATAGTTACCTCAACCACATGGGTTTTATTTAATCTACATCAACACCATCCCATTACACATCATAAACCAACATCCAAAATAAGTTTTATTAAATATTAAAACCTAACCAAGTTTGATGAATTTAAATACAAAATAACACACTCTTAATAAAAATACAACATCCATCTATCAAACCAAACTTGACACACAAACTATAAAATAATTTAATAATTTGAGTTATTTTATAATACAAAAATCAATCAATCCACATCAAGGGTCATTCATGCCATGATCAATCAAAGATAACACTAACCTATCAAAGGTTATCAATAAAATAATGACATTCTTTAATCTAGCTAGAACTTAACTCCCATAAAGAATCTCAATCAACATCAAGGGTTACTCTAAATAACCCTAATCAATCACATCTAAACATATATCTTATAGATTGTCCAAACATATCATTAAATATAAACATTAATAAACAATAAAGGTTAATCATACCCTAATCTAAGTCAAGTTAGCTTGCATATAAAACCAATAAATTAGTTCAATCATGCCCATCAAATCAAATCAACCATCTCATATCCAAATATCACAATAATATAAATCAACCCCCAAATTAAACTTGAAATCAATACAAATCAAAATTGAATCAATCCAAATCAAATTCACATCAAATAAAAAAACCACCATCTAACACATCTAATACAAGCATAATTACACAAAAAATCGATACCAATTTAAGATTGAACAAACCTCACATAATGAAGAGCTTGAAAATGCTTGACATATTGAACATAATCATGATAGTGATGAAAAAGGCCTTATAAAATAAAAAGAATACAATTAAGATAATCATAATGACTTATTTGAAAAAGATGTGGATATAACCCAATTTAGACAATACATATTTGAAAATAAGAATGTCATCCTTTTGTGTCTCATAAAAATAGGTGCTATATTTCATGTAGATTTTGATCCCATAAATTTAATCTCCATCATAACTAGGAATAGTCAAACCTTTCAACATCAAAATATACTTACTCCTAGCATCTCTGCTAGTCAACCTCAATCAAAATTCCTATCCACTTGTTACATTCTTAATCATTACATCCCATATCACATAAGTAAAGGAATCCCATCCTGGTACTCCTATTCCAAAATCAAATATCCAATACCAATCTACACATAGATCCCTACTAAGTAAAACCATATAGTTTTAACCTGCTAATGGCAAGTAAAATCATTCAACCAATAATCAAGTGATTATACATCCATACACAGCTACAAATAAAGTTAATATAATCCTCTTATGGAATCCATGGAACCAATATTTTAAATACTAATCATAATAAATATGGTTGTGTATTTTTACACCAAACCTTTTGATGAGAATAAACCAAAACCTAAGTGCTATAAAGAAGGTGAATATTGTGAATATCATAAGATCTAGGCTCATTCCATTTATAGATGGTAAAAAATCAATAATTACATCTAAGATATGGTTAACTATGTGGACATCAAAATAGAACCAAATACATCCACACTCGAGAGTCAACAAATAGGGATATGCCAAGATCCATTTCTAGATCACAATCAAACTCTATTTCCAAATCAAGGTCAAGACAATGAACCTATATTTAACAAACCCATATTTTATGAACCTTAATTTGATGAGCCTCTCTACAACCATTCTCTTATCTTTGAAGAACCTATATTTGACAAGCTTATCTTCAATCCACCCATATTTAATTAACCCTTATTCAATGAACCCATGTTTGATAAACCCATCATTGACTGGTAGTGCATATTTCACCCATCATAAAAAATGCCCCATTTATGGGAATCCATTCATCCCAAAGTTTGTATCACCAAGTGAAAATTGCATAAGGTACTTGTAGACAACACAATCCAATGAGCCCTCCATGTGGCCACAATCTAAACATCTCCTATTATCAACATAAAAGTGACAACATAACCCATATCATAACTATAATTAATATCTCCTATTAGCAACAAAAAATTAGATCAAGGTCACACAACATCAAATACATACCTCCTACAAATCAATCCAAAGATATCAGTGTCTCTTTCATGATTATTGGAGAAACTTTTGTCAGCATCAAAACATGTTCACCTAGTAAACTCTATGAGGATTGTGTTACCTTCAATCCTCTCATAGATATCCCCCATCCTTTTTGCTTCATAAATCCATTACCCTATCTTGACATTCTATATCATTTACCCATAAATTAGGATAGACATAATAACACTCTACCAAACTTATTCCATAATGAAACATCAATTTCAAAATTCATGGGGATCCAAAACACCATTCAGTTAAAAGATAATAGAAATGGACTTGAAATCAATTCCAATTAGCATCATGTGTTAGGTAACAAGAATATTTCCTCCATAAAAATAAACCAAATAATTATCAAATTCAAAAATTATCATACCTTAGTAAAAACCTCTTATAGGAGCTATAGGACCATCAAAGTCAAGCATATCTATAAAATCAAGAAGAGTCTATTGGTGAAAACCTCTTTGAGGCACTAATAGAAAAATAAGCCAACTTTTTATCACTTGATTAAGACACCATTAAAATCAATATTAGAATGACTAATAATCCTAAAATCATTTATCTCACAACAATTCTAGAGCCTATGGAGAAAGAATGTCTTGTGGTCCTCTTGAGAGAATTTTCAAAAAATATTTAATCCCACAACATCTAAAATAACATCTCATAAAGTATAATTGGAGTAGCTCGAATCAACATCTAAAATAACATCTATTTTTCCCATTTTACCTTGTTATTCTAATAGTTATACATCCTTTCAAGATCCTATATTCCATCCAAATACTATACGCTACCATCAAATATGATCTTTAATCCAATACATATCATACTTTATTCTTCCTAGTAGCATCTTCTTTTGTAGGGGCTACAAAGATACCTTTTAAAGATGTATGGAGGAATCAAAATCAACAATCAAAGAAGATCATAATGACATCAATAAAGCCCATATCAACAACATAATATTAACAATAATACCCATAAAAAGTATCATATATTGGTCAAATAGGATCAACATCATACACATTTAAAGCCTCTAATAAATCAATATGTCAAAGAAAAAAGAAAAAAATAGAGAAAAAACAATAATCCATCCAATGGTGAAAACTAGTTTTGGGTGTTGTGCATAAATAATCTATTGTGTGTAAGTGTCAACACTTGGGGGAAAACCTATCTATATTTAAAGCCTCATATTAAAAACATCCTTATCCATCCTAAAACATCTGGTATCATCCCCTTCTCCATCATATCATGTCTATATTTCCTTGATAAGGAAGTGGAAGAAAATTAAGACCTATTCTGGAAACATCTAGGTATATCCTTATAATGACACTTTAATGACTATACATTTGGTTCCTATGAAACCTATTCCTTGGAGATCCCCAATCCATTATTTATTATCCATCATCCTTGTTAATCATCATCAAATACCCTTTCACCTTTCCATTCTATCATCATTCCCCATTCGAGTTTCTAGGCTTAATTTTCCCTTTGCTAGTGACCCATTTTTTATATACATAGTCCCCAAAAAGACCAAAAAAGCCATAATATCCATAAAACCCCAAAAAAACCTAATTATCTTGTCCTAGACTCCCAAAGCCTCAAAAAAATCTATGTGCCTATCCAATAAGTCATTAAAATTATCTATTAGTCCAATCATTTATTGTTGCTTAAAGGTAAAATCAAACCAGGCTATAAGTTGAATCATAATTCACCATCCAAAGGGTTTTCATTAGAATAATGGATAAGGCATTGATTACATGGAAATAAATTATAATGTAAATCCTTGAAATTTCATTTTATGCCTTCATCATGTGACACTTGTTTCTTATATAATATTTATTGTTGTTTATATCATTTGTGTGTCATTTCTTTTATGTTTGTATAGGTTTGTCATGTATATATATTTGTTCATTCATTACAAATATTTGTGATTGTCTCTCGTTAAATATTTATGATATTTATTTTCATTTGTCTTTATGTTTATCATTAATTATTCATCTAGCTATCTTTGATTAGGAATTTTATAAATATATTTGTTGTTAATCCATTATTATCCACTTTTTTTTATCTTTTTTGTGTTTGTGTAATTTCATAAAAAAATATGTTATCTTTATTACTAATATCAATGTTGAATTACACTACATGCTCATTATACATTTTTTTCACTCTTTTCAGTCAGTCCAACATCTATTTTGTTAAAAATCCATCATCATTACACACATCATGGTGCATATTGCCTAATGCTACATTAAAAACATGATTGATCATAAATATGGCTCAAGATAATGAAAACACAAATCAATAAAAATACATTCATCATAATACATATAAACGTCCATCTACAATCAAGCATCTATATCCAATCATGTATCTAAATCAACCAATGTAATAGGAGGTATAGAAGGTTCTAGAAGTTATGAAGATGTGAGGTGAAATATTTGTGCAACCATCCAAGGAGTATAGAGAAGTCGATAATATGTTGGAGGTACATAACCTTCAGGTTATTATTCAAAACTTGTTAAAGTGGTATGAACATCATGATTGAAATAATGTATTTAGGCTAAAATTTTCTAATAATGTTGAACATTCAAATCTCTTGATTGAGCTTGTGTCATAATATAGTTATCATCATAAGTTGGAGAAATAGTACATGTTTATGATTCTAAAGGAACTTTGAAAGGTGAGATGCTTAAATTAATAAATTTATATGGTGATAAAATTAAAGGATATTGAAATAATTTATCCACTCCATATTTATTAAATGTGAAATCATACTTTATATAAGATGATTCCTATGCATTACATGGAGGAGGGAAATTAGTGATCTCATCAATAAGAGGTATGGTACGATCATGAGGTAACAAGGAAGGACAAAGCCACTAAGAGATGTAAGGAGGTATCTTGGTACTATTAGATGTATTTTAAAAATTATTTGGATAATCATCATTCGAATTAGAAAGAGTGACATGTAAAACTAAATTCATATTGACAAATTTGGGTAAAGTGGCACTATTGATCTTTGGAATAGTGAGAATCTAATATTGAGATTTAGGATTATGAATTTGAATACTCCATGAGTTAGGATCAGCCTCATGTTTATATCATTTTCCATTATGAATGAATTTGATACATTAGCTTTTGAAAGAAGCAATAGCCCTCATGTGATGAGTCCATGGGAATCTAAGGAGTATGTTATAAGATAATGGTAAATCAAGGACCATAAGCTTAGTACATATAGTTTTGGGTCCAATAGTAAAAGGGAAACAAATAATACCAAGTATGTTTTGGTTGGTCTTGTCAAATCCATGACATTTTAAATGAGTTTTCTTGAGATGATATTTATTATATCCAAGTTATTAAATTTTCCAAAGAGATGTCACATTAATTCTCGACCCTTAGTCTACTAAAACTTAATGAATGAGGGTGCTATTAATGGATATTTTGATAAATAGGGTTGGATCATTGGCTTGAAATAGGATTTCATCATTGATCATGTCTTCTTCAAGGAACTCTATGGAAGGTTTCAAAGAAGGACTAATGGATACAATGATATAAACTTCTATTGGTTGAGGTTCTTGAGAAGATGGTTCCTCTTCTAAGGGATATGGTTCTTCAATTTCTTAGAGTTGTTACATTAATAACTTATAATGATAAGGAGAAGTGACAATTAACTCCATGAGAGGAATATTACAAGGCATATATTTGATTTCTTCTAAGAAGTTCTAAAGAGTTTTAGAAGAAGAAAAACTAGCACAAGGCATGAGAGGAAAGATATGTTTAGGAAGAAGTGAATTGGTTGGAGGTTCAGAGGGAGGAGGTGGTTCCTCATTAGTTTTCAAAGATAAGTGAGTATTAGTAGTAGTATCTTTGATAATTTTTTATTATAAAGATGGTTTATTTGGTTTAGTTACATGATCTTTGTGGGTTAGTTTGTGTTGATAATCGACCTTAGTCACATTAACATATTGGGAATTGGTATAGTATTAATCAAGATTAGTTTCAGTTGCACAAATATACTTATTTACATGTTGATATTAGATGTAGAGAAAGTTTTGGGATTTTTATAAGAAGAAACTTTAGAAGTTTATTTCTTTTAAGAAGCATCAACATAATATTGATGATATATCTTAATCATGGAATCATGATTAAATAATTTTCAGCATAAAATAAATATTTTTTTTTGTAAGCCCTCATCATGTTTTGTGGGAATGACCTATATCAGCATGGAACCAAAAAATTGATTATGATCATACCATTTAGGGAGATTATTAGGGTACATGAATGGTTTAGAGGGTGCTAAAATTTATTTCATTTATTGCATGGTTAATGGCATATGATAAGGTTGGCTATTTTATGCTTTGGCTACTCCTGATTTAGGTTGAGGATGATTACCAGTTATTGCATTTGTTAAATTTTGGAAATATCCATTAATGATTTAAGTATAAGGTTAAAATTGTTTCATTAAGAAGTCTTGACACTTAGCTTGGTCAAGATCATCATTTAAAGTTTACGAAGAGAAATTTCAAATCTTGTATTGGAGTGAAGGTGTTCATGTTGTTATAATGAGTTTTAAAAAGTTGTCATCAATCATATTGTGATCAACCTTGTGATCCAAAGATTTTCATCATTTGATAAAGTCATGAGATAATTTAGTATGGGATTGCTTACCATTGATGAAATGACTAAAAATTTTGGGAAAATCAGTGTTGAAATTATTTAACTAGAGGTTTGACTAAATCCTCTAGTTACCATATATAATGTTGGGGAAGTTGGTTATACCATCATAATACATCATCCATAAAACTATTAACTAAAATTTTAGTTGTGGTAAAAGTGTTAGTTTGGATCCACTCTTTATAAAGATTATTGAATGCCTTAATAAAATATGTGGGTCTTTAGTCCCATCATAATTAATGGCTAGAGATATATTACTAATTTAAATAGATACAATGAAAGGGGTTAAAGGCTCATTTTTGATGTGTTGGAACATCTTATTATGCATGATAGGTTGGGGAATGACATTTCTTGTGGCATCTCTAAGATGTGGAGGGATAAAATTTTGATTATTTTGAGGGTAAAGAATGAGAGGTTGATTATCCATGTTGATCAAATGATGTTTTATTTACATCATTTGGGAGGTGTTATATGTTTTCATTATGTTCATTTGTTGTACTATTTGTGCCAGAATCTAAGTTGTATCAACTAGTGGGTTTTTGTTTGTAGGAGGATTCCCCAAATTGGTATTAGGGGGAGCCTTTCTAGGTGGTAGATTACCTATGAGGTTATTGGATAGGATTGTATCAATCGCCCCCACATTAAAAGGATATGAACCACCAATCTCATCTATTGGAGTGATTTGAACCATGTTACAATCAAAAGATGAGGGAGGAGAAAAGCTACTCTAAGAGTGAGGATACTCTTAGGCAGTGAAGGTAGGAATAAAATAGCATCCCATATAACATATAAATAAATCCAAATTATGCATAAATATTATTATATGGGATTTCATGATGATTAATAAAGAATCATAAATCAGGAAATAAAAAGGATAAATAGAGATAGAGTCATCCAGATAGAGAACAATGTCAACCAATAGGTACAGAGTCGACTAGGTTGATAGAGTATATGAATAAAACTCATAGAATATAAAATAATAGGATAGTTTATTTGGTCCACTATGTAATATAAAATGTGAAATTGAAATAGGCTTGAGGGATAGACAATTGTATGAGTTAATTGTGTACTAAACTAAATAAATTACAAAGATAAATAGTTAGATGGGTTAACTATGTACTTGAAAAGGTGAAAATAATAAGGATGATAAGATACACAGTCATGTAGAGTGACTATATTCTAAAGGAAAATAAGATTGATAGTTAGTATTGACAGAGATGACAGTGTTCAAAAAATAGAGAGATTTACAAGATAATATATAAGCAAATGAAATTAAGCACACAAGTAGTTGGATCAATGTGATTGATCTAACTGGAACACATAGCACAAACCTTGCACCAATGTTGGATAATACAAGTTTTGTAATACAAAATACAATGATCAAAGATCAAGTAGAAAATTAAAAGTAAATACTAACTAATTGGTCATTCCTAAGTATTCTAAGTTATAATAAAGTTTGAAATTAATGTGATTGGAAGTTGGTTATAAGAAGGAACTAGAAAGCAATTTAAAGATAGTTTCAAGAAGTTTAGGTTGAAATGGATCTGTATTGGTGATTTTACATGCTTGGTATTGAGGCCTACCCCCTCACTTCATAATAGAGTAGTGATAAGGTTGTTAGGTTCTTTTCCAATATATACCATCAACCATGTGTTTAGACTTGGCCAAAAAACCAAGTTGGCTTCCCCCTTGGTGATGAAATCCAAGTAGATAGGCCTTGAGAAGATAAATTGTTAATATTTTTATATGTAAAGTGATTTGGTAGTGTGTGCAAAAAAATTAAATAGTATGACTAAATTGGTAATTTAAAAAACTACCTAATTAATCTATGTTTGTTACTCTAAGCATGCAAGCAACTAAATAAAAGGTGAATTAATTACTAACAAGAGGTTAATTCCTTGATTGTGAAGAGTAGAAAATCAATTCAGGTGATACTGTACACAAATAATGTTGAATAAAGTTGACTAGGTTGATACTATTCTATAAAATCAAGATCTATAAGGATAGAGTTGAACAGGTCAACTATGTTTTTGAGATTGAAAATAGGCTATAGAACCGTGTCGAGCTAGTTGACCCAGTTAATTGTAGGTCTAAAATTTTATAGACTACAAACTTGTGAAAAATAGTATTGAAAGAAGAAAATTAAAATGACATAGAAGGTAATAATGAACCTTGGTGGTCTTGAATATGTTTATATTGTAAAATTTTATGTTGTGATGCTCAAGTGTTGATTCAAAAATTTTGCTAATAGATTCAATTAGCTTGATGGATTTTTTAAAAGTTGTATGCTAAAAAAAGTTGTGAACAAAGTGGACTAACTTGACTATGTTTGTAGACCTATATGTTAAATAAGGATTGTTGGGTGAATATTTTGTTACCAAATAACTGATGAGAAAAATAGGTGATTTCAACTACAGCATAGGGAGATTGGTTGGCCAAATGTGTAGGTTTACTACATCAGAGGTGGGCAAATCTCTCCTCTCATCAAGGGGAGGTTCCCTATAAATATGAAGAGCTATATACTATATATGTAAGAAGAAAATAACACTCAAGGGTAGGAATACACCATCCATTTCTCTTTTTTTAGAGATGATGTTCACAGACAAAGGAGAAATCCTAGTGATAATATTGAAGGCACTTCTCTTCTTTTAGAAGTGGTCTTGCAGTAAGGTGCAGGAATTCTTTCTGGTGGGTAACCAATAGGTAACAAGGGTGCAGTAACCAGTAGAATGAGGTGTAACACAGTTTCCACCTTAACTACCCAAAGAGTGAAATACGAAGGATAATGGGGGCACAAAGTCATCCCAAGATCCTTTACACAGAAAGAAACTAATAACGCACTAAAGACAATTATGATAGCACAAAGTCTTTCCATAATTGGCTTCAGGACACCTTCTTGATTACTTCCGCTAGTTCTACTTGTTAAATTAAATAAAAAAGAATGCTCCTAGGAAATGGACATAAGAATAATTTCCTAAAATAACACAAGCTATAACATCACAAAGTCTGAAAGTAACTTGCTTTCTCATTCAGATAAAGTAATATGATCAACAATCTAAGCTCAAAGTCTCAGTAATCACCTTTCAATTTGGGTAGAGTTTTGCTTCTATAATGGAAAAAATCTCCCTTGCATAAAATAAGAGATTACAATATATGGTAGCTAAGAAAGGCTTGGCACTTTCTTCCATGGAATGGCCCATGCTACATTCAATGCCTTGAATGTGTTTTCAGTTATGTCAAGGGGACATACTTGGAATAGTGCATCAGCCTTAACTATGGCATGTCAATTCATCTCATATGTCTCCTCCAAAGTATAGGTCACCTGGTCCTTTCCTTCTTATTTGTGTAGCTGTCCACTTTGCCTTTACTTCATGGAAGAAAAATAGGCCACGTCCTTGATTTGGTGTGCTCAGATGACTACTTGGTGAACTATTTCACCTAATAAAAATAACTCTCTCATATATATTTCAATATCTTTAGTAGCCTTCTCTTCTTTCCTGCTGTAATTAAAGCTATTGGGCTATCTTCTTCAACTAGTCGCTTGGTTCATCCTTCAAGTTTCGTGCTATATTTGAAAATTAATGGATATTCCATTACCTTAAATTTGACATCTACAAGGACGTCAATGGTTGCTAGTTGTTTGAACCATATTGAACCATGAACCTTTGAACCCGTGAAAGTTCATTGGTTCAATAGTTCAATGGTTCAGGTAACCTTTATCGGTTCCTTGGTTCCATTGCTTCCCTAGTTCAATCACTTTCTTGCTCTTTGGTTTAACCATCCCTTTGAACTGGTCTCTAGAATCTTCCACTTCCTTCTTTTGCTTGGAGCTTCCTTTAAACCTTTGAACCTTTAAACCATTTTGGTTCAAGGTTCAATGGTTCAATCGCTTTCTCAAAAACCTTTATTTTGGCTAAGTCTTTTGAATCCTTGAAATTCCTTCGGCTTAGTGTCTTTGGAAAGGCCCAAAGGGAAGGTGTCCCTTTGAGTCTTTGAGAAAGGTCCATTTTCAGGGTGCTGAGAGCCCCCCACAAGGGTACTTGCTATTTGAGATTTTTCAAGCGGCCTTTTCCTTTAAATCCTTCAAACAAAATGTCTGAAGGAATTCCTTAGGACATTTTGTCTAAAGGAAATCTTTCCTTGCCTTGGCCACTTTTCCACCATTCTTTTGATCATTCCTTTAGGCAAAATGTCTAAAGGAATTCCTTCAGGCAATTTGTCTGAAGGATTTTCCTTTGCCTTTGTGAAATTCTTTTGCAGAAAATCTTTCTGAAGGAATTCTTTTAGTTCCTTTACTTGGTAATTTCTTCAGACAAAAATTCCAAAGGAAACTTTACCCTTTCAACCTTCTCTTTGATCTTTAAGCAAATGTTCCCTACCCTTTGCAAGGGCACCTACCTTTTGTTCACTACCCTCTGCAAGGGCACTTGCCCTTTTGGCTTTGGGGGACCCCTTTGAATCAACCAATTAAACCAACTTTGGTTCAATGGTTCAATGGTTCAATATTTTGCTTTGCTCATTCAATTTGACCGTTTGAACCAAATGCTTTGAACCAACCACATTAAACCATTGAACCTTTTTTATTTCAAGGTTCAATGGTTTAATGGTTCAATCTTCCTTCTTTTCGCTAAGTCTTTTGAAGCTGTTAAACTTGCTGAAGTGGTTAAACTTTGAAACTTTGGTGAAGCGCTTAACTCTTTAAGCTTGCCGACGTCATTGAACCTTTGAACCTGTTGAACCTTTGAACCTTTTAGAAGTGGGGTTCAATGGTTCAATCCTTTGTTTTAAGATTTTTGATGAACATTTTTGGTTGAATCAATGCATTGAACCAATCTTGAAATTGCCTAAGTGTTGGAAACTTGTTCCTTTATGAGAACTCACCTGTTGAAGCCATTGAACCTGTTAAACCTGCTTGTTCCTTAACTAAAAAAGATTGAATAATGAAGAATTCGAATGCTTAGAATAATTTTTTGAGAAGGGAAGAGATAATTTTGGCCTGTAGGACCAAAATAGTTCATATGTTGTCCCCAAAAATGAGTGATAAATTTTGGGAACAACAAGGATAACTAAGAATAAAGTTGACTAGTTTAATTATGTATGAAAGCTTATGACTGAAGAAGAAGACTATATCAAGTTGATCAATCCAATCACTTGTATTTAGAGAAGACCTACACAGACACAACAAAGTCATTTCAAGGTGATTGTGTGTTAAATATATGCATAGACTACTGAAACTACACCAAAAATTTTGATATAACACTTCAAAAATAAAAATATATAATATGATGACAAAATGAAATTGTGAAATAAAACCTACAAAGTTTTGATTCACATTAGGTTCACAAGAATGTATATAAAGGAAAATACATCTGACCTCTTAAAAAATCCTAACTCGGAGAAGATAACTTCTACTTACACTTTTGATTGTTTATATATTAGATATTTAGGGTAATGACCAAGATGGATCCACTAGACTTAACCAAGGAGATGGTTCCAAAGTCTCTAGTCAAGCAACACTATGTAATAACCCTAACTAGGTCCTATGTTTTCCTATTCACAAATTAAATGACAAGTAAATTAAAATATAACCTTGTGTTCACCAAAGTTTTTTGTACAAAGTGGGGATAATAAACATGAAAATTAAACATTCATTGGAAAATCCTAATCAATCTATGTATAGGTAAAACCCTAATGCATGAAAAGAGAAATATATCCAAGATTTATTACTTATGCTAATTCTATCTTCTAAAATAGAGAAGCTATAGATACTTACCTTGAAGACAAATCCATCGATGCTCAGTCTCTCCCTTGTCCAAAGGTGTTTTGTAAGAGGTTGTTTTGGTTTGCAAGGATCACTAAGAAAGGCCTAAGCATCCAATAATTTTCCACAAGGCAAGATTATTCTCCATGCATAAACCCTAATCAATAACTCCTCAAGTAGAATGGTGGAAAATTAGATTATAAAGAAACACA
Source organism: Torreya grandis (assembly GCA_037957365.1). Classification (NCBI taxonomy): domain Eukaryota; kingdom Viridiplantae; phylum Streptophyta; class Pinopsida; order Cupressales; family Taxaceae; genus Torreya; species Torreya grandis. The sequence goes on from JARHVA010006274.1 coordinate 161,015, forward strand.
AATGAATAATTAATTCTTATATTTATTAATAAATGGTGAAATGAATGTATATATAGCTGAATCTAATCCTTAACCTTTCTAAAATTTTATCCATCTGGGTCAGTCCAAATGACTAGGTATCGTTAATTGATAAAAATAAGTAATGTCCTAGTCTAGGTCAGTCAGAGTTGACATAGACCCGTAACATGCTTTTAATAATTTAAATACAAGGCTAGCCTAGGCCAAGAGTGTAATGTAAACTATCAAAAAGGGTTTTAGACTTAGGTAGATGATAAGTAAGGTGGTGAATTGCATAGATGAGTGTGTAAAAGAGGTGTCAAAGCTTAGGGAAGTGTATAGGAGAAGGTTGGATTGATGGTAATGGTCGTATAGGGGACAATAATCATGAAAATCACTAATGGTTTACCCACCCCTTTCTTGGTGCACCCTTTAAGGTGTGAACTCAGAGATATTGAGACTCAACAAGTTCCTAAAAGAGAGAAAGGATCAATATTGGATAAAGTTTGAAAATATTGTGTATATAACCATTATTTCTAGATGGGCCTAGTAGGCATAGTGAGGATCATGTTGGAGGATTCTACATGTTTTGATTAGGGGATAATTATCCTGACACAACTATATAGAGATATACACATGATAGCATACCAAGGTGGATGCAACATTGGGGCTTGCACTCTTCTTATGATCTAGGGCTGGGAGCACATCTTTATTGAGAGACCAGTCAGGATGCATAGAGTACAGGATCTAAAGGACCTAGTAGCATATAGTTGGGCTTAGATAGGAGTTGAAAGGTGTGGTCACAAAGGGGATATACCACTCTATCATTGGATGTTCGATGATTTGACACCATATTTTTTTACTTGGAGGCTATACCTCACATATTATCTATAGTGGTTTAGGTATGGATGGTACATGGATTTTATGAACAAATGTTTTTTGACTAGGAGAGAATCCCATATTATTGAGGAGTACTACCTTGATTAGTTACTTTGGTAGTTTGGGTTCATACAAGATGTTCTTGAGGGACCAAGATTGTTTTCCCATGTTACATAATAGATCAATTGGCATACTCTTGTGAATCCAAGGATTGAGCCCACAACTAGCTATATCATTATACCATAGGTTACCTAGGCTTATGCAAGAGGAACTACAAATACAAGGGTCACTTTAGCTTACATACATTTTTGGGTACAAATATGCCCTCTGAGGTTGGCAGTTTTAGTATTGGTAGGGGGATAGGTTCCCATGGATATTAAGGAGATGGAGGTTGAGACATCGAGTGATAGTAGCATCACCTAAAAGGATAGTGACGGTGAGGCTGGGAATGATGATGATGATGATGATGGTAGATTTGATGGAGGATACAGTGGGGATATGGACATGGAGATGATATGGATGGATATGGAGATGATGGTATAGATTTGATGGTGCTAAATCCTAGCATGATAGTTATTATAATGGCATAGGTTGGCTTAGGCTAGGTGGGGCCTTAGAGCACATAGATAGATATAGGCTAAGTAGGGCCTTTTGGTACGGCTATAGTAGATACTAGTATGCTAGAGCAGGAGATCATTACCTGGGTGTGAGAGATTATAGGTTTGAAGTGATAGGGGACCAATTTGAATAAAACCTTAGATATGTGAGATAATTATATGAAATTGCTTTAATTAGATATCTACTAATTAAAGGATGAGATAGACATTTTGGCTTTGGTTCAAGATTACCTTACAACAGAGAGAGATAAGGCTATTAATAAATGAGACAATCATTGGCCATTATGGATAGGCTTAGGCAGGAGTGAGATGTGTCTCAAGGAGCCATTACACATGCCATTTTTTTGTAGATGGTTGGGGAGTGCCTTTGGGCAAAGGATGAGGCAGCATACTATAGGTTAGCCTATAATTCTATTATGCCTAGGGATCAATAGATTGTTACATTTGAGATATGGGATGCATAGAGGATAGTGAGTAAATATAATTGATCTTATACAAAGACTCATGTTATAGGTGCCTCAGGGCAGTCTTGTCATTTTTGGCCTTTTTATAGCATATGGCATTATACTTATTGTATCGACACTATTGATGTACTTTTGAGACACTATCATAGTATATATATCCTCTATGTATATAACATTTGAGATACATTAACATTCAATTTTGGGTCGTTTAAAGTTGATGTACATTTATATTATATTCTTGATATATATATGATGGCATATGTATTACCTTATTTATCTCATGATTAGCATTGATTATCTTTGATTAGCATTATAGATATTTAACATTTTTAATGTTAATACTTATGTATATTTTATTTATTTATTAATTATGCCATGTTTATGAGATGTTATGTTGGTTATCATTTGATTATGTTGTATGACTCATATGTATGTTTATTTAGAGATGCATGTCTGTATAAACACATCATAAATCATTGTTTACTTTGATTATTACTCATAGATTCAGGCATGTGTTTAGATATTTGGTTGATTTTAGATATATCAGAGAAATACTTCCATTGAATTACTAATATAGTCTCTATGTGCATTTTTTATTGTTATTGATGATATTATTCATTATAGTTATGAACAATTAAAATGGAAATATATACCTAAGCATGGAAAAATTAATTTAAATATAAATATAAAAAACTTAAGAACAAGATATGAAAAATCAAATCCCAAGTGCAAATATAACAAACAAACCAAGTGTTATACTAAATATAAAAATTGACAACTTAAGTACATGATATGGATAATCAAGACTTAAGTGCAAATAAAATGTAATAATATTATGTCAATCGATGAAGGCAATAAGATATTACAAAAATAAAAAAAACAAAACAAAAAAATAAACTGACAGATAAAAATAAACAAACAAACCAAACATATAAAATAAATAAACAAAGGAAATACCAAATAAGGCCAACAAAAAAACACAAACAAACAAACAAAACAAAAAAACACAAACAAACAAACTTAAACAAAAAAATATAAACAAACTATACAAGCAAATAAACAAATTAATAAACAAACAAAACCAATAAAATAAACAAACTATAAAAACAAATAATAAAACACCAATAAACCAAAACAAACAAACAATAGACAACAAAACATAACAAATAAACAAACAAACAACTATAAACTAAAAAATAATATAATCAAGATAAAATAAATAGAACAAACAAAGATAGATAAAATAAACAAATTAATTAATTAAACAAGCAAACAATGCAACAAAGAAAGAATTAAAAAATCCAAATCAAATAAAATTGTAGGAAATAAACTAATCTAAACACACAAAAACAAATAAACTAAGCTAAACAAACAACAATACATAAATAATGGTTAATCACAATGTTAGTACAGATATAAGACAAATTGTTTGTGCACATATAATAGTGATGTTACTCTTGGTGATAGGGTGACCCTTAAGCTAAGTATTAATGACACAAACAAAATAACATAAGAACAACTAGCACAAGTTTGCACCTAGGTTGTAGGGAAAAATGACACAAACAAGATGACAAACATTTACCCTAGGCTATAGGAGAGAATGATACAAACAAATAAAAATGGGGTGTATAAAATATATGGAATGGGTGGCCGACCTAACTTATAGATGCACTAGGCAAGTGGGCATTGCCTACATAGTTCTATGGACATAAGATCCAAAGTGAACTTCATGCCAAATTTAGTTCTCCTAGGATATGGGATAGAATAAAATGAATGATAAGAAAACATGAATGAATTGTAGAGGAAATGCGAATGATCTCAAAAATGATGAGTGCATAGGAAAAATGAGGGATGATTCTCACAGTCATGAAAATGTCAACACAACTAAATCACATAATCTCAAGAGTATGGTTTAGGCTAAAACCACACTAAAATTCAAGATACCAATATCCATGAATGAATTGAATTGATAATTCATAGTGTGTATTACATCTAAGTATTTGAATGAGAATAAACTCACAAAATGGTGAGATCGTAGGAAATGGTTGCTCACAAAATAATAAGAGCATTTAAAATATAAATTTCTCTCAAAACTATGAGAGCATAATAAAATCTTAGTGGACATTAATGCATCAATTTTGAATGCATAATGCTCACAACATTAACTCATAAAATGATGAGAGCATATGACTAAGGTCAATAAGGATGGTGAAACTAAATGACAAGTTATCACTCATGAAATATTTAGGAATCCCAAAATAATTAAGGTAAATAAATGGTTGAAAAATAAAGGAAGGTGATGGTGGTTGAGCTAACCCAATATACCTCATTTATTCAAGTGCTACCTACATAGTCTATGTGGACCTCAAGTAGATGTAGTTATCCCAAAAGTGGGAGGAAAAAGACCAAGGTGTTATAGAAATGAAACTAAACAAATAATATGGTTCATCCCAAAAAAAATTGATTGCTTTATATATCACGTGGAAATTCTATGTCAATTTTCATGATTTTGTGTTTTTTAAGATTTTCTAGGTCTTTTTCAAATGTTTAAGGGTTTTCTAGACATCTCAACTCAATTGATAATTATGAGACACAAAATAACCCAACTCAAAAAATGGTGAGATCATGGATTAAACATGATCTCAAAATGATGAGAGTGATCAAACTTAAATTACTTGCAAAATGGTGAGAGCATGGCAAAGGGGTGTTTTGAATTAAACTCAACCTGAATATAGAATTGCCTACATAGTCTTGTAAGGACCTAAATTCACTATAGTTATGCCTACATAAAAGGCATCTGAATGAGTACTAGCAAGTTTAGGTAAAGCCAAATGGAAAGGTAAATGGCAACAGTGATGGCAAGGTGATGTAATAATGCATGGTAAAGTTATAATTCCTAATTTTCCCATAGGTAGTTATAATTAGGAAATAATGTTAAAGGGTCAGTGGTACTAATTTTTCCATAGATAGTTATAATTAGTAGCAAGAGGTGGGAACATAAAATTAAATTAAGGTTATAGTTTCTAGAACCATTATCATAGTGCTTTCATATACTGCCATTTAAATGTTTAGTTTTGAAACAACTGTTGGACTGGAATCTATCATTAACCACTGAACATGATTGAAATACAAATGAATCAAAACCAAGGCCAAATATTATAGGTGGGGTTAGGTAAAAATAATTGGTTGGTGAAGGGTTAAGGGCATGGTAGAATGCTGAGAGGTATAATACAAAGAATATGTATAATGTGGCATAACTTAGATGATCCTTGTAGATAATAATCTGAGTCCTTCAAGTGTAAAAATGTTTGAGGTTTATTATATTCATTGGTTCATCAATTTCATATCTCTCTAGCATAGTGATCATGTATGATCCAAAACCATAGTTATCAATAACTACATAGGGCTTTAACCAATGTGGTTGGAACATTACTTTTTTCTTTATTTCAGCATTTACATTTTTCTGATTCTCTTTTAACACCAGGTCACCCAGACTGAATTCATGATGCTTAATGTACCTATTATATTTTCCCTTTAATTTTTTTATAATCCTAAAGATTATTCAGGGTGGCCAAGCATTTTCCATCAAGTAGGTCTAGCTCTTGCAAGCAAGCTACTATGTATTCCTCATTATCGATGATCTGCTAAAATGAAATTCAAAGAGAAAGTGACTTGACCTCAATAGGAAGAATGGCCTAACTACTATAAATAATTAAATATGATGTAGCTCCTGATAGAGTATAAAATGTGGTATGGTATGCTCAGAGGGCATTAAATAGTTTCAAGTACCAATTATGACTAGCATCATTGACAATCTTCTTAGAAAATTAACAATGTTTTTATTAGAAGCCTCAACTTGGTTGTTGCCTTGAGGGTAGTATGTGGTAGATAAATGTTGTTTGATGTGGTATTAGGTAAAAAGTGCTTTCACATATTTGCTTTTGATTGATCTACCATTATCAGATATAATGTCAGATGGGATGCCATAATGGTAGATGAGATGATTAAATATGAACTTGAATATCTACTTACCGGTAACTTAAGTTAGTGGAATGGATTCCACCCACATAGTGAAATAATCGGTTGTAGTCAAGATGTGTTTATGGCCATTAAAAGAGGTAGGACTAATCTTTACTATGAGGCCAAGTCCCCATGTTGAGAATGGTCATGGTGTTATCAATGGTTTGAGTGTTTTGGATAGAGAATGAATTAGATTGGCATGTTTTTGACACTTGACACACCTCTTCACATATGCAACTATGTCTACTTCCATAGTCAGCTAGTAATAACCGATAGAGAATAACTTTTTGGCTAAGATTGCCCCACTAGTGTGGGATTTATACACTCCTTCATGGACTTCTCTCAATATTAATATGGATTTTACCAAAGGTAAAAAATGAATCATAGTTAAATCATAACTTATATGATACAATGTTGGTCCAAGTAGGGTATAACGATAGGCTTTGTGGGCAAGACTTTTTGTTTTTTATGTGATAAATCAGGAGGCATAGTTTGGTGTTGAAGATAGGCATACATGTTTAAGTATTAGGGAGATGTGGGACCAACAATGTCAGAAGACATCTTGATAGCTAATTTTTTATGTTTCAGTGCTAAGATATGCATAATAATAAATTGGTAATCCCTTGCTTTGGTTGTGATCTAGATCATGGATCTAATAGTGGCCATAGAATCAGATATTATGTTATTAGCCTAAGGTATTATTTCAACTTAGACATTAGAAATATAATTCTTGAGAGTATCAACCATATATTTATAGGGCACCAAATTCTCATCCTTGGTCTGGTACTAATATATGACATAATTCATGATTAACTGAGAAACACCATATACAGTAAATGTTGAATGTTCCACAATACTACTTGATGAAGCCCTATAATGAGTGATTTATACTCGGACATGTTATTGGTATAGGAAAATCCAATACAAAAGGACTTAGTAATGAGATCTCCTTGTGGGGTAATAAACAATATTTTGACACCTAATCCATAATCTGTAAATGACCCATTGAAGTTACATCTCCACTGTTTGGCCTCAGGAGGTGCTTTTGCTTCTTTAGCAGTCATAATGGCCTCATATATAAATCCAAATGTAAGAGATTGATTATTTTGAAGAGGAGCTTCTGCAAGTTGAGATAAGAGTACTTTCCCCTTAATGGCATTCTAATTATCATATTCAATTTCAAACTTACTCAATAACATGATCCATTTTACCATGCAACCTTGTAGAGCTGATTTAGAAAGTAGATATTTGAGTGGATCTACTTTGGAAATAACAATGGTCTTGTTCTTTAGCATATAATGATATAGCTTTTGGGCTGTAAACACCATTACTAATTAGGATTTTTCAATCTATGTATAATAATGTGACCAATTTTAAGCTCATATAAAACATGGCATGCTATTTTACCTATTCATCTTGTTATGCCAAAGTACACCTAAGGCATTCTCGGTTGCTGACATGTAAAGAAGTAATGGCTTGTTTGGTATCAGTGGAAGTAAAATAGTTGGGTTGGAAAGATATTATTTAAGATAATATAATGCTTTTTGACACTTTTAATTCTAGAATATTTTAATTCCCTTCTTTAATAAGTGCATAAATGGATGGCATTTGTTAGTTAATTGTAAGATGAAGTACTTCATAAATTGACTTTTGCTTTATAAACTATAGAGTTGATTCAAGGTAGATGGTGGTTTATTTCTATAATTAAATTAAATTTGGTTGGGTCAACTTCAATTCCCTTGTGAGAGATAATGAATCCTAATAGTTTACCATAATTTATGCCAAATGCACATTTATTTGGATTAAGCCTGATTTTATACTCATGAATTCTCTCAAAGATTTTTCATAGTATGGATGGATGATCAGAATGGGTCTTTGATGTTCCTAGGATGTCATCAACATATTCATTAATGATGTCATGCATCAAAAAATAACTATCATATACCTTTGGTATGTGGCTCTTGCATTCTTAAGTCTAAATGGCATTACTTGATAATAAAATATCCCCCATAGAGTGGTGAACTCTATCTTGTGTTGGTTTTTTGATGCCCTTCTGATATGATTATACCCTAAAAATCCATCTATTAGAGAGGGCATCTCATATCTATCCACTAATTCAATTATCATGTTAATATTAGGCAAAGTAAATACATCTTTTAGATAGGCTTTATTGATATCTTTAAATTTAGTGTTAATATTAGGCAAAGTAAATTCATCTTTTAGATAGGATTTGTTGATATCTCTAAATTTAGTGTAGATTATGATACCTTCAGGTTTCTTACTATCACAATGTTTGAAATCCACTATAAATAATTGATTGGCCTAATGCATTTCATATCTAAGAGTTTATCCAACTCTTTCTTGACTAAAATAATAATATGAGGATGCATATTATGTATCTTCTATTTAAAGAGCTTGGCATCATGATGTACAACAAGATGGTGTACAACCAAGGTGGGGTTGAAACCTAGCATGTCTGAATAATCCCATGAAAATATGCTAACAAATTCCCTCAAAAAGGTTGTAAAAACTTCATGTTCCTCCTTAGTGAGGGATGCACCTAGTTTAATCCAATTTGGGTCCACTAGAGTCCCAATGTTCACCTCTAAAGTATCTTCCACAAGAAGTGTAGAACCATCATTTAAAATAGTCAATAAGGATCTACATTGATTAGCAATATAAAATTCCTCTAAATGGACTGGCTCATCCAATTCTCCTAAGTATGATGAATTAAAATCTCCTAATGTTGGCAACAACCATGAAAAAAATACCTCAGTATACTCTTGAACAATCTATGAAAAAAAATTCTATTCCTTAGTACTAATGTCTAATCCATAAATAGGATTTGGGCTATAGGTCTCCTATGATTAATAGGAAGAGGGTTGAACATCCCCATCTAATGGTGCTAAAATCTAGTTTTCCCTAAGAGACATGCCTTTCTCTTTACTTTTTTCCTGGTCAGAAAGTGCCTCAAAGAGGTTTTCACTTTCAGACCTCAATGTTTGATTTTGTTTTTGTTTTTGGCTAGGGAAGTTCACCTTCTCTCTGAAGTAGGCAGTAAGATCCAATCAAATATAAAATACCTACTCATGGTCTCTAAGAGGAATGTGATTCCTTAATCCCATAAATTTGCATAGACTCATCATTTTTAAACTCATCTAACAGAATTGTTGACTCTTGTTGGTCATAGTCTATCAATTGTGGATGGTAAAGGGTTAAATGTGAAGGTTGATAAATAGGGTTAATGATGCAAATGACATGGGGGTTAAATAAATTTATAGTGTCAAGTGCATCATAGATGTTATAATTAGACCCTACATCACTGTTGGCATCATCTTCACTAGTCGTTGGTGGTGGAAAGCAAATAACGTATGTGGGATCATCCCCAAGTAGTTTAAATCTAATACCATCAGTTTCCTTGTACTTAGTCATTAATAATAGTTTGATCATGCCTTGTTGATGTAGTCACAGGTCTCTACCTTCATAAGCTATGTGATCCATAATCTAGTTAGGAATAGGATAATTTTCACTTTGGTAATAGTCAGTGAACTCATCAATTTAAAGCCATAAATCATCTTTTGTTAAGGGGTCCTACTCTAGGCCAGAGGTTGATTTGAAAAAAATAGGCTTGTTCAGTTGAGATTTTCCTTTGGTTTGCCACTTCATATAAGTAGTTTTGGCCTTATGTCTCCCATAAGCTTTTGGATCTTTCAACAATTTGGAAATATGTAATGTGTTATGGGTACTATATTCTCTAAGACCTTTGTCAGTTACATAAAAGTGGTTGGAAATATCTAGTGGAGGTATGGCTGAGGTAGAGGCTAAGTTGTTTAGGTTAATGTAATTATATTTAGGTCCTAATTCATTAGATTTTCCTTTCTCATCTCTTTCTCTATCTAATTTGGGCATAGTATTCATGGGAAATTGATAGTTATAACTTTTATATTTAGCCTCAAAATGTTTACAATACTGATATGGCCGAAGATCAACTGGTATAGTCACTTCCATTTCTAAATGTGGAAATTTTATACACTGATACAATGTAAAAGGTATAGCCTTGATTTCATGGATCTAGGGTCATACCAATAATATATTTTAATATAGTTCTAGTTTTAAAACATGGCATTAATTATCATGAGTCAAAGGCCCAATGACTATTGGCAAGCTAATAGTACCTTGAGATTCTCATTCTTTGTTATCATATGCCGTAATAATAATGTTATTTGGCTATAAGTTAGTTGTTGTATATCCAAGATGTTTGACCATCTTTAGAGACACAATGTTGAGGCCTAAACCATTGTCTACAAGGATGAATTTAACTCTATGGTTCATTATACCAGCCTCAATGTAAAATGGGTTATTATATAAAGGGCCCATAAATGAAATTTTAATCTGGTCAAAGGTAAGATGTTGGTTAGGGTCCAAGTGTCCTACCATGGATTGGAATTATTCTGGAGTGATGTCATCTAGAATGAGGGATTGGTTCAAGTACTCATTCAAGATGTCTTTGTGGATGCTTGATGTATGCATCAAATCCATGATGGATATATGCACAAGTGTCTTATTTAGTTGTTCCATAATATCATACGTCTTCCATCAATTTTGTCAATTGGTTTATTTCTTATAGGCATACAAGGTTGAATGGGCTCATTTTTAGTATTTGGCTATGATCCTTTAATAGTAACCTTGGCTCATTGAGTTATGATTGCACAATCTCAACTTAGCATTTGGATTTGGTAGTTGTCTAGGTAAGTAATAAGGCCTAGAATGATAATTATAAGATGGTGTTGAGCCTAGATATTAACATGGTTCATATAAGAATAACTGACATAAGGGGGTTGATAGGCATTGCTCACCTAAGAAGCACTATTGGGCAAAGTTCTAGGTCTATTGGTAGTTGGTCAAGGTTTAATGTTGATAATGGCAACATGACTACTTCAAATGTGTCCTACAACATCATTGTAGGTATATGTGATGGCATGATGGCCTCCCTAGTTGGTTTGGTCATTTTTCCCTTGGTTTTGACCATTTTGTTGTTATTATTGGTGTTATGGATGAATTTATTATTGTTAAATTTGTGGTGGAGTTATCTGCCACTATTCTTTTGTTTTTACTACTATTGGTTGTTGTTATTTTTATGTTAGGGTAATGGATTCTAGTAGATACCCAAGTTATGATTGGTCTTAGGAGCATGGGTGTCTCTTTCTATCTCTCCATTTTCTAACATATTCTCAATCAAATGCTTGAGTTGGATACACCATCTTATGGAATGTCCTCTAACGTGATGGTACTCACAAAATCTTGTTTTTTATACCAGTCAAGAAAAGGAATCCCTTTAAGAAACAACTTTAGTATTGGCCAACTAATCATATTTGTTCAGACTAATATTCAAAACACAAATTTAATAGGCTCATTGAGGTCACTAAATATTTTGGCAATGGGTAGTCTTCTCCTTTGGTGAGGTGTTCGAAATTGGCTTTGATTTTATGGTGTTTAGTTTTTATGAAGGTCTTGGTTGAATGTATGGAGATGGTGGTTTCTAAATGGGTGGAGGTAAATGGATGGCCAATGTTTACACTATCTAAACATGGCATGACTTAGTGACCCCATTACCAACAACATTATTATTGTAGTTTTAGGGTTAAGTTTCTCATTATTATTGGCTTGAGGTGGCATTAAATCTAGCATTTAAATTGGGTTTTGATTATGGTTATGGCCTTGGTTGTCATTTTGGTTCTATTGGCCTTAATGTGAATTTTTTCTCTGATTAGAAGAAGATAACTTGATTATCCCTTTGTTAAAAAGGGCTTTCTCAATATTTATTCCTTTATTTATAACCTCTTAAAATGTATGAGTGCATTGTAGCTTGATATGGTAAAATATCTCATTATGTAATCTCTTGATAAATATCATAGCCAACTATTTATTTGGTCAAATTATGAGTAAACTAGTTTGTTAGTGCTCCCCAATGTTGTAAGTATGCAATGAAGTTTTCACTAGTCTTTTGTTTAGCTTGGACCAACTCCACAACATTAATCTCATGCTCAATATTATATGATAAGTGGTATATAAACTTATTTGAGAGATCATTGAAGTTAGGTATATAATTCTTTGGTAATTTTAACATCCATTCTAAAGCTTGTCCATCTAGACTCCTTGGAAAGATAAGAAGCAAGTATATGGCATTATATGCCGCTAGATGGTAAGCAATAAAGAATTATTTCAAATGCTATTTTGGGTCACCTTTGCCATTTTATTTGTCAAGTTTAGGTGGATTATAACTTGATGGAAATGGTATTTGTAGATATTCCATGTTGAATGGACAAGAGCATATTTTATCCAATTTGAATTTGTTTGTTTATTTTTTGATCTATATAGCTTCAATTACATCCTTCATCTATTATAACTCTTGGGAAAGGAAATAATATAGATTAACTTGTGTTTGTTGAGATTGCATAGTCAAATGTGGATTACCTTGACTAGGGTACGCATATTGTGAATATTTTTTGAATTAGTTAGATGACTAGGTATGTGTATCCATGCATTGGAATTATATTGTGGATAAAAAATATGTAATTATTAAGACACATTTTAGTTTGGAATGGTTATATAGCCTTGGCTAGTGAATTACAGCTATGGTAATGGCATTTGGATTTGTAGGGTGTATTAGTATTATTAATTTTGGGAGGGAACTTGTTGATGATTCATCAAACCCTATTGTATATAAAGAACATGTTGTGGACTAGATCCATACTATTGAAGGTGTTATAAATTAGGTCCTTGTTACACATGTGATACCCGTTGGGTGAAAGGTAACTATTGCCTAACACTAGTACCTATTGTATGTAATACCTTTATTTGGTTGAACACCTATTGTTGGGTTAACACTTACTATTGAATAGGCACTTGTTTTTGGTTTAGAATAGTTGGGGGTTCGGTACTTATTATTGTTGACCAACTGGCACTTTTTGACCAATAGAAACACATTATTGTCTAGGCAATGCTTGTGATTGTTGAGGTATATTAGTCTATATTTATTATGGTGGAACATTTATCATCACTTGTTGAGTGATGTAGTGGTTTTCACTTGTTGTGGTGGTAATTTATTTTCTTTTTGGTTCATTGACCCCTATTTCACACTCGAGGGAGTAGTTGGTTGAGGAGTGGAGGTTTCTTGTTAATTTTTGGAAATAGACGTACATATCCATTATTGTTACAATCCATTCATGGAATTATTGGAGAAATATATTGTGTACTGTATCAATGGTATATTATACCCACTTTGGTTTTAATTGGAATGCACTTGTGTTTTATCCACAACATTTTGAGTGAGGTCTTCCATTTGAGCAATAGTTTCTACAATTGAAATAGGGGCATTATACATGTCACCAACTAGAGGTGTTTTAGCTAAATGGGTCTATGTTTTGGCTTACATATCTTGAAGAATCTATCTGTTACTTTGTTTATGGAGCTATGTCAATAATCAATGTGTTAGAAATAGACCTTGAATTAATATTGTGAGCTAGGTTGAGATAGTTTTGGTATGCTTAATGTACCTATTCTATTTGTTTGTCCATAATATCTTTCCCTTTTATAAGCATTTTTTGGTTTTGTTATGGCATTTTTACTAAAGATTGACTATAAATAGTTGATGCATGTTTGAATGGTTATATTTGAGGTGCATTACTAGGAGTTATAATCAAACTACTCAGAATTTAATGTGGGAAGTCTGATAGAAACTTGGCTCTTACTTCAATAGCTCTAATGAAAACTTCATCTTTGTTATTTAACAAATGATGCTCAAATAATTATGGATCATAGTTTGTATGAATTGGTGTCATAACATATTATAGCTCTTATTGTTGGATTTGTTTAATGTTAGGCAGAATTTGAGTAAGGTACTATGTTGTTTGCTCTAGTTATTAGCCTAAATAAGGAAATACAGTCCCCAAATATTGTGTTAATGTTTTGTGCCTTTATTAAATGTATTTAAAGTTATAATATGGATATGGATCCATCTCATAAGCTACATCATCATATGACTCTTGAAAAAAAAGGTTATTGGTCACAAATTTCTCATAGTCTAGATTATACATAGTCTTGTTACATGTGTAACAAGGAATTTTTGGATCTATATCTAGGTATCATGAAAAATAAAGGGTCCAAAGTTATAAAAAAAAAACTGAGGTATAAACACAAACAACCTTTGGCTTTGTAAAAGAGGCCCAAATTGTAATATAACTAAACTAGGCAAAGGTAAACAACACAAATGTGAAACCAATCTAAAAAAATGATATTGATTTCCCAAAGGCAATTGTAATCAGTGGAAAAAGTAACACAAAATCTCAAAAATTGTCTATGGCTAATGTATTGATTTTACCAAAGGTGATTATAATTAGTGTCAAAAGTATCTAGACAAATCAAAACAAATTATGAACTATGAACAAAGAATAATAATGATTTTCCCAAAGGTAGTTATAATTGTTTAATGTGAAAAACAAGGCTAGACTCATAAACAAATAACGCAAACAAGAACTTGAAAACAAACTAAACTAAGGCAATTTGCTTAGACAACACTTGGTAATTAGATCACTAAGACTCGATACTTGATTCACAAGAGACTATTTGAATAATGGAACTAAGACACTTGTAATTTGGCACAACAAAATTAAAATAAGGCATGTGGAAATAACTCAAATCAAAAGTATGCTCAAATAAGGAACAATACAAACAATAATTATTAAGTCTAAGAAAGGGGTATTTAGATCAAATAGTAAAAAAATCTAAGTAACATGATCCAAACATAAAAGGTAGATGACCTAAGCTTAAATTAGACAAGGCTTTAGTGTAAACTTGATTAGTTTAGAATGTCTACTTTTAAAGGTTGAGTTTCAAATTTAATACAAAAAGACTCAAATGTTCTAAGGTAAAAGAACTAGACCAAAATAGGTAGCATAACCATGTATTTGAAATAAAAAGGTATAACAATGGTTTGGAACTTGGTTTCAAAAGTGATGGGTGTTTTGAAATGATTTAGGTAGCATAAAAATGTTCCTTCAAATAGATGGCATGATAATGGTTTTGGACTCAAAAATCTAAGTCAAATGTTTGAGATGAAATAATAAATGTAACAATGCCCCATTTAATAACACATAAATGGTTTTGGAATAAAACTCTATGACACAAAATGGATAGAGTAACACCTCTTAGGCTAAAAGGGTGTGAAAATAATTTGATGGTTTTGGACTTGTTTTGACTTGACTATACAAAAAAATAGTTTTAGTCTAAAAACACACATGTAAATCAAAGAAAATAGAAATTACACTAATGGCTCATCCTATCCCTAAAAGTAACATGGACGTGCATAGCTTCTGCCAAAGTTTCCACTGATATACAATTGTTTGTGATGAATTAAGTGTTAATCTAAAATTTAAAGTGTCAGTGTAAGTAGAGTTTTTACACCCCCTCTATCTCTCAAGCATTGGTACATGGCATGAACTTAGAGTGAAAACACTTAGCATTTGGCAAGAAATTATGCGAAAAATAAGGTTGACTAAAAATATATAAGACTAAATGGTCCCAAATGTGGCTAACACAAGGGTTAAATCATGTCAATTAGGTTCATACCTACTAACTTACTATATAAAGGTCTATTCCTTTACATAATGAATCTAGTCATGTATTATTTAGTAGAGTATGATGTTTAACAAGAGCTGACCTAGGTTTTTTTTAGGATCAAAGAGGCTATATGCTCAGCCTCCTATAAATTCCAGTATTATGTACCTAATTTATATACCCCAGTGTGGAGTGGGTTTGGTACAATGCTGAGAGATGAAACCTCTAGAGAACTTGTGAAGAAGAAGCAAGCTCCCACCCACAAACCAAATACAAGAAAATAAAATGGAAAGACTTTATAGGTCAATTTTGGTTCACCCAAGTCACTTAGATCTTGGGGAAATCATACACGACATTATTTCCAACAAAATAAAATAAAAAAGTAATAAACTAAGGGATTTTGGTCACCCAAGTTCCCTAAATGGGATAGGGGGAAAGCATACACAATAGTTTCTAATTTTCCACAAAAAAAGAAATCTAAATATGAACTTTGAAATTTAAATAATAACATAGAAAAAAAACATAAAATGAAAAAGATATAAAGAGCTCTAACTAAAATGTATTTTCCTTTTAATAACACAAAATTGAGCTATGATTGAAATTTTGGCCCCTTGGCCTTGTTTGCACTTTTAAAAACTTTCAAAACTAAAAGACAAGTGTGATTAAGTGGATTTTAAGCACCAAACAAAAGTGCATGTGAATTTTAAAAATACTTAATATTCTCTCTCTTCACCTTAGTCCCTACAAAATGTTAGGGGGTTTACTTGTCTCTAAGCCAAAAAGCCAATGAGTAAACAACATTTCATTTTGAGTTCTCAGTTTTTGGAAAAACATAGAGGGAAGTCATTGTTTAGCAAGATAAAGTCATTTTTTTCATAATAACATAGATAGATAGATAGATAAAACATTGGAAAATCCTCTATTTATCAGGGTGAATCTATCAAAAGTAATAGAAAAATAGGCAAAGCTACCAAAACATAGTTTAATTTTACCTAGAAAAGTCACTATTTAGTAGGGTCAAAGCCATAGATTCCATAGATCAAATAATTCATTTAGTAAGTCAAAGACATAGGTTTGAGTTTATTGTTTCTACACAAACCAAGATCACAAACAAAATACAGGACTAGCTAAAGTTTCTCAAATCAATATATACAGAGGATTATATGACACTTTTCAAGAGTCTTACTACCCTTAGATTCATTAGGAAAACCTTAAAATAATTCCCAATTGAAGTTATCACCTTCTCACTAGGTGATCACTCCTCATTCACTACGTCATTCTAGATTGGCTGAAGTGGAGGTGTTAAAAAAGATACATGTGAGATTTTTCAAAGAAATAAATGCATAGTAAGAGTTATATTAGGTCTCATTATTATTATCAAAGTTATTTTCATTCTTTGAAACTCTTTTGTACTATTAAAACATCAAAATATATCAATAAAATCCATTTTAAACCCTATATGTACAAGTATGGTAGTATCCAATTTGATGAGAAGGAGCCTTTAGGAGTCTTTTGAAAGTTCCAATCATCTCCCTAACCAAACTATATCATTTGGATGCCTCTCCTTCTTCATCTTTCTCATCGAGTCATTATCAAGGGTTTTAGAGGGTTTAGAGTAGTTTTGACCTCTAAGGATTGTTCATAAAATTGTGACATCCAAAAATAAAACAAATTCCACTAAAGGACCCTATCTAACATATCTTATCTCCTTGATCTCCCATGTTATGCATCTGTATAGGTGTGAGCTTCCAAACTTTACCTCTCGAGCTCTTCAAGGCATTGTGTGCACCCTTGAGTTAAAAAGGGTAATGTTTGACAAAAATATGGTGGGTTTCTATAACATAATGGATCTAACATAGCTTATAACTCCCCATGAAGATGTTCTTATTATTTATAATGTCCACCTAAGCTTAGAAATGGTATTTGACCCTCTTTAGGTAATAGGCCTAGTCAAGACCTAATAGGTCTGTCTACACATAACTACTCATCAAAACCCCTAATTAGTTTCTAAAGGTTACAAAGCCTCATTCATATTTTTTCATGTCTAATCCAATTCTCTACATCCTTCTTCAATGTCTCTATCAGTCCTCAAGTCACCTTCTTACCACTTGCTTGCTAAACCTATAAGGTACACCTCTCTAGAAGTGCCCTTTGTCTGAGATAGAATAGAGGGAACTTCCCCTATTGCCACAATAAATATGAATGTATGAGAGGATTAATTATGTTATAATAGCATCCAACTCTCATATAACCCAAATAAAATTTTGTGGTATTCACTGACTGTGTAAGGTTGTCATATTGACTACAAATTGTTATGTTTATCCCCTCTATGCTCTATTCTCCATGTATTTAGAGTTTCATGAGATGTTTATACTACTATGGGGGTCCCTTCACACATGTTCATCATCCAATCCTATACAAAACTCTTCAATGCATAGCTTGCACCTAACTAGACAAGACTGCAATCAACTATGACTATGTTATTTACTTAGAAAGGAGGTGTATGTAGGTTAACATTTGTATAGTTGGACCTCGTGTCTCATTAGATGCTCCCCTTGAAATAATCTAGGTCTCATTAAACTTCATTTGAGTCTACTTCATTCTCAAATATCATGTGATGAGGCCAAACTACCTTATTATTATATTGTCACCCTACATTTGACTATAGGTAACCACTCTTTGATTAAAATGACACTTGTAGATTGCATTTCAACATTTTTACCTTGTATTACACATCATGGGATCCTTTTGAAGTCTTATAGCTAAATCCTAATGGAAAATTCTTATGTTTTCAAGGTTCAATCACCAAATTTCATATTACAAGCTTATAGGTACCTACAGTCAAACTGTAGGTGACATTTTTGGATGGTAAACCACACCTATAAATGGTAGTATAAATCAAGATCTTGAAATTCAACCTCTCTCCAAGTTCCTTGAATGATTAGTTCCTTTCTTACCCTGATAAGATCATTTTCCATGGTAATATTCTCCTATTTGTTTTCCAACAGCTATAAGGTCACTTGGAGCTCAAATCACTATAGGGAACATTAATGTTCTTTAGTGTAAGAAAGTATGAATTGGGAGCTCCCTCTACCTCACTTATTAAAACCAAATTTCCACTTTCTTTGGTCAAATCATCTCCCATAGGATATGTATTCATGATGGAATCATCCAAACTCATCTATACTCCATGTCTCTTCATCATATGGCATCATCGAAAGTGGACCAGGCCCTATTTTTAGAGTTTTTAAGGTAACCAGTCCCTAAAACTCACTCTCCACATATGTACATGACTCTTCAGATTTTCATGTCTCTCTATGGCTTCAAATATTATTCTCATGACACATTCTAAATTCTTTAAACCTATGAAAGACTCAAACTTGTTTAGATACTATCATTCCACATGTTTAGACCTTTGTGGGAGCCTGTAAGTGTTCACATAGTACTAGATAAGGTAGTGAAAGTGAACTATGGACTATATGCATAATATATGGTTCTCTAACCATTCTATACCTTTTCAAAGTTATGAAATGGATTGTTTTCAACCCTTAAATATGTTGAAAAATTCAAATGCCTCATTTTAATGTGCTTAGCTTTCTTTTGGTCACTTTTAGGTTTACATCAATGTTGTAGGCCAATGTATGGAGTCTAAATAGGTTATAATAGTCTATATTATGTAATTTGAGAGATAATTTTTATTTATCATGTTTCAAGAATGTGTTTAGCCTCTTGATAATCTTAATTTACTCTCCATGACTATGATCATAGCCTCCATTCATTTGATTGTATATGGGTACTTGTAAGATCTGACTTTGTGTTATGTTCTTTGACTACAACTCTATGGATGATAACCATTGAGAATGATATTTTTAAGGAGGGATACTAACATGTCATGAAAAAAATGAAATACAATATATCACATTTATTGTAAACAATTTTATGAATAAGGACCTCCATACTTGGTGAAATATACCTAAAACATAGCAATTATGATCTTAACCTTCAACTTGAGATGTTTGGCTCCTCTACTCACCTCCAAACATGAAAAAAATGATGGAAACTATGAGATAAATATTTCCAAATCCTATATAAACAATTCTAATAAATGGTTTGTATGGAAAAGCTCACATAAGGAGAAAACCTATAGGGTGTGGGGATTAGTATGCAAAAAAAGACACTCAACTTCTTAAGAATGGTTCATAAAGCACAAGTAACCAATATTTATAATCCTACCATAAATTTGAACCAAACCAATTATACTAACACCCCTCAATATCATTTGACCTGAAACTTCTCCTACTGGTCATACCATTAGAAAACTTGACCAATATTGTATGTCTAGTGCAGCAATGGAAAAGTAGAATGGTTTTAGTCCATTTTATACTTATAAATCTGATCAAGCATATAAATGGATTCATGTAAGTTTTATAGTCATTCCATAATCTTTCTCCATGTGTTACATTCCTCTATAGGTCACATAACTTCTAAAACCTCCTTCTTTTCAACTATTTTCTTGATTTTATTTAGGAACCTACAATTTTTTAGGTAGGACTGACATACTTGAAATTTTTTTGACATATTTTATGTTTAAATATAGTTAGGAACACTTTTACACCTAATAAAACCATACCACCTTCATTAATGACTCTAAAAGGGACCCCTAAGTGACATGAAATGACTTAGGACTAGATTGGACTATGACCAAGAATAATGGATCATTGAATATCATCAAAATTACCGTAAAACACCCTATTACATTCTAATATACTCCTATATCAAGTTTTATACTATAAAATTTTGACCTATTTTGAGTTGCCAACATTCATTATGATTTCCTAGGGGAGGTATGCTTGCTATGCCAAGACTACCAGCTTAATCCTATCCATTGGGCCATGGAGTCAACTATACACTAGTTTGACACATTTTCATTTGAAGCTACATAAAAAATAAAGTAAATACACACAAAATAAGACACACCAAAGGAAACACACATGTGTTCAACTAGAACACTTATGGAACACACACACAATTGAAACAAAAGCACACACCTAACCTAATATTTATAAGACCTCAATCTTTATGTGAAATACATATTACCATACTTCAAATAGGGTCAAATATGGTTCCCCTTGCATCTTTTTTACTCCATGAAAGTAGCTTGTCATGAAAATCATTCTCATCATCAATCACTTGAATATGTAGATGGTTAAGAAGCTTACCATCTTTATGTCCACTCATACCTACAAGTGGACTATTTGGAACCCTTTTCAATTCTCTCTTCTACCCTCCAAAGATCTTTATTGGATTTGTAACTTGATTGATCTCTATCACATCTGATATTCACTTCTTAAATTGCAAACTAGAAGGTATGACAACTACCTCAATCTTTATAAAATCTTGGACAAAATTTACTTGATGTGTATGACAGTCAAGCTCCTCTTCACCATGTTCTAACACCTCCAAATGTGATTTGACCTTAGATTGAGGTGAGCGTTTCCTTAAGCACAAACACATTTATCTTGACTTCACTAGGCTTTTCTAAGACTACAAATTCTTGAACATCAATATGACATTCACTTTCATGCTTAGCAAGGCATTTAACAACCTGCTCATTAGGCTCATTATGAAACTTAACATTAGATATGAAATCTTTTGGAGGAGAAGGATTTTTACCTAACTGGTCAAATTCTTGACATATGGCATTGAACCTTTGCCACAAGTCATCTTCCTTTTCCTCATGAATGTCATCAATAAGGGCAGCTTCATCAATTATAGGTAGAAAAACATCCTCCTTATTATTATGTTGATCTATTAGGATCTTCAATATATCATCATCATATACATGAATCAAGTATTTATTCTTAGTAGCTTGTGAGAAATAATGATTAACAATTACCTCAACTTGCTCAAATGCTTCTTCATGGATGATATAGGTGCCAAGGTCAATTTGATTAAAATATGCATATAGATCATGTTCATAAGCATCTATACCATATTCATCTAGAAACAAGTCATCTATACCCTCAATCTTGGAAGAAGCACAATCATCCACAATAGATTCTTGATTATCATTGATCATATAATTGAGATTTAAGCTTACCTCTACATAAGGCTTAATGTGGAATTTTATAAGTGGTTGAGTCCTTATGGTCACCTTGGTTCCATATCTTATCCTAAAGGATAAGAAGGACCAATCAGCTAAGAGGTAACCTCTTATCTTAGCTATGAAATCTCTTGAAAGGTAGATTGCAAAATGAGCAGGTAAGTCCACAACAACAATGTCTTAGAGGATGGGGAAACTAAGACAATCCTAGAGAAAAATATTCAACCCTTTGATCAACCCTATTATCTTGGTAGGTGTACCATCTAACTAAAGTATTCCTTTGCTATGTCTTTCATATTTTAGGCCCAAATTATTATCTATAAATTTTGGCATGACTGATGTAGAGGATCCACTATCAATTATGTAGTTATGGACTAATTTATCGCCCACAATGAGAGTGAGGTATAAGGGTGGAGGCATCTTATCTTTGGTAGATGGTTTCACAATGTTTTTAGTGGAATTGGTAATAGCTACATGACCATGACCATGACTTGAAGATGGATAACTAGCATGAATTATAGATAGTTATTTTTTCAAGAGCTCTCTTTGGCCAGGCATATGAAGGACATCCCAAAGGGAAATGGATGCCTTGGCACTTTTCAATGAATCCACTATGTTTAAGGTAGAGGTACTTAATTTTTCTTATGTTTTTGGAGGCAAATAAGTGTTTTCATATTGATTAATATAATCACTTTGATCATAACTTACCACATTTCTATTTGGAGGAGGTGTAGTAATGTTAGAGATTGCCATGCTTGCAGCATTGCCTTGTTGCCTTATAGGAGGATTAGATGAACTTGTAGGTAGATTATTATCACCTCCTAGAGCCTTATTTTAGGATATTTTATTATCTATAATATAATTTCCTTGGTTAAGAACAAAGGTATCTTCAACTAGGAAGTTGGTGAATTTTTATCCTTGAGGTTGTTAGCCTCCAATTGCTTGCATTAAGACCTCATCTTCTGTTGATAGTACAAGAGTGACTCCTAATTAAGAAACTATATCTTTCTCTCCACCCTCATTGCCATCCATAAATTATCCTTTTTTCCACTCTTCTCCTTGCACCAAAGTATTATGCATTGGTACCATCTCTCTTATGTTGGAGGTAGAATTAAGATTGTATGCATTGGAAGGCTTGTTAAAATTAGGTTGCCCTTGAACTCTCCCTCTCACATATTGTTGACAATTTTTATATTAATAGGGATAGGGGTTTTGATGAACACCTTGTTTTAAATTATCTTACCTATTTTGATCCTCTAAGACTTGTTATTTTTACTCAAAGAAGTTAGACCTTGACTACCAATCAATGGCATCTTCTGCTTTCTTAGGAGTAGACTTTTCCTTGGCATTAGCATTAAGAATTTGAGAAATTGTGGGAATATTAGGTATAAAAGGTATAGAAAATTTTGGAGGAAAATTTACTAATTGATTGATTTCATTCTCATCTCTAATGGCAAGGTCATATGCTTTAAGAAGAATGAAACTACCCATGGATTATAACATGATGACAATATTATTACCAATGGCTCTCAAGTATGTAGGAAAGACAAAGTAATTAGGTGGTATCATGGGAGGAGGTAACATATGCAAAGTCTTTCTTAACCTCTTATTGATGTCATGCTTTATTTCCTTAGGGTATATTTTTATCACATTAAGTTAATGATGAGTGAAGTTTGGTCACTTTCATCTTCAAACCTTGAAGTTAAAAATAATCCAAAGTCATCCCATGTTGTAATGTAACCACTGGGCAAAGTACTATACCAATCAAGTGTTTTCCCTCTAATGTACATGTAAAGGAGTCTAATATAAATATTAACCTCAATTACATTGTGTAAAATATAAAAATTGGAGATATCCCTGATGTGTTCACTATGAGTAGCATGACCTTCACCATTGAATGTAGAAAGACTCTTTGTAGCATTAGGAGGAATGTCATCATAGGCATCAAGATGGATTGGATTTTTAGTAATAAAGTTATGGAAGGAATGTTTCATAGCCAATTTTTTATTCACACTCTTCCTCACTCTCTTTATCCTCTTGGATATCAAAGTCTTCTTGCTCTTCAAAGAGCAAAATAGGTCGAGGATGTTGAACTTCAAGAGGAAGTTGAGATTGAAGAGGAGGATTGATGGGGTTGAAAAATTTACTATAAGATGACCTATTAAGGACCATAAATTATGACAGCATATATATATGATAAAATAAAGGTTTACAACCATATTTTACCTTGAATGGAGTCACCAAATGTTGAGTAACACACTAATATGTAGCAAGACTAGCATTCACCTTGACAAGTTATATTTAGGAGAATGGGTCCCATCGGGCATGCCAAAAATACTCTCACCAAATATTTCACCCTATAGAAGGTTGTTCAAGCCTAATCTATATTTAGTAAACATTTTAATACTTCTAGGTATGTGAGTTTACCTATATTAGAAGTAGACCTTTAGGCTTAAGGGCTAGCTCCCTGAATTTGTCTTGAAGTGCTTATCACATACACTAACTGATTGATTATGAGAAAAGGGATATAAATATGCGTGAAATAAAACCACTCTAAGATGGTGATACACCATAAATATTTCCATAATTATATCATAAATTTTTCACTAATAAATAAGACCTACAAACTAGCTTCAAAGTCTTAAGATTTTCCAACATAAGTATTTAAATATAAAGATGATATGCATGAGATAATTCAATTTAAGTAGACTAAGGATCATATTATTAAATACAAGGACACTTTAACACTTTAATGGATCGAAACACACTAGATATACTCTATATGACCTGTTAGAATGAGAACTCCTTCTATTAGACATGAAAGGATAAAGAAAAGCAAGGATAGAATCACCAGACTTCACCATTCATCACTTTGCACACTTAGATAATATTTTTATGAAATCAAAACTAGATTTATTTTATTATCAAAAATAAAATTAAAACATCAAACCAATAGGGCTTCACCATACATAGAGTGGAATTATGAAACAAGAGCCAAAATGGCTAGTACTTATAAAATGTGAGAGAGGAGAGAGTAAAATGAAGTCCAAGAGTCAAAAGAAAACTTGTCAAGCTGAGTTAAAGTGTTACATATATATAGGAATGAATTATGAGATAGAAAATTCAAGGTATAGTTAGATAAATATACCTCAAAGGCATGAAACTAATCAAATATGGCAAAGTCTCTCAACTAGATTCTTAAAACTACCCTCATCATTGGATTCTCTTGAGTAATCCTCATTATATTAGGAATAAATAACATAAATTATATATTAAGAGGGGGTTAAAAACAATCCCTAACATTCATTTGATGTGTCCCTAATCATCAATATTCTTATATCCAAGTGTTCTCACTACCTGCAGTCATAATCACCCTTCTTTCACTCATCCTTCACACTTGGCACCAAGGTGTGCTTTATTTTCTCAAACCAGCACATATAGAGGATAATATGAAATTTTTTAAGAGTCCTCCTACCATTATATTCATTATGAAAACCTTAAAAGGCTTTCCAATTTAAGTTATCACCTTCTCACTAGGTGATCACTCCTCATTCACTATGTCAATCTAGACTACCTAAAGTAGAGGTGTTAGTAGAGATAATTACGAGATTTTTCAAAGAAAAAAATGCATATGAGGAGTTATATTAGGTCCAATTATTCCTTTAAAATTTATTTTCATCTTTTAAACTCTTATGTGCCTACAAAACATCAAAATCTATCAATAAAATCCATTTTACACCCTCTTTATATGAGTAGGTTAAAATCCAACTTTATGGGAAGGAGCCTTAGGGTGTCCTCTACAAGTTCCAATCAACTCCTTCACCAAAATATCTCATTTAAATTCCTCTTCTTCATCTTTCTCATCAGGTCATTATCAAGGGTTTTAGAGGGTTTGAATTAGTTTAGACCTCTAAGGATAGTTCATAAAAGTGTGATATCCAAACATCAAACAAATTTTAATAAATATTTTTTAAATACCTTCTATAACATATCCTATCTCCTTGAGCTCTCATGTTATGCATCTATGTAGGTGTGAACTTCCAAACTTAGCCTCTCGAGCTCTTTAAGGCATTTTGTGCACCCTTGAGATGAAAAAGGTCATGTTTGACAAAATTATGGTGGGTTTATGTAACCTAATAGATCTAACACACCTTAAAACTTCCCATGAATATGTTCCAATGGTTTGGAATGTCCACCTATTCTTATAAATGGTATTTGACCCTCTTTAAGCAGTAGGCCTAATCAAGACCTAATAGGTGTATTTGTACATAACTACTCATCAACACCCCTAAGAATTTTCCAAAGGTTACAAGGCCTCATTAAATTTTTTTCATGTATAATCCAACTCCCTAAATTCTTATACAATGTATCTATCATTCCTCAAGTCACCTTCTTACCACTTACTTACTAAACCTGTAGGGTACACCTCTCTAGAAGTGCCCTCTATTTGAGACAAAATAGAGGGCACTTCCTGTATTACCTCAATCAATATGAATGTATAAGAGTATTAATTAGGTGAAATGGGACATATATACAAATTTATAGGGTTATAATATCTTTATAGCACCTCCAAGTCTCATAGAACCCAAGATAGACTTTTTTGGTATTCACTGACTATGCAAGGTTGGCATATTGACTGCAAGTTGTTATGTAGAGTCCCTCCATGATCTGTTATCCACATATTAAGAGTCTCATAATATTTTTATAATATTATGGGTGTACTTTCACACATTTTCATTACCTAACCCTATCCAAATCTCTTGAATGCATCACTTTTACTTGACTAAAAAAATTACAATCAATTATGACTATGATTTTTACTCAAGAAGGAGGTGCATGTAGGTGAAAATCTGTATATTTAGACCTTGTGTCTCATTATATTCTCCCCTTGAAATCATCTAGGTAATTTTCAAATTCATTTGATTATACTTCATGCTCAAAGACCATGTGATGAGACCAAAGTGCTTGTTAGTGTATTGTTAGCCTATAGTTGACTATAGGTGACCACTCTTAGATCAAAAGGACACCTAAAGATTTATTTTCAACATTTGTACCCTGTATTACACCTCATGGGATCCTTTTGAATTCTTAAAACCAAATCCCAATGGAAAATTCTTGTGTTTTTATGGTTTAATCACCAAGGTTCATATTACAAGCTTATAGGTACCTATAGTCAAACTATATGTGACCTTTTTGTAGGGTAAGGCACACCTGTAGATTATAGTATATATCATGATCTTGAAATTCAACCTCTCTATAATTTATTTTAATTATTAGTTCCTTTATTACCCCAATAATATCATTTTCCATGGTAATATGCTCATATTTGCTTTCCAAAGGCTATAAGGTCACTTGGAGTTCAAAATAGAATTCTCTCCTATCTGTAGGTGACCTTTTTGGAGGGTAAGGCACACTTGTAGATTATAGTATATATTATGATCTTGAAATTCAACCTCTCTCTAAGTTCTTTTAATGATTACTTCTTTTATTGCCCTAATAATATCATTTTCCATGGTAATATGATCATATTTGCTTTCCAAAGGCTATAAGGTCACTTGGAGTTCAAAACACTGCATAGGAAATTAACTTTCTATAGTGATAGAAAGCATGAATTGGGAGCTCCTTCCACATCACTTATTGGAGCCAAATTACCACTTTATTTAGTCAAAGCATCTCCCCTAGGATAGTTATTAATGATGGAATCATCTAAACTCATCTAGACTCCATGTCTCTTCATCATATGGCAACATCAAAAGTGGACCAAGCCCTATTTTTAGAGTTTTTAAGGTAACCAATCCCTAAAAATCACTCTCCACATATGTACATGGATCTTCATATCTTCCTATCTCTCTATGACTTCAAAAATTAGTCTCATGACACATTTTCAATTCCTTAAACCTATGAAGGATTCAAACTTATTTATATACTATCAGTCCACATGTTCAGACCTCTATGGAAGCTTGTAAGTGTGCACATAGTAGCAGACAAGGTAGTGAAAGTGAAATATGGACTATATTCATAATATATGGTTCTCCAACCATTCTATACCTTTTCAATGTTATCAAATGGATCCCTTTTAACCTTAAAATATTTTTACAAACTCAAATTCCTCATTTCAATGTGTTTAGCTTTCTTTAGGTCACCTATAGGTGTACATCAATGTTGCAAGCCTATATATGGAGTCTGAATTAGTTATAACAATCTATTTTAAGTCATTTAAGAGTTAATATTGATTTATCATGTTTAAATAATGTGTTTAACCTCTTAATAATCTTCATTTTCTCTCCATGACTGTGATCATAGCCTCCATCCATTTGACTATATATGGGTACTTGTAAGAACTAACTATGTGATATGTTCTTTGACTACAACTCCATGGATGCTAACCATTGATACTATGCTATTCAAGAAGGGAGATTAACATGCCATGAAAAACATGAAATAAAACATATCACATTCATTAAAAACCATTATATGAGTAAGGACCTCTGTACTTAGCAATGGTGATCTCAGCCTGTAACTTGAGATGTTTGGCTCCTCCACTCACCTCAAAACATGAAAAAAATGATGTAAACTATGAGATAAATGTTTCCATTCCTCTATAAATAAATCCAATAAATGGTTTGTATGGATAAGCTAATATAAAGAGAAAACCTATAGAGTGTGGGGATTAGTATGAAAAAAAGGATAATAAACTTATTAAGCATGGTTCATAAAGCATAGGCAACCAATATCTAGACTCCTACCATAAATTTTAATCATACCAAGTATACTAAAACCCATAAATATCATTTGACCTAAAACTTCTCCTATTGATCATACCATCAGAAGACATGTTGACCAGTTTTGTATGTCCATTGGAGTGATGGAGAAATAGAATGGTTTTGGTCCATTTATGATACTTTTAAAGCTAATAAATCATAAAATTGGACTAAAATAAGTTGAATATTCATTCCTAAATATTTCCACATGTGCCACACTCCTCTATAGGTCGTATAAGTATGAAAACTTCCTTCTTTTCAACTATTTTCTCGATTTTAGTTAGAAACCTACAAGTTTTTGGTTAAGACTAACATACCTGATAATTTTATGACATATTGGATGTTGAAAGAGAGTTAGGAACACCTTTATACCCAATAAAACCATACCACCTTCATTAATGACTCTAAAAGTGACCCCTAAGTGACATGAAATGACTTAAGACTAGATTGGACTATGACTAAGATAATAGCTCATGAAATAGCATTAAAATGACCATGGCATACCCTATTACATTATAATATTCCCATATATCAATTTTTTTACTATAGGGGGTTAATTTATTTTGACTTGTGGTCAAAATAGTCAATAGTACCAATGGTGTTAGTGTCCTTATTTTAGTGCTAGTATCCTTTATGTAGAGTTGCTCCAAGCTTCTAGGTGCACCTATGTCTAAATCTACCAAACCTATTTTTGTGCACATGAGTTATAATTCCCTATAGATGACTTGTTTTAATTGATTTTACATGAAAACACTAAACCTTCTTAAAGTGTTTTGTTATTGGGGTAGGCTAAACATCCTCAACACCCTGTTATGATCAGAGTTGCCTACATACCAATACTCCAAAGAGGGATCAATCCTTCTCTATGTATTTCTCCCCACCTGAATGTTGGCACAAGTGCAAGTGAAGATATTATGAATGTTGAATTGAGTGCTTTGAGTTTTCTTGAGATTATAAATTTGAGTAGTCTAAACTTAGGAATGTTATAAATGGTTATATTCAAAATTAGGGTAGAATAGGAATTGATAACCTTGATTGTTCACAACTTGTTTTGAGTTTTTTGGTGTAATTTACATCTTATTTCTATCCAGTGGATAAAAGGATAAAATTCATGTATATATACTATTATAGTGCTTGTGCGGGTCTTAAAAGAGGTCTAGGCTGACCTTATCTAGTTTTTTATTTAAAAAATAGATACATTAGTTTAAAAAAGTGAGAAAAGGACAATATCACCCAAATTAGAACTCTAGCACCATTGGCTCTACTATCCAAATTATGGTGATAGTGTCTAGGTGGTAAAACATGAGGCACTAGGGGCTAGGATGTTGAAGTGAAGGTTTGGGACTACTTTAGAGATGTGTGTGGTCAATACAAAGGCTAGATAAGTGTCTAAATAGGCTCTAAGATAGGTCTAGGACTAAGCCAGGTATGGGTGGTCTCAAATAACACCCTTAGCACTCAAGTGTCATTTTTAGATTATTACAATTATGTATATATTTTTAAATAATAATCATAAATCAAATTAAACTAAAATCAGACTCTTTTGTTTAATTTTTTTAAATAAAACATAATCCCCACCAAAAAAATATTTTTTGAAAAATAAAAATAAAAAAATCTTAAAAAGAGTAAAAAAAAAAAATTACATCAAATTATGTAATTTTATAGTCATCTTATGGGTTTTATGGCCTTATGGATGAATTGAAACAGATAAAATCATCCCAAAATTAACCTAAATCACACCCCTCCTAAAAAATCTAAAAATTATGAGGAAAACCACAAATATATAATTAAATTAAATAGGAAAAAGAAAGAGAGTGGATTAAAACAAAAAATAAATGGAAGCATACAAGTTCTAGGGTGTGAAACACTTATTCTTCATTTCCTTCAATCAAAAATGTGATATATTTTTAAATAACATCACTCTAATACCATATCATAAAATAGGATATACTGATGGCACACATGTTGTATCAACACTTTTGAGCTATATAACCATGTTTTTCAATGAGCCACAAACATAATATTCTTCAAAGTAGTTTTTAAATAATAAAAAAACTCTCTTGTATATTAAATCACATAATGATTTACATAATAATTCTCATTTATCATCACCCAAATAGGTGAGAAGAGGTTTGGTTATATAGATCCTGAGGAGCCTCATAAATATAGTTGGTTAAATTAATACATGTGATTTCATTTATGCATGTGATTTCAAAAATTCAAGTCATTGATATTAGATGACGAAAGTACACTTTGGTGTGTTGGCCTATATTCCATTTTGGTGTGTTAATTAGAATTTATGTATTTATACTTTTGGGTGTGTAACTTTGACTAAGTTTCATGTCTAGATACATTATTTACTAAATAAGAAAATAAAAAATTATAGGAAATATTCTTACTAACTAAGATAAACTTAAGTCCTAATGGTGTAATTAGTAATTTACACCAACACTAATTAACTTCAAGTAAAAAATGACAAAGACATGAAATATTCACATTTCAAACATGCTCCTATGTGATGACCACTTAAGTATAACTTCCACATTTTATGGAACCATATTCAAAAATTCCTAATAAATCAAAACCCAAGTAAACTAAATCCTTTATGAAGCTACATTTCTTCAAATTTACTCGCAACTTTTCATATCGGCACTACTACAACACTTGTCATAAATGCATTAAGTGATCTTCCTCCACTATGTTGAAAATCAATATGACATTTAGATATAATATGATAAAATTACCCAAAATCGTTTTATCTCTTCATTTATGAATATCTTTAATGTATTTGGTGTATTACTTAGCCCAAATGGTATGACTATCCATTCATACAATCCTTCCAACATTATAAATAGTCTATTCCACTCATCACCTTCCCTTATGCAAATTTAGTAATATCTACTTTTCAATTCAATATTCATGAAGTATCTCACTCCACTTATATAATCCATCAAATCATCCATACATAGAAATGGAAATAAATACTTAATTTTAATATTGTTGATGATAATTGAATCAGTGCACATTATTGATTCTCCATTCTTCTTAAGTGGTAATATTATATATATTGTGCATGGGATCAAACTTTATCTTATCAACCCTTTCTCCAAAATTCATTTAAATCATCTCTATACTTTTACATCCTCATTTGATTTCAACCTATATGAAACTTTATTTGGTAAAATTTAACCTGGAATCAAATCCATTATGTGGCGTATACTCCTCATGGGTGGAAAGTCATCTGATAGATCATTATAAACAATCTCTACAAACTCACTTAATAAATATTTCACTTCACTCAAAATTATTTCTTTAGATAATGTGTATTTGCTTGATTTTTTCATGGGATTTTAAACTAATTCATAACATGCATGTTCCTTCCTCACCACTTTTAGGAATTCCTTTCCTAAAATCATCAAAACCTTTGGACCTTTATCCACTTCTTCATACTTATCCTTCAAAGGATTTAAAGTGTGTATCACCTATTATTTCACCAACTAATAGGTGTTTGTGTGTCCATCATGTTGTGCCCTTATATAAAACTATCAAGACCTTCCCAATAACACATGAAAAACATACATGGGCATTATATCACATAGAACTTTGTCCTTGTATGTTCTAATTTGAAAACTCACTAGATATTTTTCATTCACTAAACTTGATATATTTTGAGTAGCTATGAAATTCCATATTAATTTAAATGTGCAATCCTCTTTAGATCAAGTTTCTCAACCATATCTTATGATATGATATTATTTTTACTGCCACTATAAATAATCAACTCAGTACATAGCTCCTGACTTTCAAATGCTTTTAAACAAATTATTTTTTGTGCAAGACTCTTATCTTCATTTTCTAGTTTTAACATCACTCTTATTCATGATAGATCCTCAAATTTTTGGTCCACTTATTTTATGAATATATGAAATATTATCTTTATTTACTTTTACAATATGTACATTCACATACACTCTCATACTTCCTTAATTATGTGCATGTGAACATTCAAATTTTACATGTCCAATTTCACCAAATCTAAAACATGTAACCATGAATCAATGACCTCTACCTCATCCATAGGATCCTCTACCTCTAAAATATTATATACCTCTTTGTATACTTTTTTTATTTTCACTATAAATTAATTACCTTGCCTTCTTGTGAAGAACAACATATATCTCTTCCACCTCTTTGTGTACATCTATGCATGAATTTTACTTTTCCTCACACTACTCATTATTTTTAACTCAATAACTTATCTTCTACCTTATATGGACACTAATATGATTCTTCAACAAACCACAATATTATCATATAAAATTCATCTTGAATTTCAATTCATAACCTATTTACATAGCTCAAATATTCTTAACATCATATTCAACATGACCCACTCTAATGGTACATCTATAGAATTCTTCATTGTAATCTTTCACACTCATCTCCATATTTTAAAATTTTTGAATCATCTTGAACAAAATCATGCTATAATCCATAGGAATGAATTTAGCCTCAAGCTTCATGATGAATCTATTCCAATTCTTTATCTTATCTTTTCCTTTGTGTAATATTTTTAGCTTGAACATTCTCCCACTATAAATATACATGAACTTTCAATTTTATGGTAGAAAACTTAACTCCTTGAGATCTTTCATACTCAAAATAATTCTCCAAATATGAAATCCATTTAAAGATATCTTTAGGACTCAAACTTATGAAATAAATTTGAGGTTCCAACTTAGGTTTTCTAATTGTTCTTACAAGAGCTTAAAAGAATTGATCTTTAGGTTCATCAACTACATCTTATGGGACCTAATTCTCAGGCACTTCTTTTATGAAAATAGTATCTCTTTTAACATCCACCACCCCAATGCCTCAACATTGTATGATCTCCATATCCTCAAGACAAGCTTGCATATTTTTCATCAATCCTAACAAGTTTACAAGTCTTGGTATTCTTTCCACTCTTGGCACTTTCATTATGAATGATAATATGTGTGATATTTCATAAAAATAAAATAATAATAACTTAAAACATCCTCCCAAAACTATCATTAGAATGTCTACAGATAATTTCTACCCATACTCACAAATGTAGTAAGTAGCACTAAATTATAAGGACTAATATTGTGCTCTTATACAAAATGATGCATCCATAATTAGGGTTCTCAATTAAGAGATATTTTAGACCATGTGTCCTTTATATTAAAGAATGTATTCATGCAATAAAATTAAATAACACATATACTTGGTTGTATATTATATTTAAATGGGTCAAAGGACAACTTGCACACTATTTTATTTTGTTTTTGGATTAATGGGTCTATTAACCCTTAATGAGATAGAATTGTGTTTATGAATTTAGATTATAAAGATATACAATAAACTAAAAGTATGACTATAAAAGCTTGAAAATGATTTGTCACTATATATTTCTAAATATATAAATTACAACAAAAGGATAAGATACTTAGCAGTTTAAATGGTAGAAAAGGTAGAAAATTAGACTGTGGATTGTTTAGATCATGATCTAGAGCTTTGTGTAAACCTGAATGGTAATATTCGATTAAGGTAGATACCATAAATCAATATTTTCCCAGTCTAAATATTTTGTCTCTATATATTTTTCTATTTATTTTGATACAGGTAGGCACACCTACTTGTCTTTCATCTCTATGTGCAATCAAAATGCACGACCTCCAAAAATATATCTCCTTCATTTTAAACCCTAGGTTAACTTTTAATGATATATTTAGGCTTGTAAAATGGGATGAAAGATGAGTTTAACTAACTCTAACCACTCCCTTATGAATTTTTTATCATTACCTCCATATCTGAGACTTAAAATAGGTAAGTCAAACCATATGTATTTATCCCCATCAAATGAATGTGTGAAATAGTTTGCATTTAATGTATGCAACCTATAATTTAGCCCTTGATACTTTACAATTACAAATTTTAGATTGTATATTGAGTGATTTAGACTTGACTAAGACCTACACCTAGTGGATGATTGGTAAATTAGGAAGAATAGAGTAGTCCTATAGTATGTACAACTGTTTGAGTATGCTTGGTGTTGGGTGAATATTTTGTCAATCAGTGT
This sequence comes from Torreya grandis, assembly GCA_037957365.1. Lineage (NCBI taxonomy): Eukaryota > Viridiplantae > Streptophyta > Pinopsida > Cupressales > Taxaceae > Torreya > Torreya grandis. Next base: position 195,574 of record JARHVA010006274.1, read on the forward strand.
ACTGATAAACAAAATAGGTCTGATCAACCATAGCTGGAAGATTGGTTAGCAAAATGTGTAGGTTTACCACATCAAAAGGGGACTAATCTCTCCTCTCATCAAGGGGAGGTTCCCTGTAGATATGCAAGAGCTATATAATATATATATATATATATATATAGAAAATAACACTCAAGGGTAGGATAAACCATCCATCTCTCTTTTTTTAGATATGATGTGCACAAATCAAAGGAGAAATCCTGATGAAATGATAGAAGACACTCCTCTTCTTTTAGAAGTGTTGTTCAACAAACAAAAGGAATCTTTCTGGTGATGACAAATAACTGTAACAGGGTATAGTAACACAGCAGGATGAAATGAGGCACAAAGTCTCCACCTCAACTACCAAAGAGTGAAATATGAAGAATAATGAGGGAACAAAGTCATCCCAAGGTTCTTTACATAGAAATAGAAAATAAACACACACTGAAGACAATTATGATAGCACAAAGTCTAAAAGTAACTGGCTTCAGGACACCTTCTTAGTCACCTCCACTAGTTTTGCTTATTTATTTAAAGGGACAAAAAAGGTATTAAGGAAACAGTCATAAGAAAAATTTCCCCAACAACAAAGTTATTATAGCATAAAGTCTGAAAATTCACTTGCTTTCTTATTCCAATATGAAAATATGATCAACAATCTGAGCTCAAATTCTCAGTAATGCCTTTCAATTTAGGTAGAATTTAGTTTTTGATAACCAAAAGAGATCCCTAAAATAATAAGAGAGAGTCCAATTTATAGCCCCCCAAGAAAGACTTGGGAGTAGCAACACATCATGTTTCATTAAATTCTGTCAAGAAGATATGCTGGAATCGGATGTATTTGCCCATTTCCTTTTCTTAATGTAGAAAAATGGGTCACGCCATTAAATGTTTGTATCCTCCAATGTCGACCTGGCAGTCTGCTTCTAAAAACATATCTTATGCATGAGTATTTTTGGTCCTTCTTCATCGTTCCTCCTTTCCTAGATATTGAATCAGATCTTTGGTTTAATTTGATCCTCTATTATTTGGTCACTTTCTGCTAGCCTTAATAATTGACACGTGGTAGGTTCCACTACAAAATAGGTGAGGACACTTGGCAGCATCCATGGGAAGTTGAGAGATGCTTATTGAAAGAAGCTTTGAAACTTATAAGAAACTCAAGATGTGGATATAGACACTTGTCACGCTCTGTGGAGTTACAATGGGACATTTTGCAGCTTCCACTTGTCTTTTGAGAATCCCACAGAGGATGACACTTGGTGTGCTCCATTTACTTCAGTATCTTGTTGGGGGCTTGCCACAATCCTTACTTAATAAAGAGACCAAAAGAATAAACTACAGATGTCAACATGTGGTGGCTTCCACTAAGCTTTAGTTTCTCTTTTGAAAGTCTTTGGGTCTTATATCAGTTTCCTATGGAAGATGACACGTGGCATCTTCTGCTATATTTTGATAAGGGACACGTGGCACTTTCTGCTATGAATTTTTGAGGGACATGTGGTGGCTCAGTGGGTTTTCTATTTTAGGGGACTTTTCCTTCAAATAAAAAGTCTGAAGGAATTCTTTTAGACAATTTGTCTAAAGGAATTGTTTCTTTACAACTTTGTTGCAGGAACTTTTTTGAAGGAATTCTTTGTGTCTATTTAACCTTTGAATTGATCTGTTTACTCCCTGCCTGTCCTCCACAAGGGCTATTTGAGCTTCAAAGTGACCTTTTAGATTTTTTCAATGGTCCACTTTGGTTTCCAAGTGCCCTCTAAAAAGGCTATTTGTCTTTTGGTTTTGCCTTAGTCAATTTCCTGCTGATCTCAACAAGTGACACGTGGTAGCATCCGCTAGTTTCTGACGGGCTTTTGTTTCAGGCTTTTCTTGCCTTAGTCACTTTTGCCACAGAAATTCCCTCCACAAGGGAACTTGTCTCTTTGAATTTTGGGACACTCCTTTAAACTTACCACTTGAACTGACTGATTAAACCAACTTTGGTTCAACGGTTCAATGGTTCATTCCTTCACTTCTATTTGTTCAATTAACCACTTGAACCAAGCTCTTTGAAACAAACCATTTTGAATCAACCACCTTTGAACCTGTTAAACCTTTGAACTTTAAACCTTTCAACCTGAGTGGTTCAATGGTTCAACAGTTCAATGTTTCAAGCCTTCTTCTCTTTGATAAGTGTTTTGAAACTGTTGAACCTGAAGCGGTTAAACTTTGAACCTTGACAAAAATGCTTAATTCTTGTTTGATGGCGTTGAACCTTTAAACCCATTAAACTCATTGAACCAAAATGGTTCAAGGCTCAATGGTTCAAACACTACATAGAATCTTGCCAATAAATTATTTTGGTTGAACCAAGGCATTGAACCAATCCTAAAAATGACTAAGTGCTGGAAACTTGTTCTTTTTATTGAACTCGCCTGTAGAAGCCTTGAAACTGTTGAACTTGTTAGTCCTTTGATTGAAAAATCTTGAAAAATTCCCAATTTTGAAAGCTTAGAAAAAAATTTGAAATGGGAAGAGATAATTTTGTCTTGCAAGACCAAAATAGCTTAAATGTTGTCCCAAGAATGAGTGACATTTTTTGGGTACAACAGCTGGCTTCAGTTGGGGAACTTCTATCAATTATATAAAGAATTGAAGGGAGTAGAATCCAAAGTCTCCAGTGTCTTCATTTGTACCATTGGGTTTTGGATTCATGTTACCCATAAATGAAAGGTATCAAAAATGAAAACAAACAAAACAAAATGGAACTAAAAACTATACAAATATACATATGTATAGATGAAATGATCTGGTACTTCAAGAATTGAAGTGTTTTAGATGCTGCCCACTGTGAGGTAGAGAAAAGAGTGTGCCATCTAGATACTTTAGCAAAAGGCTATTTTCACCATTGTGCTAATGAATAATAAATGTGCCTCTCTAAAGGGAGTCAAACTTTCCATGCATCCCTTTTGGTTCTCTCCTTTTGTCCCACAGCAGGACTTGATCCCCAATCTAGAAATCATGGTTTTTTGCCTTCTAGTCAAAGAGTTTCTTTACTAGACTTTGATGGGTAGAAATTTGGTCCACCACCATAGTTCTCTACTCATCTAGCTCAGTTAGGCACATGATCCTCTTATCAAGGGGGATTTCATATGTCTGATCTTCAATTGCCTTAGCCAATTTCAAGGCTAGCAATTCTAAGGTGATTGGTATCTCAGCATTGATACCATAAAGAAGTTGGAAAGGAGACATACCACTTACCCTCTTTGGTGTGATTTTGTCTACCCATAGAGCATCAACCAATAATTTATGCCATGTCCTTTGATTGTCATCTACCAGCTTCTTGATGATGGTCACCAGGTTCTTATTGCTTGATTCAACTTGTCCATTCCCTTGTGGAAAGAAATCAAAAGAGTGGGAGAGTGTAATCCCATAATAGAAATAGAATTGTGTAATCTCTTGGGAAGTGAAAAAAATTGCATTATCAGTAACAATCTTGGTTGGGACTCCAAACCTATAAATATATTCTCCTTGAGGAAATTGCACACTACTTCTGAAGTGGCATGTTTGGTTGGGATAGCTTCTACCCACTTGGTGAAATAGTCAGTTGTTATAAGGACATAATCATGTCCATCACTTGAATATGGGTTTATAGTTCCAATAAATCAATTTCCCATTGCTAAAATGGTTCATCTATGATCACGGGCTTAAGAGGCAGGGCAGCTAACTGGGGTCTTCCAACAAATTACTGGCAGAGTTCACATTTTCTCACCCACTTATATGCATCTTGGAAAAGAGTTGGCCAGTAATACATGGCTCATAGAATCTTGTGGGTAGTCATAGGAGCAAAAAAATGTCCTCCATAGGCTAGATTATGGAATGATTTAAAAGGTTGGCTTTGTTGCTCTTTGTCTACATAGCGAAGGAATACTCCATCTAGGCTTCTCTTATACAGGCCATTATTCCAAAGGACAAAATTGGTAGCTTTCAACTTGATAGTCCTCCTTTCTTTGTAAGATAAGTGAGCAGGACATTCACCATAAGTAAGGAAATGAGCAATACCTGAATACCACTTATTGGTAGTAGAGACAAAGAGGACTGATAGTGTGTCTTCCACCTCTGCTTCTTGATGCTCTATTTCTTCTAGTTTGTTATCAGCAATTAATTGGCATAGGCCTTTTCTCCCTACCAATTTTTTGGGTTTGATGTCTAGATCAAACTCCTAGATCTTTTCAATCCAATTGCCTCTTTTAGTCCCAAACTCCTATTGAGTTAATATGGACTTGACTGTAGTGTCAAAAACCAAGGCAGTAGTGTGTGAATTCAGGATATAAAAGTGGAAATGCTTGACTACCTTCACCACTGCATAAGCATGCTTCTCTATGTTTGAGTACTTCAGCTCATGAGATTTGAGAGGGTAACTCACAAAAGAAATGGGAGATTTCATACCTTCTTTATTCTATTAAACCATAATTGATAAAAGCATGTGTTCAGAAGCATAACTGTATATGGTGAACTCTTTGTTGTAGTTTGGGCAAACCAGAGTTAGGGCATAGGTAATGGCAGTCTTGATATCTTCAAATGCTGACTTGCCTTATTTAGTCTAGCTAAAGGTGGTCTTCCCTTTCATCATGTTTACAATGTGTCGAGTCTTCTCAATAAATTTAGGGATGAACCTTTGTAAGAAATTCACCTTTCTAAAGAAAGAGTGGACAGCATTTTTACTTGTAGGCAAGGTAAGCTCTTAAATAGACTTGACTCTGTCTGAGTCGATCTTTATGCCTTCTTTGGACACAATGTGCCCAAGAAGTTTTCCCTTTGTTACTCCAAAAATAGACTTCTTGGGATTCAAATAAATACCATTCTGGTGGCAGTGCTCCAGCACTTGTGGTAAGTGGCGTATATGATCAGAATGATGCTTTGAAAAGATGGTCAAGTCATCAAGGTATACCACAATGAATTTACCTATCTCATCCTTGAAATCAAGGTTCATTGCTCTCTAAAATGTGGTGCCAACATTTATCAAACCAAAAGGCATCCTTCTATATGTAAATGTACCCCAAGGTGTGGTGAATGTAGTCTTGTGTTGGTCTACTTCACCAACTTCAACTTGATTGTATCTTGAGAAGCCATCTAGCATTGATAACATCTCTGAACCTGTCACTATTTGAAGCACTTGATCCATGATTGGCAAAGGATAGTTATCCTTTAAAGATGACTGATTTAGATTCTTGAAATCCACACAAATGTAAATTTTGCCATTCTTCTTCCTTATAAGAACTATGTTTGCAATCCATGTGCAATGATGGATTGGGAAAATGATTCTAGCATTTAACATTTTTTTATCTTAGATAAAATAGTACCTAGTATCTTTGGATTGTACTGTCTAGATTTTTGCTTATAAGGCATTGAGTCAGCCTTGAGAGGAATGTCATAGAAGATTTCATCAGGCCTGAGAGATTTCAGGTCATCATAATAATATGCTAAGACGTCCATGTATTAGTAGAGTAAAGTGGTGAACTTGAACTTCTCTTCTTGAGTGCAGCACTTACCAATGTTAACCATCTTGGAATTTTCTTTAGTAGTCAGATTTATTTGATCAAATCCCTGAGAGGAGTTTGAATCTGTTTGCTATTATTTGATGAATTTGTCATGCTTGCCAAATAGTTTCTCAAGAGAAACTAGGCCTTTGGGAATTTTATTCCCTTTAAGTTGTAAGAATTCTTCATTTGCATCTAAAATTGATTCAGGAGCTGGTTCACCTTTTTGAAGTTCACTGCCTTCAAAATGTAGTTGTTTAAAGTTGTCCTTTCATTCCATGAAGGCAATGATTTGGTGATCATCATGGAATACTTGCCAATGATTAGCATTGTCAGGAACACTTGGTCTAAAGACCAGCTCAATGGTATACATGTCTTTTGTGAAGTCTGAGTGAGGAACTAAGAGAGTTGCTGAAATAGCAAGTGCATCAGCGCTATCATTGGATTCTCTGGGTATGGTAGAGATGTTGAAAGCATCAAAGCTTTCAATTTAGTCCCAGACTAGATTGCGGTAGTGGCACAATCTTTTATTCTTGGTTTGATATAAGTTTCTCACCTGACAAACCACTAGTTCAACATCTCCTTTGGTATGAAGGAGTTTGATGCCTTTGTCTTGAGCAGCCTTCAATCCAAGTAATAGAGATTCATATTTAGTTGTGTTATTAGTGTTGTTGAATTGTAACTTGTAGGAGTAGGGGAAAATATCTCCTTGAGGAGATATCAACACAATCCCAACTCTTGAACTAGTAGAGGAATAGCTGCCATCGAATTCTAGAGTCCATACCTCATTAGACACTAATTTTTCTTTAGATTTTCCTTCATTAGAGAGGGAAGATCCTTCTCCATCTGTATTGTAATCTACCAATTCTTCTACTATTCTAGCTAAACTAATTTCTGGATTGACACTTTCAAGAACTTTATCAGATGCTTCATGAACTTTTTCTATAGATAGAAAATAGTTACCCATACCTAAAGATTCAAACAAAATTTGAGCTTTAAGGGATGATGTTTGAGTGACAATATATTTTGATTCCTTTTCAAGATGCAGCTTCTACATGATGCCTTTCATAGGGATTCTTCAGATAGATCCATGCTCAATTCTCCACCAACATCCTTACAGAATTTTTTCCCAATTAGAATACCATAGGATGTTGAAACATCAGCCACCAAAACTGTCATCTTGATTATTTTGTCTAAAAAGGCCGCAAATGCAAATTGGGCATCCTTAATTTGTCCCAGTAGTGGTACTTGTTTGTTCTCCATAGAGAAACATCTACCAAATATCTTGGTTAGTGTGAGATCAAGAGATTCTACCACTTTGGTAGGCATGACATTGTCTGAATCTCCTGAGTCTATGATGCAGTTGTTTAGCTTGTGACCATTTATCAACAAGGAAACATAAAAAGGCTCTATTTTTCCAGGGGCAGTAGGAGGAGTAATGACAAGATTATTTGGAATGGGCATGTTCTTTGGGGAATTAGGAGTTACCTTCTTAGCATATTTTTCTATAGGGATGGCCTTATTCTTCATGCACTCAACTAACCTATCCACCTACTCAGGATTAGATTGTAAATATTCAAACTCAGTCATTTGAATTTTGGTTTTCTTGACATGATCAATTATGTCAAATGACTGAATTAGACTAGGAATAGAGGAAGGTAAGTCAACCTTCTAGTTTGTAGAGGGGGAAGGACTAATTTGTGAAATTGAAGTTAAAGGTGAAGGTAAAATTGATGTACTTACCTTTTTGGTGATCACCGAGTCCTTTGGCTGGAAAGGTAGAGAGGTTCCACATTTAGAAATTGAAATTGTTGGCTATGACATTCTTCTATTTTTATCTTATCAACTTGTTGTGCTGATTGGTTCTTAGACCTTGTGAACACTGCATATGATCCATCAAAAGCTTCTCCTTTACTTCTAGGTTCATCCTAGTAGTTTAGGAAACCAATGTTGGATTCGCCAACTAATTTTTCTTGGTTTTCTATGAGGATATTAGCGTCATTTTCTTGACTCAATTTAGGCTAGAAAGAGAAATATAATTTTGCTTCAAGATATCCCACTTCTGAATTGGCTAGGGGTGCTTCAATGGCAAGTTTTCCCTGTAGGGAGGGAAGATGATTTAGCTACCCTTGATTCTTGGTAGCATTACCTTGATATGATTGATTTGGAAATGTCCTCCTTGGCATATCTCTATATGAAGGAGCAGAAGACATTCCTTGCGCCATTTACTTTTTGAGAGCAAGTAACTCATTTTCCAACTTCTACACCATTGGATTGGTGGTGCCTGTAGATGGATATTCAGAAGATGATGAGGGTCTATTTCTATTAGGATATCTCGTTATCTTTCATACCAAGATGAGATCAAATTTTACCTCACTGGCCAAATCTTGAGCTGCAACAAGGTCTATTTGACCAGCACGTCTCAACAAGAAACTCACTTTGGGTAGCTGAGAATTAATGAAGAAACATTTGAGATTCTTAGCTATAGGTCAAGCAATTACAGGGATCCTGCTCCTTAGTTTGTCAAACTTTGCTATGAAGTCCCTCATTGGTTCATGAGGCTCTTTCTTCATCTATGTAATATGAGCTAGAAGGGCATGTGCATCTTTTACAGGCTTGAATCTGGCTTCAAACTTAGCTTTGAGGGTGTTTCAATCGGTTATTGATTGAGCCTACAGATGGTAGAACCAATCTGAAACAGCACCTTGTAATGTTTCTACAAATAGCTTGACTGTTACATCCTCAAATTCTATTATAATTACACCATAGGCTATGTTGAAGGCTGCAATGTGTTCATCAGAATAAACCTTCCCATCACCCTAGAATTTGGGGAAATTCTTTCTTAAACTACGTGGGAGCTCATGTAGAGGTGGAGTAAGATTGAGAGGGCCAAAATAATTACCCCAAGGGCCTTGAACTACCATTATATGACTATGAAAAGGAGGAATAACAAATCTCAGAGGGGTAATTATTGGCAAAGCTTTATTAACAATAGAAGTGGATGCTTCACTTGGTAATGGAAATTTGACTTTAATAGGAGGAAAGCTCTTAGTTCATTTGAGATGAGATGGTGAAGGAGACAAATAAAAATTACTTTATTGTACCAACTCAAATACAGGGTCAACAATACCTTTAGCTCTTTGGCTTCATGTATACCTTGAATCTGCCAAATTGTAATAGAATGGGAAAGAACTGGCCCTGCTTCAGCTTGAATCTTGAGGCTTCAAACTATGTGTTCTATCCTAATTGGTGTGGAGGTGGAGGGAGATGGTAAGGCTATAATGATAATGGGTAAGACATATAATGGAGTGGCCAGAGTCTATAATGGATAAGGGTAGGGACTACTTCAATCTAAAACTTGAGGCTTCAAATTGCACATTGATCCCCAGTGGAGTTGCCAAAAATTATTGGGTGAATATTTTGTCAATCAGCATACTGATAAACAAAATAGATCTGATCAACCATAGTAGGAAGATTGGTCAGCCAAATGTGTAGGTTTACCACATCAGAAGGGGACTAATCTCTCCTCTCATCAAGGGGAGGTTCCCTGTAGATTTGTAAGAGCTATATAATATATATACATATACATATATATATATATATATAAACAAAAAATAACACTCAAGGGTAGGATAAACCATCCATCTCTCTTTTTTTAGAGATGATGTGTGCAAATCAAAGGACAAATCCTGATGAAATGATAGAAGACACTCCTCTTCTTTTAGAAGTGTTGTTCAGCAGATAAAAGGAAACTTTTTGGTGATGACAAATAATTGTAACAGGGTATAGTAACACAGCAGGATGAAATGAGGCACAAAGTCTCCACCTCAACTGCCAAAGAGTGAAATATGAAGAACAATGAGGGCACAAAGTCATCCCAAGGCTCTTTACATAGAAATAGAAAATAAATACACACTAAAGACAATTATGACAGCACAAAGTCTGAAAATAATTGGCTTTAGGACACCTTCTTAGTCACCTCCACTAGTTTTTCTTGTTTTTTAAAGGGATAGAAAACATATTAAGGAAACAACCATAAGAACAATTTCCCTAACAACCAAGTTATTACAGTACAAAGTCTGAAAATTCACTTGCTTTCTTATTCCAATAACAAAATATGATCAACAATTTGAGCTCAAAGTCTCAGTAATGCCTTTCAATTTAGGCAAAATTTAGTTTTTGATAACCAAAAGATCTCCCTAAAATAATAAGAGAGAGTCCAATATATATCCCCCCAAGAAAGACTTTGGAGTAGTAACACATCATATTTCACTAAATTCTATCAAGAAGATATGCTAGAATTGGGCGTATTTGCCCATTTGCTTTTCTCAATGCAAAGAAACGGGTCATGCTATTGAATGTTTGTATCCTCCAATGTCCACTTGGTGGTCTGCTTCTAGAAACATATCTTATGCGTGAATATTGTTTGTTTTTCTTCATCATTCCTCCTTTCTTGGCTATTGAATCAAGTTTTTGGTTTAATTCGATCCTCTATTCTTTGGTCACTTTCTGCTATCCTTAACAATTGACACGTGGCAGGCTCCATTGCAAAATAGGTAAGGACACTTGGTAGCATCCATGGGACTCTAAGAGATGCTTATTGAAAGAAGCTTTGAAACCTATAAGAAACTCAAGATACATATACAAACACTTGTCACACTCCATGGAGTTACAATGGGACATGTGGTAGCTTTTGCTTGTCTTTTGAGAATCCCACAGAGGATGACACTTGGTGTGTTCTACTTACTTTAGTAGCTTGTTGTGGGCTCACCACAATCCTTAATAAAGAGACCAAAAGAAGAAACTATGGATGTTGACACATGGTAGCTTCCACTGAGCTTTAGTTTCTCTTTCGAAAGTCTTTGGGTCTTATATCAGTTTCTTGTGAAAGATAACACGTGGAAGCTTCCACTGTATTTTGATAAGGGACATGTGGCACTTTCTGCTATGACTTTTTGAGGGACAATGGCAGATCAGTGGGTTTTCTATTTTGAGGGACTTTTCCTTCAAATAAAAAGTCTAAGGGAATTCTTTTGGATAATTTGTTTGAAGGAATTGTTTCTTTACAACTTTGCCACAGGAACTTTTTTAAAGGAATTCTTTGTGTCTATTCAGCCTTTGAATTGGTCTGTTTGCTCCCTACCTGTCCTCTGTAAGCGTTGTTTGAGCTTCAAAGTGACCTTTCAAATTTTTTCAATGGTCCACATTGGTTTCCAAGTGCCCTCCAAAAAGGTTGTTTGTCTTTTGGTTTTGCCTTAGTCAATTTTCTGTCGATCTCAACAAGTGACACATGGCAGCATCCGCTAGGTTCTAATGATCTTTTGTTTCAGGATTTTCTTGCCTTAGTCACTTTTGCCATGAAAATTCCCTCCATAAGGGCACTTGTCTCTTTGAATTTTGGGACACTCCTTTGAACCTTCCACTTGAACCGACCGATTGAACCAACTTTGGTTCAACGGTTCAATGGTTCATTCCTTCACTTCTATTTGTTCAATTGACCGCTTGAACCAAGCTCTTTGAAAGAAACTGTGTTAAATCAACTACCTTTGAACCTGTTGAACCTTTGAATTTTGAACCTTTGAACTTGAGTGGTTTAATGGTTCAATCCTTCTTCTCTTTGATAAGTGTTTTGAAGTTGTTGAACTTGAAGCGGTTGAATTTTGAACCTTGACAAAAATGCTTAATTCTTGTTTGATGATGGTGAACCTTTGAACCCATTAAACCTGTTAAACCAAAATGGTTCAAGGTTCAACGATTTAATGGTTTAAACACTGCATAGAAGCTTGTCGATAAATTCTTTTGGTTGAACCAAGGCATTGAACCAATCCTGAAAATGACTAAGTGTTGGAAACTTATTCTTTTGATTGAACTCGCCTATAGAAGCCTTTGAACCTATTGACCCTGTTAGTCCTTTGACTGAAAAATCTTTAAAAATTCCCAATTTTGAAAGCTTAAAACAATTTTTAAAATGGGAAGAGATAATTTTGTCTTTCAAGACCAAAATAGCTTAAATTTTGTCCCAAAAATGAGTGACATTTTTCGGGTAAAACACTTGGTAAGTGTTTTCCATATAGGCAATTGGTCTATACCTAATTTTTTATTTAAATGGGAATATTTGGGTACTTTATCAATCCACTAACATGAAAAATGTAAAATCCAACCCATAAAAATGATTTAAATTTTAAATGTGATTGTTATTTGGCACAAAATGAAACTGTCAAACTCAATCGATCTATTATGACTCTAAAGTTACTATCTAGGAGACAAGAACAACAATTGGATGTTATATATATTTTTTATTAAGATAAATAATTGGTTTAACATAGATTGTGGGAATTCATGTGGGTTATTGATATCAAATTTGGAAGGTTAGACCCATCGAAGGTGTGAAAATGTGAGAGAATGGCGAATAAGTCATGTATGTACACAAAATCCATGTAGGATGAAGGTATGTTAAAAATGACATTACCAAGTATCAAACAATAAAATTTATTATCTACAAACTCTTACCTTTTATTTTAGTATTGAAATACAATATAGATACTAGAGTAAAAAGATAAAGAGATGTACTTGAGTGTGTATAACACATTTTGTCTTTATTAGATTCTCCAAACATGAAACCTAATCCTATCAAACCTAAAATATACATGTATTAATCAATATCCACAAAATGAAATCTTAAAATACATAAATTAAAACATGAAATTTAACAGCAAGGAAAGAGTACACCTATAGGTGGGTGAACCATGTTTTCCTTTAGCTTGTTGGAGATGTTACTTTATTATTGAATAATTAGAGAAGGTTTCCTCTTGTTGAACTATTTTTTATAATTTAGGGTGATCAATACAAAAAAAAATTAACTAAGGTGAGGCCATGGTTTTTTAAGGTGAATGATCCAATATTTATTGGAAAATCAAAGGGAGTAGTGATATGGTTGTTAAGCATCACAAAAAATTAAACCAAACCATTTTAATATATAAAAAAAAACACATTAAATAATTTTAAAAAAAAACTACTTCTATAGGTCATTACCCTTAGGGGCCAAAATCACCATTAAGCCTAATAGAGACCTAATGCAATTAGGCCTTCCCTAAGCACGCGTTTCACTTTGGCCACCTTAGAAAATTATGAGCCTTTAAAAATGGATAAAACACTTTAAAAATGACTCAAATATACCCATTATAATATCACCTTATGTCTCTAACACCATTTATCTCATTTCACTCCTTGAACCACCCAATTAGGTCTACTCGCAATTAGGCCTTCTCACTGTTAGAAAGTCTGTCTTGAAAAATTAATGCATACACTCAAATTTGAAATAACCAAAAAAAATTTAAATGTATATAACCTTAATTACCTAAATGGAAATTTTAATTTAATTATAATTCACCAAATATGGGGAAATACCTCAAACTGATCAACTTCATATGTTCACTCATAACTACACACAAGCCTTAATAACCCAGTCAAAAGTCTTTGACTTTTCATAACTTAATATAAGTTTATAATGAATAAAAAAAGTTATAATTAACCTATTATACCTATATAATATATTAATGTGAATTTTATTCCTTGAATCTATGTAAAAAGACTCAATAACATCATTTTCACTCACATACAAAATACTGCCTGTAGCTCCAAAAACATAGTCATGAAGATCAAGATTTAGAACACCTGTGTGAACACTTTTATGAAATTTAAATGGGTTTAAATGGTCCTTAATAATACTTATAACATATTTTAAAATATATATTACAACTTTTAATATCAATATTGGTGTTATAGGCCAATCTCATGTTTTCACCTTACACAAGCTTCACTATGTTAGATAGGTCACTTTGAGAATAAATTTTTGCCTATATATGAGCATCTCAAAAAATTATAATAAATGATTAAATGTGGTATATGTATTTAAAAATTACCCCATGAATTTATATCCATCCCTAATCCACTTCAACCAATCCCTAATCTCCTCACTTTTACCTAGTTTTCTCACTAACTTCCTCATTAGGCATATTTAGCAATAGGTAAAATTTCATGACCAATTTAGCACATTTTAGGTCTAAAACATAATAATAAACTTACATGGTAACAAAATAAAATTTACGCACATTATCCTCCAATAATTTTCATGTTTTGGCCTGGTTAACCCTACCTATTACATCAAAAAACTAAGAAATAAAGGGTTTTTTGTAGCTTCCACTCACTCTTATGATAGACCAAAACCACCTAGGGAAACTTGTAAGAGTATTATACATGTTAAAAACATAAAAATAGGTCAAAAAAACCATTATTATCCATAACCAACAAGATCTTTCATATCATGTCATAATGAGGGTTTTAAGAGGGTTTAGAATGCCATCCATTCTTAGTAATCATTCATAAAGGATTGCCCATCAAATATAAAACCAATGCCAATAAATTAAAGATAGGATCCTTCCCCAGCTTATATGAATTTTTTATGATAAAATTCAAAGGTTTCACATGCCAATGAGCATAATAAAATCCTTCTCAAGTCTACAACACCCCATTTTATGCACATAAAATACCTCAAAACTAATTTCCATGCTTCTTCCTTCAGGCTATAACCTTAACCTTGGTAAAAAAAAATTAAGACAACCTATAAAAACTATGAAATTTATATCATGACCTCTAACACCTTGAGAAATGAATTTGACCCCTTATTAGGCCACACTAGGTCTCTTTCAACATTAGGTCTTGAACTATCAATCATACTCAAACCTTGAACACACCTTGAAACCACTATTAATATTCATAACACCTCATCCTAATTTCACAAAACCTCATACCATGTTCACACACTATCAAAATTCTTCACACAAGCCTTAGACTGCTCACCTCATTATGCTACTAAGTATGTGCCTTCTCACTAGGTCTCTTCATGTAAGGACTAAGCCTCAAAATTGACCTTAAAACTCATCTAAAGGCTTATTTACCTCTTTCTCATGTTTAAATAGCTTTATACACTCTCTCATGCCTATATTGACACAATTCACCAAACTTTACTATGATCCATGTATACACCTTCTATTAAGGCTAAACTAGGCTTCTCAAGACACTTAGTACTCAAAGTAGCATACCTTGTATAATGATATTGATATTTACATGCCATGAACCTTAAAATAATTACCAAGTTGCCTTAAAATTCTCTCTCAATAGAGAGATAATAGGTTTCCTTAAAATTTTCTCTTGTCATAAGACTTATTTATTGCATACCATTTCACCATGTATGGCCTCAACTTTGACATTGACATCAATGAAAACAATAATGCCTTAAAACCAATAATAGGAACATACCTCAAAAATCTCCCCCTTTGTCATTGATGGAAAACCTTTACACAAAGTTTATCATTCACAATTCCCCAAGATAGATTCTTCTTCAAACCCAAACTAGAACTTTCTCCCCCTTGAACATTAATGACAAAGGGTCATTTTCTTGGAAACTATATGATCCTTGGACCTGGAATAACACACATTTTATTTCCAAACAAACTCATTATATCTCTTTGACAAAGGCTCAACATATATTAGGCTCACATGCCTACTCTTGGATTATGATTGGTTCCCCTTGTCTCTATGAGATATTTAGACATTGTCAAGACTGTGACTTGGTTTGATCAAGTCATCATTAAAACTCTTTATGACCTATCTCTTGTGATCACACTTACAATAGATTCTTGATTGAACCTTGAATATGAATGTTAACAAAGAACACAAATTCCCCCTAAGACCAAGCATTCTTCATGATTCTACTCATTAGCTAAGTGCCTCCATGAATCCTAATGGAGTCACCTATCCTCTCTTGATTACTAAAATAGCATAAACTTAGGGTATTCCCAAATCTCCATGTCATTAGTGGACTGAACTTTATTCATGATCCTTTTAGGCTTGATTTATTAAAGCTCCATTTGAACACCATCGTGACTTGGCCTATTTGACTTGACTTTTTTTATCCATAATCTAAGCTGATAGAGAGAATTATTGACACTCATTTGCATCTGATCTATACTCCACCATGGTAAATAGTCCACTTGAACCTGCAGACTAGTCATCATTCACCTTAGCTTTCTTTGGTTTCCACTCACTATCTTGTCTTATTTATTACATTCTAGGTGTCTAAACTTTCTTATTTTGGCTTGAAAATCCATGCTTACAGTACTTTACAATATGACCAACCTTTTGACAATTTAAACACACTATTCCTCTTCATAAAAACACACCATGACCCATACCTCTTGACTAATGACTCTCTTCATAGTTCCATGCATATTAATTCTTGGAGGTCCTTCTAAAATCCCTTGTTTTATGACTAAATTGGTTGCATGAATAACAATAACCATTAAAAGGGTTAACATACCTTATAGCATTAAGTTACTTGATAGTATTAGTCTTCATTCTCCTAGCACCATCATTCTTTGATTAATCATTAACCTTCTTGATCACATTAGTATTCTTAGGTCTCCATTGAAATCAAGGCCTATTTTGTCATTATCATTCTTTTGAATACTTAGAATATTGAATAGATCATTGGTACTATTTTCAAACCACACAAAGGACTTAACCTTACTTGATTCTTGATTCAATTCAGCTCTTAAGGAATCCACTTCTATTACATACCTTGCACATTCTTAGTCTTTAACCTTTAGGTTTGCAATCACAATCTCAAGTTGAGTCTATTCTTGTTTGACTATTTTCTACTCATAGTCTTTGAGAAGAGACTTCATCACCCTATTCTTCTTCTTCACCATTGTCAGTTCTTCTAGAGTATTCATGAACGTAGCCTCAAAGTTTACCTCATCTTCTTCATCATCTAAATCACCAAAAACACCTCTAATTCATATGGACTATTCTTTGTTTTAACAACTTGATTCCTCAACCATGAAGAGTACTTCATTGGCATTAGGACCATCACCTTCATGGTCACTCTCAAAATCACTTCTCTCACTCTCATCAGATGAGATACAATATTCCTTGGTGTAAAATATTCTTTTGTTCTTGAAAAAATTATTCTTATCATCATACCTTATAAATATTTTCTTTCTCTTATCAGACCTATAAGAATTTTTATCATCATGACCTTCATCATGTTATTCATCATTTTTTTCCTTATGCTTATGAGGTAAATTTTTATCAAAGTGTCCAATCTCACCATAATTAAAACATTTAAAGGGCAACTTTGTTAGGTTGTGGAGCTAAAAGCTTCAACCTTTGCAAACTGAGGAACAGATGGTTGCTGAGTTCTACAGTAATCGGCGTCGGCAGCAGGACCGACGTCGGCAGAGTCCAGTGCAGAAGGCCACCGACGACGGCAGAAAGTCGGCCGACGTCGGCAGAACCAGACAAGCAGGGACCGACGTCGGTCGCCTGTGTGTTCCAGAACTGCTCGTTTCACAGACAGTTAGTTAAGTGAACAAAGAGTTTGCATGTTGAGACCAGTTAGAGTCTTGTGCTGCGAGGACTATTGTCTAAATTAAGAGTCTAAGTTAGTGTTTGAGTTAGGGATCTATTTATAGACCCATTGGCATGTATTGTATAAGGCATGAGATAGAAAGGAAGAGTTCCTTCTAGTTGTAAGATCTTTGAGTTGCAGGTTGTTGCAAGCTCATTGGGGATCTACATGTAAGTTTGGTCTTTGAATTGCAGGTTGCAGGTTCATGAGAGATCAGCTTGAAGTGCTATAGAGTGCTTGATGTACCGGCAGGGTTATTACTGACTGGTTGGTGAGGTGAACACCAATTCTGTGTGTGAGTTGGTTGTTGGGACCGTTTTTGTGTAGGAGAGTGTGTGTGAGAAGAATTACTGAACACTTGAGGTGTGGCGAATCTCTGTAAGGTGAAAGAGTGTGGCGGCTCTTTGTTGTATTCTTTTCTGTTAGTGTTAATACAAGATAGTGTATTATCTCTCATATTCTGTGCTATTGGTGAATTCTAGTTACTTGTGTTTCTGGTTATTTCCGCATATTCAATTGCTTATATTTGGTAATCATACTGTGCTCTTTCTGAGGAGCAAGATCCCAACTAGTGGCATCAGAGCATGTTTGTTGTTCTAGATTCCTAACAAACTTACCCTTGTATTTACCTGAACCAATTTTCAACTTTCTTTCAAACATAGTTATCAACTCATCATCATTAATATCAGATTCATCATTATCTTCAACTTTATTACCTTGTGTCTTATTCTATTTTGACTTATTTTGTGCCTTAAATGTAGCTTCCTTATTTTCAGGTCTTCTTTCACTTGTCCTCATCTCATAGGTTGTTAGGGTGCCATGAAGTCCATCCATCTCTAACTTGTCTAGATCTTGTATCTCTTCAACAATAGATAATTTAGAATCAAATTTGGGAGTTAGAGATCTTAAAACCTTTTGAAAAATATCAGATTCTTTCAATTATTCAACTAGGCCTCTTATAATGTTGATCACTTCATCAACCCTCAACAAGTAGGTTACAATGGTCTCATCTTCATTCATCTTAAGTCTTTCAAATTATCTTATATGGGTTTGCAACTTAGAAAACTTGACCTTGGAGTCTCCCTCATGAATATTATTCAACTTGTCCCACATTTCTTTAGTAGACATAAAGTGCATCATCTTCACAATTTATACCTCTGATAGGCCACACATAATACCATTCATTGCTTTTGAATTATTCTCACTAGCCTTCTTACCTATTGCATCTGTAGGAGAAATAGGGGGTGTATTATATCAATCCAAGGCTGATTTCAAAACATCATAACCTTGAGACATAAAATATTTCCTCATCTTAACACTCCAAAATCATAATTAGATCCATTAAACAATGGAGCTTTACTTTTATAAAAACCACCTTGTGTTTGACTAGCCATCTTCACTTGCTTAGGATCTCCTTTAGGATATTAGGCCTACTTAAAAAGACCTGATATGATACCAAATATTTAAATTAAAGATAATAATATGAGGGGTGAATAATTTGCCTTAAAATAGTCCTTATATTTCAATTAACATCCATAAATCATTAATTCACATACATTTATTAACCAATGCATATACAAGCATCTATGAAAGCAAAAAACATAAAAACATAGGATATATATGGGTAACTCTCTTGGGGAATAAAACCCACTAATATACATCTTGAAATAAATTCCTATAATCAATTAATCAAACTTTTAGTGAGGTACCAACCCCACAAGGAGCACCAACCCCTCACTAGTCAAATACCAACTCAACTAGTCCTTTAGCAAGCACCAACTTGCGAGGAGGCACCAGCCCCCAAGGTAAATCAAAAAAAATTAGATACATTGAATATATGATCACCTTTTGACACCTATTTATAACTCAATTTATGATGATCACCTTCTTTTTCTCTTCTTCCTCTTCTATCTCTCTCAACCATCCTATTAGGCCTTCTTGCTCAACTAGCCCTTTCCTTGGTAGAATTAGGTCATATGACCTTGATCATCACCTATATAAAAATAGTTATATATTAATAACATATTTAAAAAAATTATATTATTTTATTTAATCCCTTTACCTGGTTTTTAAAACTCTATATCATTTGCTCATATCCTTAATATCCTAACTAGTCAAATTAGGCTTATTAGACCTTGTCTTTATACTTGACTCTTACTCTCACTCATATTGGTTATAAAATAACCCTTAAATACATGTATCACACTTATAATATATCAAAAAACATGTTACATGGGTAAAAAAACCACTACATAGGTCATCCGTTACCCTTAAGGGCCAAAACCACCATTAGGCGTAATAGAGACCTAATGCAATTAGGCTTTCTCTAAGCACACATTTCATTTTGGCTACCTTGGAACATCATGAGCATCCAAAAATGGATAAAAAAATTCAAAAATTATGAAAATATATTCCTTATAATCTAAAATAATGTCTCCAACATGATTTATTTCATTTCACTCCTTGAACCACCTAATTAGGTCTACTCGCAATTAGGCCTTCTCACTGCCAAAAAGTCTATCTTGAAAAACTAGTGCATACGCTCAAATTTGACACATAACTAAAAAAAATAACATTTATATAACCTGAATGAACTTTTTTTAAACATAATTTTCATTATAATTCACCAAATATGTCAAAATACCTCAAACTAATCAACTTCATATGCTCACTCAAAACTACACACAAGCCTTACAAACCTAGTCAAAAGCCTTTAACTTTTCACACCTTCATAAAATTTTATAATGTATAAAAATGTGTTATAATTAACCTATTATACCTATATAACAACTTAGTGTTCAATTTTTTCCTAAAATATATGAAAAAATACTCAAGAACATCATTTTTACTCACACACAAAATATATGTAGCTCCAAAAACATAGTCATGAAGATCAAGATTTAGAACTCCTATTTGAACACTTTTATGAACTTAAATTGGTTTAAATTATCCTTAATAATAATTTTAACATATTTTAAAATATATATTACAGTTTTTTATATCAATATTGGTCTTATAGACCAATCTCATGTTTTCACTCTACACAGACTTCACTATGTTAGACAAGTCACTTTAAGAACAACTTTTTGCCTATTTATAAGCATCTAAAAAAATTATAATCAACGGTTAAATGTGATATATGTCTTCAAAAATTACCCCATACATTTATATTCATGCCAAATCCACTTCAACCAATCCCTAATCTCATTCTCACTTTTGCCTAGTTTTCTCACTATCTTCCTCATTAGGCCTATTTAGTGATAGGTCAAATTCCATGACCATTTTAGTATATTTTAGGTATTAAAAATGATTAAAAAATATTAAATTTTCATAAAATAAAATTATCACACATCATCCTCCAATAATTTTCATGTTTTTACATGATCAACCCTACCTGTTACATCAAAAATCTAAGAAATAAGGGATATTTTATAGGTTCCACTCACTCTTATGATAGACCAAAACCACATAGAGAAGCCTAAAATATTAATATACATTTTCCAAATATAAAAATAGGTCCAAAAAACCATTCTAAGCCATAACCAACAATATATTTCATATTGGTTCATAATGAGGGTTTGAGGAAGGTTTAGACTACCTTCCATTCTTAGCAATCATTCATAAAGGATTGCCCCTTAACTCTATAACCAATGATATGAAATTAAATATAGTAAAATTATCCAAATTAAATTAATTTATTATGATATAATTCAATATTTTCACATGCCAATGAGCATAATAAAATCCTTCTCAAGTTTGTAATTCCTCATTTTGTACACATAGATGACCTCAACACCTATTTTCATGCTTCCTCCTTCAGGATATGACCTCAAAATTGTTTAAAACAATTTAATAAACCTATCACACCTTTTATAATTATATATTACACCTTGATAAATTAACTTTACCCCTCATTAGGCCACACTAGGTCTCTTTGCACATTAGGTCTTGAACGGCCAATCATACTTAAACCTTGAACACACCTTGAAACCACTAATTTTATTCACAACACCTCATAATAATGTCATAAAACCTCATGCCATGCTCACACACTACCAACCTTCTTCACACAATCCTTAGACTACTCACCTCAGCATGCTACCAAGCTTGTGACTTCTCACTAGGTCTCTTCATACAAGGACTAAGCCTTAAAACTGACCTTGAAACTCATCTGAAGGCTTATTTTCCTCTTTATCATTCTTACACAGATTTATACACTCTCTCACTCATATATTAACATAATTAACTAATATTTACCATGTTTCATGTATACACCTTCTCTCAAGGTTAGACTAGGATTTTTAAGACACCTAGTACTCAAAGCAGCATAACTTATATCATGATCTTAATCTTGACATGCCATCAACCTTAAAATAATTACCAAGTTACCTTAAAATTATATATCAATAGAGATAAAATATTTTTCCTTCAAATTTTATCTTCTCATAAGACTTTTTTATTACATACCATTTCACCATGCATGGCCTCAACCCTGACATTAACATTAATGACATCTATGTTGATGTTGACATCAATTACAAAAAAAATGAATAAAAATTGATAATAGTAACATACCTAAATAGAATCACATGTAATATCACACAATTTTCACACATAAGGCCAAGGGGTTATATACATGGGATAATAAATGTCGCACACACAAGGCTAAGGAGCTACAAACAAGGGATAATAAAAATTACACAAATAAGGCTAATGAGCCATAATTAAAGGACAATAATTATAACACACATAAGGATAAGGAGCCAAAAATAAGTGGAAATTAATGTCACACACACAAGTCTAAGGGTTTACATATAATATACAATAAATTAATAGCCTATTGTAAAAATAAATAACATCGAAGCATAGAACATATTGGTCTACACCATTAAAATATGTGAATTTCATAGCATATTCAAATAACATGTCCATGTAATAATGTTTAAAGTATGATAAATAGTGATTCATGTATAATAAATCAAGGTAGCTCAACATACTAAATGGAAATGTCATAAAAATATATAACCTGTAATAGTGTAACTTGTGGAAGAATATTCCCCTAGCATTGGCATGGCCCTTAGGTATAGGAATGGTCTAGCATCTATGTATCCTTGTACCATACACACACACACACACACACACACACACACACACACACACATGCATACATATATATGTATATGTGTGTGTGTGTGTGTGTGTGTGTGTGTGTGTGTGTGTGTGTGTGTGTGTGTGTGTGTGTGTGTACATACAAATATACATACACATACATATATATATACACATACATACATACATATATACATACATACATATATATATATATATATATATATATATATATATATATATATATATATATATATATATAAATACATACACACACACACACACACACACACACACATATATATATATACATACATACATACATACATACATATATATATATATATATATGTATGTATGTATGTGTATATATATATGTGTGTATATATATATATATATATGTATGTATATATATATATATATATGTATGTATATATATATATGTATGTATATATATATGTATGTATATATATATATGTGTATATATATATATATATATATATATATATATATATATATATATATGTATGTGTGTGTGTGTGTGTGTGTGTGTGTGTGTGTGTGTATTTATGTATTTCACTCATATATATCATGAAATTCATGTGTATATAAAAATTATAGGTAATCTACCAAACATGTGATAAAAATATATATGAAAAATAAAACTTGCAATCATGTCATGCTCATGTCCTTTTTCTAAATATTTGAATGTTTTTAATTTTTTAGATTTTGTTGGTATGTTTGGAATATTTAAATGAATGATAATATTTCATCACAATCATCAAATTCATGTATGTTACTCATATTTTCCTTTAGTTTGGCATTTTTTGATAGTTGTATTAAAGAATGACTTTTTTTACTAATGATTGACTATTCTATTCAGAACTCTCCTTATAGGATGTGCGTCTTGGTAATAATTTATATTATCAAATGGAATATCAATTGTGTGACATTTATATGAGAAGGTGATATTCCAATTTACTTTATCCACTAAATTTTACATATCTCCTGACCATTATTGTCCCATTGTGAGTTTTAATTGACTAGTGGGTGTATTACCCTTATGTATGTATCAGCAACTATTGGACCAAAAGTGATTGGTAAGGTGATATGTCCAAATTATCCTAGACATTATAAATTATGATTTAATTGACCAATGTTCTATCCTAACTCTTGTAATAATACTAGACTGCATGATCTTGGGTGTTCACTCTCATCAATTTGTATGTGATGTTAATATGTCATCTCAATAAATAATGTAGTAGCCAGTATTTCCTATCACAAATGACTATGAATTTTGTTTTGATTTTAGATAATTCATAAATTTGTGTTGATCACCCTTGTATTTTTTTAATGAATTTGATAGTTGTATTATTGAATTCTTTAGTGTAGTGTTATAAAATTATTTGTTCCATGCTCAGTGATCCTATGGTAATCATTATATGATTGGCCTTTCTAGTGTGATAAAATTCATGTCTCTATGTCTAGTAGTTTATAATGAAATAAATTTATTTTCAAGTAAAATTTGTAGGATAATTTTTATTTTTGTTAATAATCATCACTTGTATTGTGGTAGTGTGTGTTTTCCATGAAATTTCCACATTATTCACTGAATAGTGCCTTAAAATATTGGTATATTTCAAAATGTATAATTACACTTGTTCATGAGTCATACTTGAATTTTAAAAAAAAAATCCTTAATTATGTTTGTATCATAGGAGTTTAATGGTGTTCAATAACATTACAACTACTATTAGAATTTATATTATGTTAACGATCTGACATTTGTGCCTTTTCTTTTTCCTTATGGATTGTGGTTGAGTAGGAAAATTTAAAGTATCAATGCTCTTTGTATGTGAAGTATCTTAGTACTCTCCAGGACCAATAGGTTTGAAAATATTAAAAGGTAAGTACTCACCTAGATCAATAGGATTAAAATTTAGCTTATGAAAATAATCACCTATTATATCTTTCATATAACTATCAATGTAACTATCATAAAAATATGTCATTATGTAATTAGTATCTTTGTAATTGAGCAAAAGAGGGAGATATAAAATCAAATTTTTTCATCTATGGTAATGTAGACACATAAATTAACATTTACCTAAAACAATGTACTTATCACTACTCCTTATATGTACTTATCTCATTCTTAATTCCACGGTCTTTCGACTATCCTTCCTTCACTTTATATGTAGATGAAATATTACTACAAGCAAATAATAATCTCAAAATGTCCCTATTCCTCATGTAAAATAGCTCAACCTTATCCCCTAGTTTATCCATACTCCTAGCTCAAATGTATTTGCTCCTTAGACAAGGCCACACCATTTGGACTATCCTACCCTCAATCCTATCTAGATCTGTCAGTTGCATCCTCCTATCAAATAATGTATATTTACTTAAATTCAAACTCATGTAATGGGTCATACCACACATTAATTCCCATATAAATTAATTCATAAATGACAACTATAAATCCAAAATTTTGAGTCATTTTACACACAAGAGGCTCACACATTGAAAAACACCAGAATTCTAATTGCACACTAATATTAAATTCCTTATTTCTCCCAATTTTGAATACATACAACCCTAGTATCCCTGAACTAAAATTTGAATACACCTCTAAGGTAACAAGTCACATTTGAATAACTTAATTGCATCATACTTGAAAAAACATCTATCATTATGCATGTCTTTCACACACACCACCATGTCATGGGATAACTACACTGAGTTTGATCCCTCTTCTTAGTATTGGTATGTAGGCATTGCTCAATACAAGGGGTGTTGAGGTCTAGTACAACTTCAACTACTAACCCATTTTTCATATTTATTCCAATTATTCATTATCACCTATCAAGTTATGGTTTCAAGTGAAGAATAAGGTACATATTGGCTTTTAAAGTAGATTACACATCATATAATACATACACAAGACCAACATGTGACATTGCACATACCCAAATTTTCATAGAGGGAAAAAACCAAACCAAACACTGGTCTTCCCTATGGGCTATAGTGTAGGTAAACTTTGTCTTATTGGCACAACCATGTCCAAAGATCAATTGAAGCCTTCTTCCTAATTCATAGTCATCCAATACAATCCAATAATCAATTTTATAGTTTTTATCTCAGTCCTACATTATCAAATTTCCATCTAAGTATTATGTTTTTTTAATTTCTCTTTTTAGCATTTTTCCAAATCAATTTATGTCATTTATTTCATCTGTAGCATTCCAATTTTATGTATTAGTTTGTCTAAATAGGATTTAATATCTTTTAATTCCCAATTTCAATAAAAATATATTGTTTAACCCATCTATTGATTGAATATTACAAACCCCATAGATGTTACGGTTTTTCTCTTTTTTTTCTTGTTTCTAATTTTTATCCTAGGATTTTCATATTTGATAAATCATTTAACAAAATCAATCTTCCAATTTTTTATTTCATGCTTTATTCAATTTAAAAAACTTATTTTCACAAATCCTAGTCATAGTTATACTTTAAATTATCCTCAATTTGAATATTTTCATATTTCATTTGATAATACCATAATGATATAACCAATTAATATATTTAATGATATGGATAAAATAAAGTTACAAGTATTTATTTTAAAGAATCAAGATATGCAAGATGTATTCATAACAATTGTTAGAGAGTAAATTAAGTGAGAATCTTAAGGCCAATCCTCTAATACTTGTAATCTTATAGGTTCTTTACATTTTTTGGCATCATTGGATACAAATTTTATACCACTATCTACTAGAGGGATAATCCAAGGGCTTAAATACATTAATGTGATATTCCTTGATCAGTCAGTGGAAACATCACCTTTGGTTAGCACAAATTCTTCTTCTCCTAATGTAAAATACCTTATGCATGATATTTAATCTCTATAAACTAAGGTGTTACATTTGTAGCAAGGTGCTTCAAAATCTAATCAGGGACTTAATTATCAAACTCTATTACACACTCTATTTGCACAAAATATAGTAGTGTATCCTCTATCTATAGGTTTCATGGCACCTAATCTTACACTATATGATGGAAAGGGTGACCATTATTTGTATTGGAGATCATTTCATATAACATGTGTGGACAATGCATCCAATGATCAATTATTGACTAAGTTATTTTTAAGAAGTATAAAATACTACACACTAAGATAGTTCTATGATTTACCACATAAATCATTAAATGATTCAATCCCTTTGCTGATATGTTTCTATTTCATGTTTAAATGAATATCAGTGAGAATATTTCATATGCTCATATTTCCCAACTCAAGTAGAAATATAAAGAGCCTATCACATAATATCTCTTAAAGTACAAGACCATGCTATCTATGATGACAAATATCATGGTATATAGATAGCTCCAAGATATTTTCAAATATAGTTTGTTTCCATCCTTACACTAGTCCATCATGTTTAAGAAGTTTCTCTCAATCATGGATTTATGCTCTATAATTAAAGAATAGGAATTTAAATTATTTACAATGAATAAGCTTAAGTATGTAACCATTTCAGATTTAAATACAAGAATTCAAGTAATCCACCATAAAAGGTGAGGCCAATAGATAATAATAATGATTAAAATGGTAACATTACATGTAGTTTTCAAACCCAATCTAGGCATTTTTATTATCAGCTCTTCCCAAGAAACAATTTACCAATATAATACAAGCTCCATATAAGGTCTTCAAAACACTATTGGAATGTATTATCATATCTCTTCCTCCCATTAGATAGTCTAATTTGAACAATCCTATTCCAAAGGCATTTAACCAAAATTTCTCTTATGTCTTTTAGAGTACCAAGGCACCCTATTAATAGATGCATTAGTTTAAGGTACAAGATTCAAGATTTGATAGATGCAAACATCATTGATGTGGGGACACCTTTAAAAAATAAAAGGCACAACCAAGTGAAATAAAATCAATGAAAATATTCAATGATCATTTTCCTACACATACAACTACTGAGATATCAAATACATTAGGATTGCATTATGCATACAATGCATACCCTCCACTAGTTTCTTATCATTCTCATATAGAGGCACAACATTATTTGAATGGAATAATTGGTAATTATCATAATTCATTTCCATTTAGGCCACTCATTAAATTTTTAGAGAATGTAATATTAAATGATGGTTTGTATTTGAATTATTTATGCATTTGAGTATATATTGATCACCAGCCTATTTAGAGTGTCATGGTTGATAAAGGCTCAAGTGTGAATATGTGTATAATCATACGTATTAACCGTCTTGGATAAATAAATCAATATTTTATTCCATTTAATTGTAATAAAAGGATTCAATGGTAATATTGATAGCTCCATAAGTGAAGTTAGACTACCATTATAGGTTGGTCTAGTACATGTGACCACCAAGTTTACATTAGTGCCCAATACAATGGTCTTAGATATATTATTGGGCCATCATTAGATTCAACATATTCATGAAGTTACTTATAAAATTCACAAGTTTTAAAATTATATTTATGATAATGAGTTCATCATAGTTTAAAGTATCCCATATAAATACCCCTTACAACAAAAATATATGGATCCTATATGTTAGATTTTAGTTGAGCCACCTAATGGTTAAACCTACTTAGAAAGTGAAAATTTAAGTGTCTACCCTTCCAAGGATGTCTATCCTTGAAAGGCCATTTTAGGATAGATTTTTAAAATATTATAGATAGCGACTCTCTACTCTTGCATGTCTTAGATTAATATTATGGGTCACTAAGGGTATTTCACATAAGGCATCAACATAGGCTTCATACACTCCATGATGGGTTCCCAATATCCCTAGAGTTCATCATCCTCAAAAACATTCACAATAGTTACATATCATCATTATGATAGTGGTACCTATGATACATAGGGAAATTAACATTCAAATTTAGAATTCAACTTAGTTTAATTAAAATAGTATGAGACTTTCATTCATGAAAGGTCACCATTCTTATTTTTGATAAGGACCTATTTATTGTGATTCCATCATAAGATTCATTAGATAGTATTATTCCTTATATTCTCAATTCATATATATTCAAAAATATCAAAAAATCAAATATTCTAGAAATTTTTAAAATCATGACTTATGCATGATTGTGTAGTTTTTTTTCTTCAATTAATTTTTTCTCATTATACTCAATACTTATCTATCTATTCATTTTTTTATCAAAAAGGATTCACAAAGTGCATATGAGTGAATATAGAATGTATAGGTTGTCATTCTTAGACATATTTTTAGGTTATGACACTGTCTCATACTCAAAAATTATAAACATACAAAAGTGCTTATCCTAGACAGTAGCATACTACATTATTATTTGATTCTATCAAATTTATCCTAGTAAACACAGGGTAACAATTCTCACTAGGGGCATCCTTTTACATAGGTTATATCATTATTTGTCTATCACTTATTGTTAATATCTTGTTTATATTCCATAAATCTCACTAGGGGCATCCTTTTACATAGGTTATATCATTATTTGTCTATCACTTATTGTTCATACCTCGGTACTTTACATTACACACAATCTATTTATATTTCTCACTTAAATTCACATTATTATCTTCCTAGATACTTGAGTTACTAAATATATTGATGTTATGAATTGATTATGTTGATAAATTATATTTTCATGCTTTGTATTTTATCTTTTACTTCATGTCTTGTTTATATTCTTTATTTTCTATTATGGACATTCGAACATGTCCATGAGTGTGGATCTAAGCCTATGGTATGTTTCTATGTTGTGAGTGAAATTTTAATATGTCCCTTATATGTGCCCCATTGGCATTTTATTACATGTTTTATGTTCTTTGTGTGTACTCTTTATATGTGTGCATCATGGACATGACACTTATTTTATTTTTTTGCTTAGTTATTGATGCCATGATAAACATTATGCATATTCTCCATTTTCTAATGCCATGATAAATATCATGCATCTATCCCTGAGTAATTCTATTTATATTTTAGTAATTATTTTTGATAATTTATCTATGTGCCTCATTGATAAAATATATATTGATAATGTCACTACATATGATTATTACTACATGCATCTTACATTACAAAATTTAGCTTAATTTATATATATGATGATGCCATGATCCTCCATGTTATCTTTGCTATCGAGATTTATAACTTTTCATAACATATCTAACATGAATTTTTATTTTGAGTTAAGTTATTACATATGATCCATAAATCACCTCAAAATAGGGAGTATTCACAGTGGCTTGTCTTAGAGATTAATCTCCCATGTTGTAGTACATAGACAAAAAAAATCATTTTTTACATAATTGATCAAAATCCATACCTATAAATCACTTAGACATCATTTTTATACAAAAATGCTTCATTTGGACAAGGTCACAATCCAATTACGTCCAAAATAGTGTGTTGGTATTGTAGTAGGAAAAAAATAGTAATTTTATAAATTCTTAGAATAATAATCAGTACAAGTTAGTTTACAATAGGTATACAAAATCATTTTAGATGACTACTTAGATTTTTATTATTTGGAGAAAATCATGTATGGAATGTGTTCTATGGTTTAGAACAAATGTTTTGCTTATAAAATCACATGATATTAATCATTTTTAGAATCCATATACACCCAAATATCAAATGGGGGCATGTGTGTGGTACCTGACCCTCTTCTTACTCAGTTTTGCACTAGTTTCACAAATAGAGTGGTAATAATTATTATTCTTTATATTTGATACACTAGAATCAAATCATACTATATTTTCCACAAATTTTTCACAAATTTTACACCAAAAATAAGTCTCATTATGTCTACAGTGGTTGGTACACCCTTTTTTCACTAGAACAATCTATTATAATTCATACAAGGATTCTAAACTAATTCACCATTTTGGGTATGTAATGATGGATTCATGCACACCTTGAGTTCTAAATCACTCACCGTATCAATGAGGATTAGGGAATATATATTTAAATATAATTTATTCAATGAAAAATAATTCTCTAAGGGTCCTACCCTCTTTAGTCACTAGTTTTGCACTAGAAAAACATAATGGTTCATGTACCCAATCAGGTGTATTTGTTCCTTGTTACTAGATATATAAGTTTTATTGTCTTTACTTCTTGATTTTTATCTTAATTAAGGAATAATTTTATACATGTTTCATTTCAATTTTTATGTGAACCATCGTTCAACATTACGGCCTGTCTTTGAGACTAATTCTTCATAGATAAGTTTAGGTACTCATTTTTCTTTTTACTCTATTAATTTCATTTTTTTACATTACTAGAATAAATAAGGGAAAATGTACACACATAAATTAACATTTAAGATGAAATATTGTGCTTTTGATCGCTTATTATAAGCACTTAGCTCATGCCTTATTATACATTATTTCAACTACCCTTCACTTTCTATATAGATGACCCATTCTTAAAAAAACTAATGATCTCAAAATCTCCTTATTCCTCATTCATAATATCTTAATATTATCCCCTAATTGATCTATACTCCTCACTCAATTATCTTTTCTCCTTGAACAAGGTCACACCTTTTGGACTATCCCACTTTATGGTCTTGTCCAGATCTTTTGGCCACATCTTCTCACAAATAATGGCTAATTTCTCAAATTCAAACTCATGTAATGCATCTTCCTACACATTTATCAAGCCCCATATGAATGAATTCATAAATGATAGCTACAAAGAAAAATTTTCAAATCATTTTTTACACAAAAGGCTCACACATTGAAAATCATTAGAATTCTAATTGTACATTGAGATCAAATTCTTTATTTCTCTAATTATGAATAGAAATAACCCTAGTAGCCCTTAGATAAAATATGAATACACCTCTAAGGTCACAAGTCATGGTTGAATCACTTAATCACACCAAAATTACATAAACATATAGTATTACATTGATGTTTCACGCATACCAACATGACACGAGAAAACTACATGAAGTTTCATCCCTTTTCAAATTATTAGTATGTAATCAACACTCATCATAAGGGGTGTTGAAGTCTATCACAACTTCAACTACTAACCCTTTTTCCTATTTATTCAATTTATTTAGTATTATCTATTAAGTTGGGGTTTCAAGTGAATAATAAGGTACACCTTAGATTCTATAGTAGATCATGCATCATAGAATACATACACAAGACCAATAGGTGAGAGTGCACCGACCTAAATTTTCACATTGAGTAAAAACCCTAATAGACATCAGAATTCCATGTGGACTATAGTGTAGGTTAGCCTTCTTTTATTATCATAACCTTGTCTAAAGATCAAGAGAATCCTTGTTCCTAATTCATAGTTATCAAACACAGTCACATAGTAAATTTTTGAATTTATGTCTCATTCCTTCATTGTTGAATTTCTTGCTAAGTACTTTGTCTCTATTATTTCCCCTTGAGTATCTTTCCAAATTTATCAAGTTCCAAAGTAGTTTGTGTCATTTATTACATATCTATAGCATTATAATTTTATGCATCAATTTATCTGATTTGGATTCAATATCTCAAAATTCCAAATTTTGATAAAATAGGTAAATTTTAGTGCATTCTTTTTATGTTCATTAATGTACATAATTGGTTCATTTTCATTTAGTTTACTTGATTCACCCACCTCATATGTATGCATCTGATCTAATGAAATGGTTTGTGATGATGTTACTATAGAATAATCCCTAAAATGTGATTGACATTGATTAGTAGATTGTATAACTTTTCAATTTCTAAAAGGATCATCATCTAGGGGAAATGAATAAAAATATATATCATGTATAAATTTGACACATAGGTTGAATGTAGAGGGAGTTGCCTCCATGGTATGTATCCAAGGTTACCCTGACATTAAATCATAATTTATATGAATAGGCATAACCAAAAATAATAATGAATATTTTGAGTCATAATTTCACACCCAATGAGA
Organism: Torreya grandis; assembly: GCA_037957365.1. Lineage (NCBI taxonomy): Eukaryota > Viridiplantae > Streptophyta > Pinopsida > Cupressales > Taxaceae > Torreya > Torreya grandis. The sequence goes on from JARHVA010006274.1 coordinate 227,671, forward strand.
TTGAACCATATGGCATGGAATACTATCAAATCCTTGCATGATTTGATCTTATTCTTGGATAGCATCCATATTGATACCCAATTTTTGTAATAAATTTTGTTACAACTATTCACTCATTAGCCATTATCAATCAACATACACTTGATTGCTTTGGTTTGAACTTGAACTTGAATAAATAGTGAGATATTTTTATCTATTATGTGTCACAAAGGTAAGTCTTCCTTGTCAAAAGAAAAAAAAATTGTATCCTTGAGTGTATGAATGATAGAAGCAAACTATTTTGGTTTTATATTATTAAGAAGAGTGGTCTCACAAAATGCCTTGTATAATATATCCTTGTAAATAATTGATTAATTTAATAATTCAAGGATATAAATCTTAGCATGTGTATTATTCAGTTGATTAATAATTTTATACCCATTGGGTTATTTGACTTGCCTTGTGAGATGTGGATGGGGTTAAGGAGGAACATGTTGATTACATCCATTATATTACACATGATGGGGCACCCTACCTATTCTATTAATGACAACATGAATTGAATAATCCAATATAAGTCTTGGGTTAATAATGGGGGTCGGATGGTAGATGATACAACCTTGAGGTCTCAAGGGGAGGAACAAAAGGAATCATGCATGCCTTTTAGCACCTAGTGGTGATAAAAATCAACTCTAATTGAATGTTATAATAATGTGAATCAATAAAGGATTAGTATTTTTCATTATTTATTTCAGTCTTATTAATTTATTAATATTAGATCCATGGAATTACATGCTAGATACATATTTTGTATGTCACATGAAAGTAACATGTAATAGTTATAATCATATCTTGAGTAAATAAATATAAACTATATGCCTCCATTATATCCAAGTTTAATTCATGTATAAAGTATAATCATAGATCAAAAATTAGATTTATATATAGAAATATTAAATCCAAAAATGGAGGAAGAAACCCTGAGGGCAACCTAGGTTTGGCTCTATTCGAGACAACATATGGGTTCACCAATAAGTTTTATTTGTTTATGGATTAATATGGTATATTAAACCTTAATTAGATAGAACTATGTATATGAATTATACATATATATAGTAAAGTACAAGTCTAAATGTAAAATATTGAAACTAATTTGGCATTAAAGTTTTCTAAATATAGAAACTATAACCAAAGGATATGATACTTAGTGGTTCATTATATTATACATGATTAAGATTGAAGGTAGATGGTAGAAAAGGCAAAAAAATGGATTGTGGGAGATCAAGATCTATATCTTTGTGAGTGCTTATATGGTAATGTCAACCGTAAGTTGATATCACCAATTTCTACATTCCAAATTTTATGATTATGTCTTTATATATTTTGGCTCTTTGTTTTGATATAGTTAGGTTCATTTGCTTGTCTTTTAAATATATGTGCAATCCCAAGGTTTGAATGTGCTTATGATTTCTATAAATATATCTCCTTCAATTTAAACCCTAGGTCCACTTGAAAAAATATATTTATGCCTTAAAATGGGATGAAATGTGGGTTAAACTGACCACAACCACTCCTCATTTAATGGTTTATCTTACTAAATATCAAATACCCCAAAGATGGAAGTGTCATGCCCATTTTTTCCTCTGAAAATAGGTGTGTCATAAACAAAAACATAAAAAATCAAACACAAGACATGAGTAGATATAAGAATTAATGTCAATCATATATTCATGTCCACAAATTCTTGTAATTATCACTATTCCATAATCAAGTGCATGCCATATATTAAGAGGTCAAAATCTCTAAATGTTCAACTAAGCACTTCATAACCCAATCTCTAGCTTACATTGAATATTATTATGTTTATGACTTGGAATAGCCATAAAAATCAACTAGGTCATAGTTGACACATCTAACATCCACATTGTAGCTTTGGTAAGCTTTAAAACCATGCTAACTTCTCTTCAAGGTCCTAGGGTCCTATCTTTCCACATGGTGTCCTCTCACTTACTTGCTAATCTAGAAAACTTCATGTGGCACCTACAGCCTCGAAACTATAGACTATTGGGATGATACCATGTGATAACATCTCACTATCCCAATGGATTTTACATTTATATACACTTCATTGGGACTACAGACCATCAATATGATGTCATGTGGAAACATCTTGTTATCCCATTTCCCTGGAGGTAAGCTCCTTGTATATTCATCTCTAGGATCGTGGGTCATTAAGATGATACCATATGGCAACATCTTGCTAACCCATTATCCCAAAGGTAAACTTCATGTATGATAATCTTGAGAATCATGGGTCATTAGGATGATACCATGTGGAAACATCCTTATTTCATACTAGCTTAGTGCATATCATATAGCAAACCAAGATGGCATCACTCTTGAGTTGTCAAGATGACAACATGTGACTTCCTCTAAACCACTTCATAAAAAATTATGAAATTGAATAAGGCAATCCTCAAAATATAAAGGCTAAAGTAGGTAATCATATAAGGAAAAAAGGACCATGAAAATATCCTATTAAAATGGTTAATATAAGCACCACATAATTAAAGGTACATAGAGAGCTCATCGAGTAGCTAAGGAAAATACTCCACAAGGTAAATTACCCAAATGGCTATGGTAAATCTAAAAATAGAAGGCTAAATAAATTATTTGGCTAAGGAAAAAAGGCCATAAAAGGTTCAAACTAAAAATCTCATAAGGCAAGTTTATATACAAGGGAACCTAATGAATGGCTATGGTAAAATGTTACACAAGAAACTGTGTAAGCAAACTCTTTGAGAGGCTAAGGCAAAAACACTATGCAAAGAACTTTTCCAAATGGTTGTGACCAAGACAAAGATAAAACCAAGTTCAATAGAAGTCATGATTCAACTAAGGCACAACCAAAGGAAAACTCAAAGAGAAATCAATGAATGAGAACTTGGTTAAAGCAAATAAAAATCCCTACGTTAGCTACTACTGACTATATGATCCAGGCAGTGTCTTTGTTCCTCAAAATAGATTATGCTAAGTTAAGTTTGCATCACATAAATAATAGAATAAGAAGTTTCCTAGGTAAAAACTCTTTCAACACTAAATTAATATTATCATTAGTTTCATTGAATATGCACATACTCTGAGAGACTCATCTTTTCACAAAAATCAAAAAAATTAAAAGGGATCTACTCATAACAAGGACCATTTTAAAGGTTTAGCTTAATGATTTGACTTAATAAGACCCAAGACACAATTCATTCCATTTACTCCATTAAGGCTAAGAGGTCAAGCCATGCATTTATTAAGGTATATAACACCATTCAAACCTAAGTTTTAAGCCTTTTATAGTTATTACAAAAGAACTAAGATTTAGTAAAACTTCTTCATTTATTATATGGTCTCATGATAGGGAAGGTTTATAGCAGGTAGTTTACTCAACTTTTGAGACCCAAGGGATTTTTCACAAGGTATCTTTTTTACCCCAAATAACATCACCATTTATATTTAAATAGTCTAATTATATTTTTATTCTTAATAACAAACTCATGACTATTTATTTGAGTTTCACTCATATTTGCACAAGCTCAAACCATTGAATCACAACACCTTCTGATTACAAAGGGAGACATAGTGTTATTTGATAAGCCACTCATAATAAATATTTAAGTAAAATAATGAAATTGTTCATTTATTAAAAAAATCCTTAAAGGCTAAATAATCTTTTATACATATAGGATCCCTCCCTGTGTCCAATAAACCAAGTGTATGCAATCAAAATTGCATCAGATCCACAAATCAATCCTCGTTTAGAGAAGATAGATCCTACTTACACTTCCAATTTAGGATACATTAGATAATAAGGAATATGACCAATATGGATCTGCTAGACCTATGAGGGGATCTCTTATCATAATAATTTTACTAGGGAGGGTTCCAAAGCCTCTAGTCAAGCAAAACTATGCAATAACCCTAACTAAGTCTTATGTTTTCATATTCATTATACTAATAACAAGTAAAGAAAAAATATAATCTACTAATCACCAAATCTTGTGGCATAAATTTGGGGTAATAAAAACTAAAAGTAAACATGCATAAGATAATCATAATTAAGATATGTACAGGTAGGACCCTAATGCATGAAAGGAAGAGCAATATTATTTAAAAGCCATTACTTGTGCTAATTTTATCTACTAAAGAGATGAACAAAGTTATAGATACTTATCTTGAAGATGAACCCATTGAGACTCAATCTCTCCCTAGGCCAAATGTGTTTCACAAGAGTTTGTTATGGTTTACAAGGATCACTAAAAATTTCCAAAGCATCTAAGACTTATCCATAAGACTAGATTCTTCTCCAAGTAAAAACCCTAAGCCAAGAATCCTCAAGTAGAATGGTGGAAGAGTAGATTGTAAATAAGTGTAAATGAATAATAACTCTGATCTCTTTTAAAATAATAGAAAAATGGATGTGTTTATACAGGTGTATCTAACCCTAAACCCTTCTAAAATTTTCAACTGACAAGGTTGACCTGATTGACCTAGTATCATTATTGGCAAAAACTCACTAGGTCACGAACTAGGTCAACCAAGGGTTGACCTAAACTCTAAATAAGTTTTGTCAATAAGAGTACAAGGTTGATACATCTGACATAGTCATGTCAACTATCAAAAAGGAATTTAGATTAGGAAAATGGGCTTATGAAGGTGGTAAAAGACTAAAGGAATGTGCAAAAGAGGAAGCTAAACTTAGAGGAATGTTTTAAAGCACTGGTTGGATTAGTAACAAGTGTCAATAAGGGATAAAAATCCTATAAAGCACCAATGGTCTACTCACCCCTTTCTCAGTGGACCCCTTAGGGTGTACAATGAGAGATATTGAGACTCGATGAGTTCCTATAAGATAGAAAGCATCAATAATTAATAAAGTGTGAAAATATTATGTGTATACATATGCCCCACTTGAATCTCATCATGTGTCACTCAAGTGAAACAGGGGATGGTACTTTGATAAAGAACATAGTAACACACAACACTGAGGATAAAAAAAAGTTGTAGTATTTTAAAGCAAAAATAATTGAAATTAAATGATGAAAATAAAAATAACTAAAAATTAAATGTAATACATACCTTGAATTACCTTTATCATTGGATGATTATCTATTATTTTTTTAGTTTTGATTATGGAGGGTGCAGAGACTATGTTGACAAACCTAAGAATACAAAACTAAAGAGCAAAAACAAATAAATGTAAAAAATCCAAGATAATTAGTCTTATGTGGATGGGATGAACTTGAAAATTTGGTAATTTGGGGTGAAAAATGCTATGTTAAACCAAATGACCAAGTCAAAATTTTAGAGTAAATTAGGTAACCAAAAATCCAAGGCTACTAAAGACTGGAAAACTCAAACAAGTAAACCTTAAGTAAGAAATTCAAATCCACTAAGTCAAACCAAGGATACATGTCAAAAAGATGTTAATAAAACATCCATGTAAAATAAATAACAATCCTTAAATAAATATGGGCAAGAAAAAATGGTAAAACAATATTGATGAGTAAGAAGTAACAATCCTTACTCAATCATTAATGAAAAAAGGAGCATAAAAGGGAAAACAACATTGATGAGTGAGAAGTAACAAGCCAACCTCACTCAATAATGGAAAAAGAACATGAAATTAGAAATAGACTCAGGTGTCCACAAAAAGGGTGGTACAAAAATGAAAAATGGTAAAAAGAAATCAAGGCATATTTAGAAATGTTAAGCCATGGTATAAGGAAAGAAATCCATAGTTTCTCAAGCATATTATTTTATTCTAAGGGTAGATAAAACTGAAATAAACTAGTGCTAACATGTTTTTAAGATGTGAAGAAGGAAGTGTAGAAGAGGGAAAATATATTTGTAATCACACATGCCTATCAAGGGGGGGTAATGAAATGGGTGGAGGGGAGAATGAAGGAAAAACCAAGGTAGAGAAACTCTTTATCGAAGTCAATACACTCAAATTAGGTTTGTCAAAACAAGAGGACTTTCAACCATAAGGACTCTAAAAAAATTATCCTATCCACACAAGTCTTAGGTCAACAAATAAAGTATGTATATCATCTAATGAATGCTATATGAATGAAAAGCAAAATGGACCTACCTTCCCACAACATGTTTCCCATTCTTCAGGACCCCTTATAGAGCCATCGGTCTACTACAAAGATTGGGTACTTATGTGAGAAATAAGGTAGCGCCTTAGAGTTTATTAAATTCTCTTATTCCAATCTATTGGCCTACCATATCCCAATGGACCTCAGCTCTATTGTGAGGCCAACTATGGATTTTGAGCTTCAATTAAAGATAGAATATATGCTTGTAATCATGTCTTTTGGTGTTATTTTGAATTTTTAAATTTGTATGTTTCCTTTTGTATATCACTACCTTTTGTTTCAAATGATTTGGATTTTAACGTTCTTGATGGATTTTTATATTCCTCTTCGATACAAATTTGTAAAACCAAACATGGGTGCTAAAGATGGTTTTTATTTGAATACTTGGGACTTCGTTGCTAAGAGAGAGAACCTAGAGAGCATAGTGTCTAAGAGTCTCATAAATCTAGGTGAAATAAATGTGTTATCTTAAATTCAACCTTATTTTATCCAATGTGGAGTGAAAGGAAAGGAAATCAAGATGAATGAAACATAAAACAATTTAAATTACTTTAAATCACAAAAAATGTGACAAAGGGAGAAAAATGGGTACAATGACATAAAAGTGTGATTCCTTATCGTAAAAAAGAGGGAAATGGAGGAAAACATGTTAACATAATTGTTTGTGCAAATTTTATCTATCAAAAGAAGCAAAAGCTAAAGTTGAGAACAAAGATCAAGAACATGTAACCATTAATAAACACATTCTAGAAAAAGAATGATAAGATGGTGATTTTATGAGGAATGTCAGGTTGTATCCATGGTCTTACACTGCAACTCATAAAATATAAACCCATGAGGGTGCCAAAAAACATGTAAAAGTAAATGAGGTAAGGAAAATATGGTACTTGTGAGGAAGTCTAGGTCCTATCCATGGTCTTACACTACAAATCACAAATAGAAACCCAAGGGGTGCCAAAAAGTATGTAAAAAGTATAAAAACAAAGAGGATAAAAGTATATCATGAGGAAGATCAAGTCTTATCCATGTCTTTACAATGAAATTCATGAAAAAAGGGAAACCAAAAGACCAAAAAGAAGGGGTAAGGTTTGTGACAAGAGAGAGTTGTTATATAGGGTGAGACCTGTGTAAGTATCCTAAAAAAATTGTCAAATAAATAGCATATATAAAGCATGAAAATAAGGGAAAGATTTACGTAAAATGATTTTTGAGGAATTGTGCATTGGTGGGCTCTTTCAAAACATGGCCTTCATTGGTTTGAAGGTGAGAGGTGCTTTGACCAATAATATATTTGATTAAATAGGGGGCCCAACATTTTTGGGTATATTTACCTTCTTTATCATAAGTGTAGTTTAATTTAAGGACAAGATCACCAACATTAAATGTGTGAACTTTGACTCATTGTGATACAATCCTTGTATTGGTGATTGTGTTACAAATCAAAAAGATGGTGTTCATCAAGAAGATTGAGAGCATGAAGGTGAACTTCACATAATTATTCATCGGGTATGATACTATGAAGAGATATACAGAGAGAGGGAAACTCAAATTCTAATGGGAGAATTGATTCAAAACCATAGACTAGAGAGAATGATGTTTCCCTAGTGGCATTACGTATGTTAGTTTGATAGGCCCAAAGAGTAGTATAAAGATGAAGATGTTAATTTGTGCATGTTTAAATAATCATCTTTTGGAGAATTTTATTAAGAATTTTTTTGGTAGCATTAGCTTGGCCATTACATTGTGTATGATATGGTGTGGAGAATTTGTGATTAATTTTAAATTTAGCATAGAGTTGTTTGACATTTTTATTTTTGAAATTACTACCATTGTCTAAAATGATGGTATGAAGGACACGAAAGTGATAGATTATTTGACTAAGTATGAATTTGGAGATGGTGGTAATGGTGACATTAATAAAGAGCATAGCCTCAACATACTTGGTGAAATATTTTATGGTTATGATTATAAAGATATGCCCATCTTGAGATCGAGGTAATTTGCCTATGAGATATAATCTCCATATGGAGAATAACCAAGGAGATTCTACGGTTTAAAGCTAGGATGGAGGTGAATTATTTAAATCATCATAAAGCTAGCAAGGAATATAATTTTTAACAAATTAGATAGCATCCTTTTCAATATTGGGCCAAAATTATCCCATGTATAAGCATTTACAAGTTGTAACATGTCTATTATAGTGGCCACCACAAATGCCTCCATGTGTTTGTTCAAGAAGAGGAGGGACCTCATCTTTCATAACATAGAAAAGCAAGGTACCTTTAGCATTATCATAGTATAGGATGTTATATTGAAACACATACTTAAAATATTATTTGTGAATGCAAGTATTTTATAGGAATTGAGGTTGGGAGGATAAGTTTGGTGTTCCAAAAATTGAATGATGTCTCTATACCACGAGATTTGTCAAATGGTGATAACCTAAATGTGGTAGATTAGTGAATCATGTGTTTGAATAGAGGATAAATATTTTCTTATTTAGATAATAAAAGTTGGATTAGTAAGAAATTGGTGTAGATAAAAAAAGAGATGTTAAAGAAGCAAGAGAATCAGCAATAAAATTTGGATCTCAAGGGATAGGCTCGATGGTGAAAGAAATGAAATTTTTGGCAAGAGTAGTTACAATTTGATGATAAGAAATGAGATTCTCATATTTTCATTGGTAATCACCATTGACTTGGTAGTAAATAATCTAGGAATCACCTCAAGCATATAGGTATTGATATCTAAATCAAGAATAGCTCTCATGCCTAAGATTAAGGTCCGTACTCGACCATGTTGTTAGTGACATCAAATGTTAAGCAAAAAGATTAAAAAGTGATTTTTCCAAGAGGGATTGTAATAATAAAACCTAATCCATATCCTTGAAGTAATTTAACACCATCAATATGAAGGGTTCAATAATATTTATGTAAATCGACACTAATTTTTGGAAGTTCTTCAATAACTACTTTTGGTTTAGTTATCAAGGAGAATAGCAGTTTCATGAAGGTTACTTTCTTCAATAATAGTAGTGAAATTATGGAAGCAATATTTAAGAGATATGGATTTTTTGAGACCTTAAATATAAATAATATTATCATTGGGAAGACTATCTTGAAGGTGGTCGATAACATGCATAGGAGTTATGGCAAATTGATTGTCAATGATTTATCCTTTGACAACTTTTTGAGTAATAATTCAGAGATAAAATTTCATGAGAAGAACCATCCACTTGCCAATTTTGTCTCCAAGAAGAAAGACTTTGGATAATAAGTGATGAAGGGGATCAATATGAATGTTAACATAAGTGGTCTGATAAAGCATATAATGTCAAAGTTTTTGAGTTGTAAAATATATAGCAAGGAAATTATGTTCAACTTTTATGTAAAGTTTTTCATAATCAATTAGGCCTCAGATAATATAGTAGATAGCATACTCTCTTCTAGTATCATCATTTTGGGTAAGCATTTCCCAAACTGATATGGGTGTGGAAGAAGTATATAGATATAAAGGTCGATCATTTGAAGGAGGATGAAGAGTAGGTGGGTGAAGCAATGGTTATTTCATATTATCAAATGTTTTTTGTCAAGGATCCATCCATTCTAGAGCATTACCTTTATTAAGATGAGAATTGATGGAGTGTATATAGTAAGCCATTTTGAGCATGAATCATTTAATTTCCCTAAGTTTACCGAGATAAGTGAAAATATCTAGGATGGATCGAGGGATGGGTATATTGATGATAGCATTAATATTGGTAGGGTCAACATCGATGCCACAAAGAGAAATTAAAAATCTTAATAGTTTTCTAGATGTAACAATAAAAACACATTTGTAAGGATTTAATCTAACTTTGTATTTGATAAGGTGTTCAAAGATGATGGCAAGATCAAAAATATGAGTTTTGTGACATTTAGATTTAGTAATGAGGTCATCCACATAGGTTTCTACAATTTTATGAATAAGATCATGAAAGATATGATTCATTACCCATTGATAAGTGGCTCCAGCATTTTTGAGTCTAAAGGGCATTTTAACATAGCAATAAGTGCCCCATTCTATGGTGAAATTTATCTTATGTTGGTTTTTAGGAGTAATATTAATTTGATTATATCCTGATAAACCATCCATAAGAGATAACATTTCATAACCAGCTATAGAATTGACAATGGCATATATTGAAGGTAGAGGTAAATCATCCTTGAGACAAGAATGATTAAGATTACATAAATCAATACAAATGTGAATGACCATGGTTATATTTTTTAAAATAGGGACTATGTTAGAAACCCATTCAAAATAATCCACTAATTTGATAAACTTAGCATCAAAAAGTTTGATATTTTCTTTGTGACATAAGGTGGAAACTTAAGGTGGAAATTTTTGTTACTTTTGATGCACAGGTTTAACATTAGGATAAGTGATGATATTATAAACCATAATGTTAGGGTAAATACTAGGGATGTCCTCATAGGACCAAGTAAAGATATCATGATATTTATCAAAAAATAAGTTAAATTTATCATGTTTAGTAGGTGAAAGTTTATGAGAAACTATAATAGGTCGAGGGCATGATAGAATACCATATTCAATGCAAGTAGTTTCTTCAATAATCATGGCATTACCATTTTTGGATTGATGTTGGTAATGAATTTCTTGCAACAAGGGGATTTGTTTTATAAATTCCCAAGTTTATGATGTTACCAAGAAAGTTGAGGTTTTTTGGCATGAAGTAGCTCAAGGATAGCTTCATCACTAGGAAAATTGGGAAGAGGACCATAATACTCAATAGATACTTCAAGATAGATAATTTAATTACCATGGATATCATATTTAGAATGTATCTGATAAACATATATGGCCTTGGCATCTAGCGTAATCACAGGAGAAGGAGAAGTATATTGATTAAATGAGATTGGTATATCATTAGTTTCTTTAATAGGGGAAGAAACCAATGAAATTATGGAATCTATAGGTGGTAGAGAAGATGAAATAATATCCATAGGTTCAAAAAGGAATATTTTTTCTACCACCCAAGAAGTATCAAGAAGTGGAGAACGAACAAGAGGTACATGACCTTTGAGAGCTAAATCAAAAGCCGTGGAAATGGTGTGAACATCCTAGTTGAAAGCATGTATTTGAGCTAAGGTTTTCTGATAATGTTGAACATCCAAGTCTCAAGATTGAGCTTGGGACATGATGTAGTTATTATCATAGGTTGGAGAAATGGTGCATGCTTGATATTTAGGGGTAGTTTTAGAATGTGAAATTCCAATGTTATTGAACTTTTGTGGAGACATGATTAGAGGATCTTAGAATAATTTGACCACTTCATAGTCATTTCAAATGAAATCATCTTCTAGGTAAGAAGGTTCATTAGCATTACATAGAGGGGTAAAATCAATGATCTCATCAATGAGAGGAATATTATGATCATGAGGTAATAAAAAAGGAGGAAGCCACTCTGAGATATAAAAAGGTAGCTTAGGAGTGTTGCAAGTATGTTGCAAGTCATTAGGTTCATCATCATCTAAATCAGAAAGAGTGACTCATAAGTCTGGATTGATGTTGATGAACTCATGTAAGGGAGAACTATTAATGGTAGGAATGATAGGGATGCAATATTGAGATTTTGGATTAGGAAGTTGAATACTCCAAGTATTGGGATTGACTTCATGCTTATATAGTTTATTGTTATGTAGGAATTTGATGCATTGGCTATCAAAAGAAGTGATGGCCCTCATTCTATGAGTCTAAGGGTGATCAAGGAGTATTAAGATAAGGGAAAATCAAAGACCATAAGTTTAGTTTGAATAGTCTTAGGTCTGATTGTTAGGGGAAGCCAAATAAAACCAAGTGGCTTTTGATTAATTTTATCAAATCCATGATAGGTAAGGTGGGTTTACTTTAGATGATCCTTATTATGGAGAAATTTTTGGATGAGTCATAAATGTGTCACATTAATAACAAAGCCTTTGTCAACTAATACTTTATGAATAAGGGTAGTATTAATGGATATTTTAATGAATAGTGGTGGATCATTAGCATGAAAAAGGATTTCATCATTAATCATATCTTCTTCAATAAATTTAGTGGATGGTTTAGAACAAGGAAAAATAGTTTTAATGGTATACACATTGGTAGGTTGAGGCTCAATAGAGGGTGGTTATTCATATAGAGAAGATGGATCTTCAATTTATCATAATTGTTGCATAAGGAACTTGTGATGATAAGGGGAAGTATGAACTAACACCATAAGTGCAATATTGCAAGGCATGGATTTAAGTTATTTGAGAAAGTTATAATGGGATTTAGAAGAAGAACCAGTATGAGTTTTAGAAGGTAAGGTAAAATTTGAAGGAATGCAAGTTGTTGGGGGTTTAAAAGGAAGTAGTTCCTTAGGGGCTTCTAAATATAAATTAGTGGTTGTATTATCTTTGATAATTTGTTCCTCCAAAGATGGTTTCTTAGGTTTTGTGAGAGGATATTTGTGAGCTAGCTTATGATGATATTTGACTTTAGCTGCATTAAAAATTTGAGAATTGTTGTAATATTGATCATAGTCAACATCAATAGCACCAACATCCTTGGTATCTTGTTTATTATTGGATATGGAAAACATTTTTTGGTTATTAAAAAAATAATATTTAGAAGCTTGTCATTTTTGAGAATCAATATTAAACTCTTGACAATAAAGTTGGATCATGGCTTCATGATTGAAAGAATCACCAAGTATGTAAGAGACAACAAATTTAGTAATCCCTCAACAAGTTTCATGGGAATGACCAATGTCAGCATGGAACCAATATAATTGATTAGGGTCATACCATTTAGGATGATTATTAGGATAAATAAAAGGTTTAGAAGGCAGTAAGAATTATTTCATTTATTGCACAGTTAGTGGTATGTGAGAAGATGGGTGAGTGTCTATTGTGGCAACTCCTAGTTTGGTTTGAGGATTATTGTTGATGATAGAATTAGTATAAGTTTAAAAATATCATTTAAGGAATTTGGGATTAGATTCAAATTACTTGATGAGGAAGTCTTGACATTTTTCTTGGTCAAGAGCTTCGTTAAGCATTTAAGGAGTAAAAGTTTGAACCTTATATTGAAGTGAAGGAGTTAAATAAGTTATAAAGAGTTTAAACAAATTTTTATCAGTCATGTTATGGTCAACTTTATGGGCTAGATATTTCCATCATTTGATAAAATCATGAGCTAATTCGGTGGGAAATTGCTTAGCATTGATGAAATGGCTAAGATAATTTTTGGGAAGGTCATTATGTTAAAATTATTTAACTAGAGGATTGACTAAATCCTCAAGTTTCCAAATGTAATGTTGGGGAATTTGGTTTTACCATTCTAATACATTTCCAATGAAGGTTTTAACTAGAAGTTTGTTTGTGGTGAAAGCATTAGTTTGGATCCATTCATTATAAATATTGTCAAAGGCTTTGAGAAAGGATGCAGGGTCTTTAGTCCCATCATACTTGATAGTAGGAGATATATTACCAATATCATTGGACACTATGAAAGGAGATAAAGGCTCATTTTGGATATTTTGAAGCATTTGTTTATTCATAATAAGTCAAGGTATAACATTTCCTGAGGCATCTCTAAGAGGTGGAGGAATAAATTTTGGTTTGGCTTGAAGATTGATAGTCAGAGGTTGATTAGCCATATTAATAAAATGATGTTGTAATTGCATCATTTTAGAGGTGTTAGAAGTTTGCATTATGTTCATTTTTTTTAAGACTTGTGTAAGAAGTTGAGTCATATCAATTGGTGGATTGGTGTTTATAGGATAACTCCTTGAATTGGTATTAGGGAAAGGGTTATTGGAAGGTGGATTACTAGTGGGATTGTTGGATAGGCTTGTGTTAATGGCTCGCACATTACGTTGGAAAGGTTTAAGATGAGAATTTCATTAATAGGTAAAAAAAGGATTGGATCCACCTACTTCATCTTGAGGTGTGATTTACACCATGTTACAATCCATAAACGAAGGAAAGGAAGATGTGCTCCAAGAGTGAGGGTTCTCTTGGGAGGAAAATATATGGAGAAATGAATATCCCATAAAGTGTCTAAATGGCTTCAAGTTGTCTAAGAAAATTATAATAGGGGTCTTCATGATGATTTTGGTAAATTAATAGAATGCTAAGCAAAGAGAAATAGAGAACTAAGTTGATCAAATAAGAGGGTAGAGGTAGCAATAAGAGTATAAATTCAACCAAGTTGAATTAGTGTTGCACATTTTGATAAAGATAAAGGCTCAAATGGGTCAACTTAGTATTTTAACTTGATTGGTAAAAAAGATACAAATTTGACTAGGTCGACTGAGTATTGTAGGCAATAAAAAAGATAGTCTGTAAGAGACTATGTTGAATAGAAACCTAGTGTCCTAAAAAGAGAGAAAATTAATGCAATGTAATTAAAAAAAGAAGTGAAAGCAAATAAATAGTCAATTGGATCAATGAGAATTATCCAATTGAGGCACACAACATAAAACCTTCTACCAAGACTAGCCAATGCAAGTTTTTATAATATAATATATAATGAGCAAAGAGCAAGCAGTCAACTAAAAAGTAAATCTAAGTGGTCATCATGAATGTTTTTAGATTATTATAAAGTGTTATTTTTAGTGTGATAAGGAATTTGGTTGAATTTAGGGAATTAGAAAGAAATATATGGATGGTTTTAGGATGTTTAGGCTGAAATGGGTTTATGTTGGCAATGGTATTGTCTTGGCATTGGGGCTTACCCCCTCACTTCACAATCCCATAGTGATAAGGGTTTTGGATGATTATCTAATATATATCATTAACCATGTTTTTATACTTGGATAGAAAACCAAGTTAGCTTTCCCTTTGGTGATGAAATCTAAGTAGGTAGGCCTTGGGTAGACAAATGTTTAAATGCATTTTGAAATTATGTGATTTGGTAGTGCGTGCAAGAAAGAGAAAAATAGTGAAACTAAATGGTATATCAAAAAATCACCTAATTCAACTATGTGATCTATTCAAATCATGTAGATAGCTAAAATTGAAAGTGTGAATTAATTACTATCATATAATTGTTAATTCCTAATTTAATCATGGTATAGATTTGATTTAGATGACATTATATGCAAACATTATAGAATAGAGTCAATAGGGTCACTCCTATACTATATAAGTAGGAGTCCTTAAGAACTAAGTTGATCAGATCAACCCAATATTTTATATAGAAGATAGACTACATAAATAGGTTGACTAGGTCAACTTAGTTTGTTTTAAGGTTGCAGTTTTGAAGACTGCAAACTTTATGAAAAATAGAACTATAATGAAGAATGAAATTAAAAGAGAGACAAAGTAACCTTAGTGTGTTGGAATATTATGAGGACTATGTAATTTATATTGAAGTGCCTTGAATGTTGCTTTCAAGTTTTACCATGTTGACTGGGTTGACCTAGTTTTACAATTCCTTGTTTGCTAAAGCATGTTTAAGATGTTTGTTATCTAGAAGCTGACTATGATACTAAGTCAACTTGCATGACTTATTTTTTTGTTCTAAAGTTTAATAAGAGACTAAGTTGACCTATTAAACATAGTCTATTGTCTAGAACTAAATATGAATATTGTGTCAACCTACTTGATCAAGTAACCTGTATCTAATGAAGAATTACACAAAAAGAATAAAGTCATTTTGATGTGACTATGTGTTAAACCTGCACATAAAATTTATAAACTACATTTTCCTAATTGATCTAGTATCGTAATTATAAAAAAATAATAATAAATCATATAAATTAAAAAAATGAAAGAAAACCTGCAAGGGTTATATTCATGTCAAGTTTAATAGAAGGTATGCAATCAAAAATGTATCAGATCCATAAGTCAATCTTAACTCAAAGAAGATAGATCCTACTTACACTTTTGATTAGGGATAAATTAGATAAGTGGGAACATGACCAATATGAATCTACTAGACCTAATGAGGAGATATCTTATCATAATAATATTATTAGGGAGGGTTCTAAAGCCTCCAATCAAGAAAAACTATACAATAAGCCTAACTAAGTCCTATGTTTTCATATTCACTATACTAATAATAAGTAAAGCAAAAATCTAATCTAGTGCTCACCAAATCTTGTGGCATAAACTGGCAGCAATAAACACTAAAATCAAACATGCATATGAGAATCCTAATTAAGATATGTATAGGTAAGACCCTAATGCATGGAGAGGAAGATCAATATTATTCAAAAGCCTTTGCTTATGCTACTTATATATACTAAAAAAAGGAGAAAAGTTAAAGATACTTACCTAGAAGACAAACCTGATGAGACTCAATCTCTCCCTTAGCCAAAAGTGTTTTCCAAGAGGTTGTTTTAGTTTGTAAAGATCACTAAGAAAAGCCAAAGCATCCAAGACTTCTCCACAAGACTAGATTATTCTCCAAGTAAAGACCCTAAGCTAAGACTCCTCAAGTAGAATTGTGGAAGAGTATATTGTAAAGAAGTGAAAATGAATAATAACTCTTGTCTCTCTTGAATAATGGAAAAATGGATGTGTTTATATAGGTGGATCTAACCCCAAACCCTTCTAAAAGTTTTGGTCGACAAGGTTGACCCGATTGAGCTAGTATCGTTATTACCAAAAACTCACTAGGTCACGCACTAGATTAGCCAAGGGCTGACCTAAACCCTAAATAAGTTTTGTCAATAAGAGTACAAGGTTGACACAACTGACATAGTCATGTAAACTATCAAAAAAGGGTTTTAGGTTAGGAAAAGGGATAATAAAGGTGGTAAAAGACTAGATAAGTGTGCAAAAGAGGAGGCCAAGCTTAGGAAAATGTTTTTAAGAGCTTGTTAGATTAGTAAAAAGTGGAAATAAGGGACAACAATCCTACAAAGAACCAATGGTATGCCCATCCCTTTCTTGATCCACCTCTTAGGGAATGCACTCAGAGAGATTGAGACTTGATGAGTTTATGCAAGATAGAAAGCATCAATAATTGATAAAATGTGAAAATATTATGTGTATAGACCAAGCATCCTTAATCAATATAACTCAATTTAACACTAAAGTTTCAGTAAATAAAAAACAAATATCTAAATCCATAGTTGTAATATTATGCAAAATCTTTTTTTTTAAGTTTATTACAAGCAAGCTACCTACTAAATCATTGATAATACATCAAATTTTATCTAATTATTTACATAAAAAGAGGCACATATCTAATATTGATTAAATAATGGAGGACCAATTGGTATTCAACGATTTTCCTCATCTACTCCCAAGCATTTATTGTCCATAATAAGGAAGTCTCACCACCTAACCTTTTGTCATCATTAAGCTGCTACTCTAGACACCCTCAAGCTTGAGATTCCCAACTCTGAGTATGTTTATATCACTTGGTAAAGGCAATTATGGATATTTAAGATAAGGTATCTTAGCACAAGGGAAATACCATGCACAAACCTATAACACTATTCTCAGTTATTAACCAAGGAGACTCATAGTTCTAAATATCATTCAAAAAGCATTTAATGAACATCTAAATGAAGCTGATCATTAAAAATATAGAAAACAAATAAGAAAAAACTTATAGCATAAATAAGGCCCACCATTTGATTGGATAGTAAGAGGATACCTCACTCAAATTCTCACATCCAATAGTCATGGGAGGGTCAATCAATATACCACCATACCATAGCATGAGAGGGCCTAAAATATACCACTATAATTTTCATAGTAGCGTCAAGTAATCTACCACCATGTGCAGCATGGGAGGGCTTAACAATATTAGACCATAAACACCCTATTCAAACAAACCATCTTGTGTCATAATAGTTTTAGTATATTCACACAAGAAATTAGAAATCATTCAATTCAACTAAGGAGGAACAAACTCTCCAAGGACCTCACATGGTAAATAAGTACATGGTGGCCAATGAAAAACCATGGGTGTAAGGAATTTACTTAGATGATTCACAAAAGTAGAGTTATATATGGCATAATTAAGAGAAGAATAAGCAAATCCACAAAAACAATTGGCAAAAGAGTAAAATAATTGAATATTATGACTAAGCAAATTCAAGGGGTAACCTCCACAATAATGAAATAAGGATAAAATATACAATATGATTATAAAATACTAACCACTACCTCTTATATATACTCTACTTAGCAATGGTTAAGGTCATAACATGCCCCTTCCCTTGAAAACAACATTGTCTTCAACATTGAATCAAACTTGGATGTTGTTTTAGGAATGTTTCATCCTCCCATGTTGCATCTTCAGAATGTAAGTTCTTCCATTTGATCAAATACTATGTAATGGTTCGGGCCCTTAGTTACTTAGTGTGCATGTGAAGGATCTCCCTAGGCTCTATAATGACTCAGCCTTCTTCATCTAATTTAGGTAACTCAATATGAATAAAAACTCTATGTCCAATTACTTTCTCCAAGAAAGATACATGGAATACTATATGTATGAAAGTGGCAAGAGGTAATTCTAGATTGTAAGCTACACTGCCAATTTTCTATGAGATCTTTTAAAGACCATAATACTTAGGTAATAGATTATTATCCTTTTTATGTTACTTCAGAGATATCTACTTATATGGTTGAAAATTTACAAAGACCCAATCACCTATGTCAAAATGTTGCTCACTACGGTGTTGATCTACTTGTTGCTTCATTTGATTTTGTGCCATTACTAAATTTTCTCAAAAATTGACTAACACCTCCTATTGATGTTGAATGTGTTCCTCAATATCTCAAACCTTAAGATGCACTAGCAAAACTAAAGTGATGGATAGGGGTGATACCCATACAATGCCATAAAGGGAGACATCTTGGAAGATGTGGTATACCACCATTCAGAAAGTGGTAGCCAATGAACCCATTTGTCTTATTTGTCATAAACAAAATGATAAAGATACCCTTTGAGACATTTGTTGACTACCTCTATTTGTCCATCAGATTAAGGATGATAGGATGAGCTATGAGCCAACTGGGTAACTAAACAAGTAAATAATTTAGTCTAAAATTACTATTAAACATGGGATCTCAATCACTTACAATGATCTTTGGAGTGCCATGTAATTTTTTAACTATATTGAGAAAATTAGAAGCTATTGTACTAACAATAAATGGCTATGATAAGGAGAAAAAATGAACATACTTGGTGAGTCAATCCACAACTACCATGATAAAAATTTTACCCTCAGACCATGGTAACCCCATAATGAAATCCATGGAAACCTCTTCCCAACATTGGCTAGGGATGGATAAAGGCTATAAAAGATCTGGGGTCTTAATGGTTTTACCTTTATTTTGTTAGCATGCTATGCATTCATCCACATATTTCTAAACATCCCCTTTGAGTCCTTCCCAAAATAAATCTTTCTTGATTCTAGGATATGTTTTCAAAAATCTTGAGTTACCTCCAAATGGAGAAGTGTGAAGTTCCTAAAGAATTTTATGTTTGAGGAGATAATGCCTACAAAGGTATAATCTATCTTTATACCATATTCCCCTTCCATGTAAATTATTTAGATTCATTATAATCATGCTGAATATTTTAAATCAAATCATAGGTATCACTATCATTCTCCCATTTTGATCTTGCTTCCTCTAACTAATCTACCTGCCACATGGTCATGATGCATAACAATGCCTCAACTGATTCATCCCATCAAGAAAGGGCATATACCACCACATTCTCTTTTTATTTCTTATACACTATTTAAAAATTATAGTCTAACATTTTATTCACCCATTTTTGTTTTTCTTTAGATGATAAATATTTTAAAAAAAAATAATTGAGGCTATCATGATTAGTCTTTACCTGAAAGTGATGACCCATTAGAGAAGGCCTCCATTACTTCACTGCATGTAGAATAGACATCATCTCTCTCTTATATATTGGTTTGATCCAATTTTTCCTCTTTAGATGGAAACTTTCAAATATTAGTGGTCTACCTTCTTACATGAGTATATCCCTCTTGCCATATCTTGATACATTACACTCCACAAAAAAAAGTTTTTGAAAAATCAAGAGTAGCCAAAATTGGATTTGTGCATATAACCATTTTCAAATATTAAAATGCCTTAGTAGCTAAATCAGTCCACTAGAAGGAGTATTTATTCAACAAAGAGGTGAGTGGGGTTACAATGCTACCATAATTTTTTACAAACCTATGATAGTAACCAATTAGCCCAAAAGATCCATGAAGGTTCTTAAGGGTCTTGATAACCTGTCATTCCATTATCACTTGGATTTTATTAGGATCAACTTTCACTCCATGTGAAATAATATGACCCAAGTACTCCACCACTTGGACACCAAAATCACATTTGCAAGGTTTGGCATAAAGCTGATGTTGTTCCATAACTGAAAGCACCTATTTCACATGCTTTAAATGGTCTTCCCAATTTTTATTATGGATAAGGATATCATCAAAAAATACTAATATGAATTTTCTCAAAAATGGCCTAAAAATAGTATTCATCAAACTCTAAAATGTAGATGGTGTAATTGTGAGGCCAAAAGGCATGACCATAAATTCATAATCACCTTCATGAATTCTAAAAGTTGTTTTGAGTATGCCCTCATCACAGATGTGAATCTAATGATATCTAGAGCGAAGATCTAACTTGGTAAAATAAATAACACCATGCAATTCATCTATAAAGTCATCAATTATTGGAATAAGAAACTTGTTTTTGATGGTGTATTTGTTGATTTCTCTATAGTCTGGGCACATCCTCCAATTTTCATCCTTATTCCACACCATGACCACTTGGGAAGAATATTTAAATTGATTGTGTCAAATGATTTCTACCTCCAACATCTCTTGCACCATATTTTCAATTTCACTTCTTTGGGCATAGGGATAACTGTAGGGTCTAATATTGGGTGGTGTACTTCTTGGAATGAGTTTGATGGTATGATCATGTGCATGGCTTAGAGGAATTCCTTTTGGAATGTCACCAAAAACAACATAGTGGTCATCCAAAACCTTTTACAAATCAGGAAGTGTAGACTCATTGGATGGTTGAACCTCCATGGAAAATAAACATGCCACAAAACCTTCTACACCTTTTCTGAGAATCTTCATCATCTAGTGGGAACTAATCAATTATGGTGACTTAGCCTGTAATATATGTAGTTCAAAAGTCCTTTATAAATGAAACCTCATGAATAATTCTGATAAATTCATCTCAATAGTGCCCAAAGTGGTGAGCCAATGCACTCCCAAAATAATGTCAACTCCTCCCATGGGACTAAAAAACATAGTGGAATCTAATAAATAGTATCCCATAGCAAGGTTAATACTATGAAATTTTCCAAAATATTTGAGCATACCACCATCTACAATCATGACCTGAAAGTCTAGAGCTAGGTAAATAAAATAATTCAAATAAGTATCCAACTTATTATTGATGAAGTTATGTGCACTCCTAGAGTTAATTAACATAGTCACCTTTTGTTTCTTTAGGAACCCCACCACCTTAAGAGTTTGAGGAATACTAATTCCTAAAAGTGCATGATAAGAAATAGTAGGTTAAGAATTTTCATATTCATCAACAGGTTCTTCTAATGCTTCCCCTAAAGCCTCTTCATATTTTTCCTCCTCATTAGAACCATTAATGTAAAAAAACTTCTTTACAGTGTAGTAATGCCCTTTGCTCCATTTTATATCATAACCAAAACACAAACCTTTTGCACATTTTCTTCCACATACTGAGTTGTCAATCTAGTAGGTTGATGAAATGATGGTGTTGGGAAAGTGCATTTATGAATATTAGTAAAAGGTCTTTGTCTGATCATTTTTTTCCTTAGTCATGCATGCCCTTGGTATGGCTTCAAATACAGAACTAGGATGAAACATGTGAACCTATGATTGGATGTTATCTTTGAGGCCCCCTAAAAATAAGTCAGTTAAATTTTCCTCAGTGATGTCTAACACATGTAAGGAGAGATTTTAAAATTTATGAATGTAATCCTTGACAATCGTAGTTTGGTGTAACTTGGCTAGTTAACTAAAGTAGTTTTCAAAGACATTATTGTGATAGTGGAACTACAACTCCTCAAAAAATACCAATCATGAAACTAGGACACCCTTATTTTTATTTTGAGTACACAACCAATGATACCAAATGAATGGCTCAAGTTCTAGGTATAAAGAGGCCATAACCATTTTTTTGAACATGGAGTCTGATGTAGATAAAATAAATTTTCAATTTGAGTGAGCTAAGTGAATGGATCATTACCATCAAACTTGTGCAGGTTCACTTTTGGCAACATTGGCTTATAACCAAAATTGGTGTTGGTATTGTCTGGAGTAAGAGAACCAAACTAAAGTGGTGGAGGATTATTTTGTATTGGTTAAGTAGACAAGTTGGCCAATTGCCCAGATAGTTTTTAATTGATCCTTCACACTATTCAAGTCCCCTCTCAAAATTGTAATGTCCCCTTGAACCATATCAAAATCATCTTTTTCACCATGCCCTACAACTCTGACTTAAGTTGTTAAACTACCTCTGAAATAGATGGATCAGAAGTTTCAAATTCCATGTCATCCTTGTGAATTTTTGGAGTTTATTTTCCTTTCTTGCATCCATGAGTTTTTGGACCAACCATACACAAACCCTAGGGGGTTTTAGTCCCCCAAAAATGTACCAATGGAATACACCATTACAATCATCTCATCAAGATGAATACAACTACTATTATCATATACAAGGATGAAAATTTTTGACCCAAAAAAGTGTAATAATAGAATATATCATTACGATCGTCTCATAGAGATGAATCCAATGACTGTTAATTTTCACAAGGTAAAAAAAATTCCAGACTTCTTTTTTTTTACCTAGAAAAAATGTTTTTTTCCTTTTTTGTAAAAAAACCTCATGAATAAATCTGTGATGATGGAAAAAATCAATTCCTCCTAGATCTCAAGTTATATTTTTTCAATCTTCTAGTGCTTAGGATGCTAGATATGAGAGAAAAAATTATACCATAGAAACTTATTCACATCAATGCTATGATACCAATTATAAAGAAATTAATTAGATGATTTACAATAGTAGAATTATATATGGTAGAATTAAGATCAAAATAAGTAGATCCACAATAATAATTGATGAAAAGAGAAAAATACTTGAATATTATGATTGAGTCACTTCGAGGGAGAAACCCCCACAACAATATAATAAGAACAAAATTCAAAATATGATAATAAAAGACTAACCACTACCTCCTACATATACTTTACTTAGCCATAGTTTTCCATAGGCTGACCATACTAAAAATATCAAGAAATATAATAAGCTAATAAGAAGGTGTGTAAGCTACAAATTGGCTACACATATCCCTAGATGCACTATAAGTTAAGGGTATAACAATGGCTAAGATAATAAAAATAGGTAGAATAAACCAAGTGGTCTTATTATCCTAAAATCAAGAAGGTCAAACATAGAATAAATTCATTTCATTCTAAATTATTAGCAAAAACATAAGTTATTAGGAAACCCACCTATCTACCTCCAAACCACCTAGGTTCTATTATCCAGTTGTCTAGACTCAACTCTCCTAAACCGTTATTCTTATATGTTGTTTTTATTTCTCTTATGTTAAGTCTAATGTCTTTTTGAATTGGGAAAAAGTCATAAATTAAGAGAGATTGACTCCTACATATAGTCATTGTAGAATCATCTAACCACCATCTACTTACTAACCCATGCCTCATTAAGAGACATTTTTTTCCATGTTCAATTAAGGTACATGGTGGCTCTTATAGACTTTTATGGTTGCTTCCTATATTTACTTACCTCTTTCCCCACTTGATTCAAGTCTAAGGTAATCATTAGAAGATCTATCAATCAACCACTAGACATTTTAGATGTTGGTTACAAGATCTTTAGGTTAAGTGATAACAAGTTTCACCAACCAAGCTTAAAGGTTGGTCACCTAAGTATACTAGGTGGCAGACTAGGTAATTGATTACTTAACATGGGTCTATGAAGGGTTAAATCTATTTTAGTGATATAACCATGGTTTGCATAGTCTCTTTCCTTCATTGGTTCTTTTCTTATTCCTGCACACTCTATACACACATCAAATTACTCTAACCTAATAGCCTAAGCTATAAAATTTAATCAAATGGGGCACTCAATCAATTAACCATAGCTAATCATCAAGGAATATCAACATACACAGAGATGAATTCATATGATTTAATATATAAGTATTTATCATTTCATAAGCTTTTAACTAATGATTCAACATGATTTAAGTTAATATATCTCATAGACATAATCACAGTTCATAAGCAACATATATATAAAGGAAACATAAGCATCACACTTTCATAAGTAAGCAATCCAAAACATGATTGATAATAGGTCTTTCCCATGGTTCCCAACACATGAAAAGCCTTTATAAATCCTTGCACGCCTTGACTAGACATGACTTAACAACATAATTTAATAATCAGAACCTATAAATCATAATTTCATAGTCATCTTTTCAAAGATAAGCACTATGCAAAATGGGGCCTTATAGGAAGTAAAACCACATGTAATTATTCCCATTAGGTTAATATGTGTAACAATGCTCATTTAATTTATGAAACTTATAATTTGACCCTTGATACTTGACAATTGGAAACTTTGGATTGCATTAGACTTGATTAAGACCTGATCCTAGTGACTGATTAGTAGTTTGTTAAGAATGGGGTTGTCCTCTTGAATGTGAAATTTTAGGTATGTTTGACAAGTGTTTGTTAGTTAGGTAATAGGTATATACTTACTTTATATTTATATGAGAATATTTGGGTACTTTCTCATGCCACTGACATGTGAAATGTATGGAATGGGCCATAGGAATGATTTGAATTTGAAATGTGATCATTGTTTGGTGTGGGATGAAATTGTCAAACTCAAACAATATGTTTTAAGTCTGAGATTACTGTCTAGGAGACAACAACACTAATCAAATGGTATGGATATGTCTGAGTATGATAATTAACTAGTTTGATACAAACTTTAAGAATTATTTTAGGTGATTGATAATAATTGGGAAGGTTAGACCTGTAAAAGGCATGAAAATGTGAGAGAATGGTGAATAAGAGTCATGTATGTACACACAATTCATGTAGGGTGAATGCAAGTCAAAAATGACATTTCCAAGTATCAAATACCATATTTTAGTGTCTACACACACACTCATAACAACACAATGTTTTTCAATCTCAAATGAGAAGTATTTATAATGCCAGATTCATAAATCTATGCTTGCTAAGTTACGATATTTGAAAATAGAGCTCTTTATCAATATAATCTCTATGAACTATATCCTCAAGATTTTTGACTAGCTAGCTCAATCATAAGGGCATGTTTATATATTAAAAATACCCACCTAGTTAAAATAATTCTCGTAAACCCACTAGCATCATTAATGACACCTCAATTTACCACAAACATTAAATATTTATTATAATTTCAAGGCATTATGACACATTATATCTTAATGCATAAAAACATCCTACATCACATTTAATATTTACTAAATCAATAGAAGTTTCCCATGATTCAAATAATTAAATTCAAAGCAATATCTCTTTCCCATAGCACATCACAAGAACATATGTGCCCATAAAAATGGAATACAAGACAAGTCACAACCTTCAAAGGTTAAGTCACAACCCTTCACAACTAAAGGATGAATAAAAGACCCCTTGTGCTATGATATACATATTGACACTATTACACACAAACATCTTGTATAAGGTATTTTATGCTAAAATAAAGTAGATTTGAACCTATGCACAACATCACACTTGCATAGAACAATAGAAACATACGCACACATAAAGGTCACACTAAAAAACCAACAATAAATGCATATACATGAGGCTACACAAACATTAAAAATAAATAGCACATGCATAAATGTGGCATAAAACAACACAAATAAAGTTTCTCACAACTTAGGACTTTTGCAAATTGCAAAAAATCTTATTTTTGATGAAGTGTTTTTGGTTGATGTAAGATTATAAGTGAACTCAGATGCTCCTACATCAGATACAAATGTACATGCTTATTTTAATATCAATTCATGATAGGATACTTTAATGATAATTTCTTCATTGATATAATACTTTGTCAAATCTAGCATGACTAGACCACAAGTAGCATGACACATTACACAATGTATCAAAGTGGAATACTTGGTGTTTGTGATAGATTCAATAAACAATGTAGATATTGTGGATACAAAACATGGTAGCAAATTATAGATTAATCGTGTATAAGATAAATTGAGTAACAAATTATAGAAGTTACATGAAAATAATTTGATTTTTTTGCCTTTCACTCGACATAAATATCATAATTGATTAATATATCAAAAATGGATACCATATTTTTATTGCCATAGAATAATTGTACATGGAATAGATAATTATTGGGCAGTACAAAAACATGTTTATAATATTAAATATCCAAGCATGATTACCACAATGTAATTAAAAATGAACTTATTACATGATTATTTGAACCTCATATAATGTGGTATCTAAAAAGAGGTATTTTACATGATTATTTGAACCTCCTGAGAAGATGTTATAGATGCAACTTGAGCATTATCTCATATCTCTTCCTCTGCCATTATATATTTATATGACAAAGCCACAATCTAAGGGGCTTGGCATTAATGCATATTACAATTGGCATAAATTCCATTGACACTCTAAAAAAAATGCTTTGGATTCATGTCAGGATGCGAAACACCAGAAGCATACAATTGATTACCAAATACCAAGCAACTATAATATGTGGAAATAACCAGATTCACCAAGTAACTAGAATTCAGAATAACACAACATATGAGAGACAATACACCAATTGTATTAATAACTCTTACAGAAGGAAATACAACAAAGAAGACTGCCACAGTTCTTCTTCCTTACACACCTCTAGGGCTCACACACCTCTAGATGATAAACAATAAATCTTCCCTCAAAGCTCTCTCTCTCAGGTCCCAACACCCAACTCAAACTCAGAGTTGGTGTTCACCTCCTGTGCTCCACGCACACCACAAGTGCTCCACGCACTCCACAAGTACTCAATGTACTTCAAGTAGATCTCCCATGAACCTGCAATAACCTGCACCTCAACAGACCATACTTATGGAAGGAACTCCCTTGCCTTCCTCTTTGCTCTATCCGAGTACACACCTGTACTCCAAGTAGATCCTGCCTGATACTGCTCCCTGTTGTGTTGCTGTCTATATGATCTTGCACACCTGCAAATCAAACACGGTTCTGCACACCTGTGAACCTTGACCTTGCACACACATACACCTGCAAATCAACGATCTTACTTACCATGTAGATCACTCTACACCCTGAAGAACCCTTGTCCTTGCCTCACCAAGTCCTTATGATTCTCCAACCAGTACCAAGCTTGGCACTGATAGGGAACTAGGAGGAACACCCTTACTCACTTCACACACAGAAGGAGCAAACTTTGCTCAACTCAAACTAGAACACTTTTTCAATACAACCATGAGTCTATTATATAGATCTCATCCAAACAATAATTAGACATCTAACAATAATTAGATCCGCAGCCCTCAGTCTATAATTAGCCCTGATCATGCAAACACTTGGTTCATCAACCAACTGCCCGTAATTAACTCGCAGTCGAACCACACAGGCGACCGACATCGGTCCCTGTCTGCCTGGAGGTGACCGACGTCGGCCGATATATGACCAACGTCGGTTGCTTCTCTCTGCTATCCTGTCGACATCGGCTGATTAGACCGACCCCAGCTTCTCTGCAACTTAGCAACCTTCAGCAACCTCCTCTCCTGTTTGCATCAGTGAAGCTTTTAGCTCCACAACCTAACAATCTCCCACTTTGAGATAAATAGCTGCACTGTACCTGTACCTGTACCCCGTCTAATCTATTTCTTGGTTTGTATCCCTCTTCAAGCTCAATCTTGAAGACAACCCACCACACATCCCGTGGTGTACCACCTGTCATCCGAGTACCCTGCCACATCCGAACCTACAACACCTGTAGTGAAGTCCTGACCCTGCATAGCAACACCTGCTATCGGTCCCTCTCAAAAAACCTGAGAACCCACTTCCCCAAATTGGATCCTAACTCTGACAGCTCCCACTGCATGGGAATAATTAGGCCTATACCAGACCTCATGTGATTTCAGACACTGTACCTATCCAGCCCTTAGTGTGCTCCAGCTCTGCATCCCAAACCTTGCCAACACCTGATTCACATCAGCTCCCTGTCTCTCATGTCAAAGAATTCCGTTGCTCCAAACTCCTCATGACATACCACTGAAACTAATCTTACCCTTAGCTCAGCAAAACCCTGTATGTACAAACCTGCTATAGCAAAACATATCATCCACATACAGCAACAAAATGATGTTGTAATCATCATCCCCCTGGTAAGTCAAACCACAGTAGTTACCTTGACACTGACTAGAGTCATGCTCTGTCTTCCACCTGTCAAAACCTATACCACTGTCCTGCAGCTCCTCAAGACCATATGACCTGGTCTTCCGTCTCACATATCCGTTCTCTCTATTCTTCTACTAAGGCATCCATTCATCTCTGTGCTTTCATCTAGCTGGCAAACCTACCAAAACACCCGTCTGGTTTTGCATCATAATCCTGCCATGCTCCCACCTGTTTCCTGGATCCTTCCTACTCTACAATCAGCAACAAGTATAAAGAAGAGGAACACAAATTTGAGGGCCTACTTACGCCTTCAGTCCTCCGTATGGGTGTTTGAGACTCCTTGACAACATGCTATCCACCCAAAATTCGTTACAGTGACCGACCTCGGTCACCCACAGTCTGCATCCGACCGACGTCGGTTCTCATGTGTCTGTACCTGACTACCAACCTGCCAGCGCTGGTGTCCCTGCTGCCGACATCGGTCCTCCTGACCGACATTGGTCTTACCTACTGCCAACGTCGGTCTCCTTGACCGACATCGGTCTTACTCTGCCCGACACTACCGGCTTCGGTCTGCACATGACTGACATTGGCACCTGTCTGTTCGATGCTGGTTCCTCCTGACTGACATCGGTATCTGTGTTCGCTTGTGAGTGATGACTTTTTACTCGTGAGCTCCTTTGAATCAATCCCCATGTCCAAACTGCCCTGCTTAGATGTATCTAGCCTCATCCACTGAACTCTGTCCGCCATCTCCTCCAAGAACACCAAGGCTTTCTAGTTCTTAAGCCTGTCAAATATATCCATCTTCCGCTTAAGAACATGCATCTCCTTCTTGCTCATGTGACCAAGCCTACGAAGCCACGTCTCTGCAACAGAAGAAGAATCAGTAATATAAACAAGTAGATAAAGAGTACCTGTCTTCTTACCACCAACTAATTCAAGTGCTACCACTGTGAGAGTTCTTGTGCATCTCTCATCACCCAATCTTTCTAAAGAAATTAGCCAAATCTCCAAACCTGGGACCTGCATGACCTTCATCAACACCTGTGTGTTGGCTGCCTGTAATTTCAGCTTCACTTCCCCTTTGCCAATCCTTTGGTAAGGCTCACCAGCTCCTCTACCTGGGGCTGCATGGAAAGAGGCAACCGAATCTTTTATCCAAGATTCAACTTTATCCAAGAAACCTCCCAGAGCATCCTGTGCCACAACACCTGCAACATCTACTTTTTCAATTTCTTCATGCTGATCAGCTACCAACCAACAATATCCTTTTACCTGCTCTTTCTTTCCATCAGACCGTGAGTGACCATCTGTGCTTTTCAACTCCTCCATCCTTAGTTTACTTTGATCTGCCATTGCTCTACTCCCACTCGATCAGAAACCCCTGAGAGTGCCCTATAACCAAACACAACCCTGCTTCCTGCAACCTTAGCTCTGATGCCACTTGTCAGGATGCGAAACACTGGAAGCATATAATTGATTACCAAATACGAAGCAACTATAATATGCGGAAATAACCAGATTCACCAAGTAACTAGAATTTAGAATAACACAGCATATGAGAGACAATACACCAATTGTATTAATAACTCTTACAGAAGGAAATACAACAAAGAAGACTGCCACAGTTCTTCTTCCTTACACACCTCTAGGGCTCACACACCTCTAGATGATAAACAGTAAATCTTCCCTCAAAGCTCTCTCTCTCAGGTCCCAACACCCAACTCAAACTCAGAGTTGGTGTTCACCTCCTATGCTCCACGCACACCACAAGTGCTCCACGCACTCCACAAGTGCTCAATGTACTTCAAGTAGATCTCCCATGAACCTACAATAACCTGCACCTCAACAGACCATACTTATGGAAGGAACTCCCTTGCCTTCCTCTTTGCTCTATCCGAGTACACACCTGTACTCCAAGTAGATCCTGCCTGATACTGCTCCCTGTTGTGTTGCTGTCTATATGATCTTGCACACCTGCAAATCAAACACGGTTCTGCACACCTGTGAACCTTGACCTTGCACACACATACACCTGCAGATCAACGATCTTACTTACCATGTAGATCACTCTACACCCTGAAGAACCCTTGTCCTTGCCTCACCAAGTCCTTATGATTCTCCAACCAGTACCAAGCTTGGCACTGATAGGGAACTAGGAGGAACACCCTTACTCACTTCACACACAGAAGGAGCAAACTTTGCTCAACTCAAACTAGAACACTTTTCCAATACAACCATGAGTCTATTATATAGATCTCATCCAAACAATAATTAGACATCTAACAATAATTAGATCCGCAGCCCTCAGTCTATAATTAGCCCTGATCATGCAAACACTTGGTTTGTCAACCAACTGCCCGTAATTAACTCGCAGTCGAACCACACAGGCGACCGACGTCAGTCCCTGTCTGCCTAGAGGTGACCGACGTCGGCCGATATATGATCGACGTCGGTTGCTTCTCTCTGCTATCTTGCCGACGTCGGCTGATCAGACCGACCCCAGCTTCTCTGCAACTTAGCAACCTCCTCTCCTGTTTGCATCAGTGAAGCTTTTAGCTCCACAACCTAACAATTCAAGCATAACATACATGATCTAATTGATGACAATGTGATTAATCTCAAAAATGTTAATTCACAATGGAGTTCACATGTTACTCTGACTATTGAAAATACATGACATATACATGATCAAGGTGATTATTATAGCGATGATGGATATTATATGGTGTATGCCCATTTATGTGATTTAGACATCAATATATATGTTGATCCTCATTCATGACAATTTAAGTGCATAGTGATTGATCTAAAACCTACATAAGGATATCCCATTGATGGGATCATTCATTACCATAAACATAACTCAAATTAAAAAATATAATAGATTCAAAAAATTAAAAAAGTATACACACACACACACACACACATAAAACATCAAAAATTAGTGCCTTTACATGGCATACTTTATTAGTTACATGATTGAATTATGTTTTTTATCACATACATGGTATATTACACGTATATTTTCTATGTCCATGCTTTTCATAATATACATAAGTGGGATGCAGGATGTACATATTTCATATGATACATGGACATATAGATGTATGACACTTATTACACCTAAGGTATACCTTTATACATTGAGGCATGCCTACACTAGGGCATCTAGGTACACTTTACAGGTTCTATCATTCAATAACCATCTTATTGATCATTATGAGCTACACAGACTAATTACACATGACTTGTTATTGTGTATACTATTTAGAGCATTATATGTTACAGATAGTGAGCTTTACTATATTCAATGATGACATGGATTGATTGTATTTACTAGCTTGGTTTGTTATGTGCATGTTTAATGTTGATGACTGTTACATGGTGGGATCATTGATTATGTATTACATTGTGTCATGATTATTATGTGTGATATTATGCAGCCATTGTGTGCCTCTAGGAGTGACTATTCATGACTATTACAATATGTGACCATTGATGTGTGTGACATTGAGTGATATTATGTGTGATTATATAAGTGCATTGATTATGTGTTGTCACATCATGCATATATTGTGTCAAGGATCCTCTAGTTTGTATCATGGATATGTAATATGTGTTGTGTTAGAGTCAAGTTAGAGTGATTCATGTCTTGAGTGTTTGTATGTGCCATGATCATGACATTGTGTGCATATACATGCATGTAAATAAATTTTTACTAAGCTTTTGGTGTCATGATTGATATCACACATTATTTTATTGTGTTTGATGCCATTATGGTTATCATACATATTCTATGTGGCTTATTATTGAGTGATTCTAATTGTGATTATTATTTTTTCATGCCTAATTGATATATATATATATATATATATATATATATATATATATATATATATATATATATATATATATATATATATATATATATATATATATATATATATATATATATATATATATACTTGACATGACACTTGTATTCCTTTGGATACATGTTTATATGTGCATAAATAATCAAATATTTATATGATGAAATATTATATTCATGTTAGCACATATGCCTTACATGCTTACATATTATTCTATATAAATGATGCATTTAACTCTTTTAATTTAAGATGAATGATTCTCAAGCTACATCCCTCACCTCAAAATGGGGCATACTAGTGGACTTGACAAAGAGATTCAAGGTTTGACAAATAGACAATTCAAATTTTGGGTCACATTACATGATTTATATGAGACAGATTGGAACAAATTATAAGATAAGTTGGGACATATTATGATTTATATTAAAATATATTATGATTCATATTCAAACATATTATGATTCAAATTTGAACAAAATTGACATATTCACACATGTATAGGACATATGTAGGGCATTTTATAGGTTCATGAGGAAACATGTGACATACATGATGAGACATATTTCAAGGATTAGATTGTGCTTAATTATCATATTACATGTGTTATATTATCATATTGGGTCAGATTATTAGATTGGATAGAGTGGCATATAGATTTATGGAATTCTATATCACATTAAGGTACAAAAGCATAAGATTGTGGGGCATGGATGTTGTTCATGAATGCACTTTTATATTTTATATGATGGCAACAAAGGTAACTACATAAGCACTTTGAATTTAAAATCCGTATATAGTATTTTATTCAAAGTTTTTATATCTACATATAAACATGATATGGAGTTCCATCTCTTAGATACAAATTTAGTATGAGGTTCCACTAAAATAGTTATAATGATATTTTGAGTAGTTTAATTGGTCTTTTACAATGCTCAACCACTAACACTTCTCTAATCTCCAATGAGGGTTGAGGCATATTCTTCTCAACCCATGGTTTTAATAATGGTATCTCCTTAGGGTATAATCACCCAATTTTCCAATGACTTTAGAGGGCAGTTTGGTTTACATGCCTAATGTGTATTCATTACTTGCTTTTTCAATTTCATAGATTTTGATGATCTAGATTGCTTCATATTTTCTATCATTAGTGGATATTGATTTTTGCATGTTTTATTGTAGGTTTTTCATGGAGCAAGTTGAATATTTGGGGCATAACTAAAGACATAAAGTGTGGTTATACTCAAGTACCAAATTTATTAATTTATCTTTTTAATCTATTATTTTCAATACTAGACTAAAACAAGGGAATTTTTAGACACTTGGAAACATCAATTTTCTTTATATTTGACATACATGACTTGTGCATAAACATATGACTCTTGCACACCATTTTCCCCATCCATTTGCCTATTTATAACCTTGTCCTTCCCAATTTTTTACCATTCATATATATGATCTCCCTAATATCTTCCTTAATGTTTTATTATCTTGAGCAAATTGTCTCCATATTCCAGATGATTATTTTCTCCATCCTATATAGTGTCAAAAATAGTCAAGCATTGTTGGTTACTAGTAGCGTTCTAGATTCTCCAAATAACTATTTTTAAAATTAAAATCCCTTCATTCCATTAACCCACATGTTTCACATGTTAGTTTTGGATGGAAATTACCCAAAGAGGCATCTATATATACAAAATAAGCCTATGGCTATTCGTATCTAGCTCTCACTTTTTCACTGCTATGAAATATACTAGCACATTGAGAAATCTATTTGCACATCATTGAAGCACTTGCCTAAAACATCCAAATCCAGAAACTCCTCAAGGGAATGGTATAAAGTCCAAGTTTGAATATTATTTCAAAGGTCAAACTTGCATGTTTTCAAGTGTCAAAATCCAAAGCTATGCATTGAATTATAACGCAACATCAATGAGCACACATGTAAATAGGTGAGAGAACTACATGTGGTTTGAGAACTCTTTGAAGTAACAGAATGTAAGTAATGTTGAACTACTCATTGGGGTGTGATTGGGGCTATCCAACCCATATCTCTAACCTTTTTTTATAGGTCAAATAAATTTTGAAAGTGGAGCTAGGATTTTAAGGCAAAAGAAAATAAACACGAATCTATGTGCAGGACCAAGCATTTAAAATTACATAAAAATCATCTTGATATGTAGGTGCAATGATATATGTTGGAACATACCAACATTTTACATAAAGACAGTTCTAACAAATAATGAACATAGCCAGTTGTCACAGGTGTCTAAGCTCTACCAACAATGTCTCAATAGATTTTGATACTTTGTTTCCTAGGCCAAAAAATCATAGGTCCATTCTTGAGCATATTATGTAATTTTACATAGACAAAGGGCATAACAAGTGGGGAAAAAATGAAAACAAAAAAACAAAACAAAACAAGCTAAGTACCATATCCTCTTGTCATTTATATAAATATAAGCTCAATATCGATCTTCTTTTTTATTTAAACCTATGTAGTGACTAATATATCTTATGTAATATAATTATTCAATAGTCTGACTTATTTATGTCAGGGGATCTAGCTCTACCAATTAGAGCACATATGATTACTTCTCGTATTAGCAATTAAACACGAAATTATACCAGAATGATAAAGTAGCTAGAAACATGAGACAGCAAAGAATTTGAGAGACAATACACACTCTTGTATTAAATATTACTAGAAGAAAATACAATAAGGAAGATGCCACTTCTTCCTCCACCTCAAAGGCTTACCACACCTCAAGACCTTCTTCCCTCTCTCTCTTGCTCAACACAACAACTCTAAAGCCAGAGTTATTATCCCTCCTTGAATGCTTCAGCTGATCTCCTTGACCTTACACCTGTAGATCTCCTTGACCTTGCTAGCTTCAATGCTTTTACTTGCCTTCTTAATTCATACAATGCATGCCTTATGGGTCTATAAATAAGATCCCATGCTTAAAAAAATAGAACTCTAGTTACAATAATTAGACACACAGCTCGTGACTATAATTAGTCATTTAACATGCAAACACTCGCTTTACTTAACTGACTATTCGTCAATAGCAGTTCTGGAAATACACAAGCGACTGACGCCGGTCCCTGCTTGTCTGGTGCTGCCAACGTCGGCCGACTATCTGCCATCGCCGGTCTCCTTCTCCACTGCATCTGACTGACATCGATCATACTACCGACACCGGTGGCTCTAGTTCTTCAGCATCCTTTCTCTTGTGTCTGCAAATAGTTGAAGCTTTTAGCTCCACACCTTAACAATCTCCCACTTGGAGATAAATAGCTACAACTTGTACCTATACCTGTACACCATCTATTTTGTTCCTTAGGCTCTGTATCCCTCTTCAATGTCACTCTTGAAGACCAACCACCATGCAAACCTGTGATGCAATACCTGTATCTTGTGCCACAAGAATTTTGCTACTCCCAAATTCTCCATGACACACTTCTGAACCAACTCTACCCTTAGCTCAGAAAACTCCTTGTATATGAAACCCTGCAACAAGTAACACAATACAGTAACAGGATAATGTAGCTAATATTATCCAACCTAGTAAAGATAAAATATAATGGTCAAACCTCCATTGTTCTGCAGCCTAATCAAGACCATATACCATAGCCTTCTGTCTCATGTGTCCATCCACTCTCTTCTCTAAAATGGGAATCCATCCCTCTAACTAGTGCTTTCTTCCAGCTAACAACTCTACCAACAAATACCTGTTTGGTTCTACTCAAGGACTCACACTCCTCATCCATGCCAAGCTCCCACTATTTTTGGATTCTACCTGCATTGCTTCTTCCATCTTCCTAGTTCATGACTATCAGTAAGCAATATAAAGAAGGTGAACAATGAATATGAGGTTCACATACCTTTCCTGACCTCCACATGGGTGTTTGAGACTTATAGATCCACCCAACATCCGTTCTAGTGACTGATCTCGACCATCTCCCAGTCTGCTCCCTATCGATGTCGATTCCCTGCACTAACCCTGACTGTCGACGTCATTTCCCTGGCCGACGTCGGTGTCCCTCCTACCGACGTTGGTCCATATGACCAATGTCAGACTTCTCCTGCCCGACCTACCGACCCTGCTGGTCTGCACATGACCGATGTCGGTATCTGGATGACTGACGTCGGTGCCAAGCGACCAACATCGGTGTCTGTGTGTTCCTATAAGTGATGAAATTTTCATCCGCGAGCTCTTCTTGGATCAAACCTCTGTCCATGCTACCCTGCTCAGATTTATTTAGCCCTTGTGACTGATCTCTATCCTTCATCTCCTCTATAAACACCAAGGCTTCTTTGTTCCTGTCAAAAGCATCAAATTTCCTCTTTTTGCAATGAACTCTATATATGCTTTCCAAATTTAAACACATACCTTTCGATTCAAGAACTTCCATTCCCTTCTTATTCATGTGACCAAGCCTATTAGGCCACATCTTCGAATCTACACCAGAAGTAGAATCAGTAATACAAGTAGACAGATAAAGAGTATCTACTTTCTTACCTCTTGCTAGAACAAGTGTTCCCTTGATAACCTTCCAAGAATTTGCTGTGAGGGTTATTGTGCATCCCTCATCTCCCAACCTTCTTATAGAAATCAGACTCTGCTTCAGAATTGGAACATGCATGACCTCTTTCAACACCCATGTGTTGTCAATCTGCAATCTCAGCTGCACTTTCCCTTTGCCAACTATCTGACAAGGCGTACCATCCCCTAAATAGAGCACTCCAAAGTCTCCCTGTTCATACTCATAGAACAAATCTCTGTTTGGGGATGCATGAAAAGATGAACCAGAATTTAAAATCCATGATCCTACCTAACTATCCGAAGAAAGTATGAGAGCGTCCTGCATCACAATATTTGCATCCTTTGCTTCTTCCATACCTGCATGTTGGTTCTCTTTATCTCTCAACCAACACTCCTTTGTATGTCCTTTCTTTCCACAAAACCAGCAGGTAATACCTTTGGACTCGGATCTCCTTCCCGACCTTGATTTCCCTTGCTCAACCTTCTTCCTTTGCCATCCCCTGCTTTCTGCACTTAGAGCATTCCCTGATGATTCACCTGTGCTTCTCCTGCATATTTCCTCATTCAAGATCACACTCACAACATCATCAACTTTTAAGATTTTAGAAGCAGATGCAGAATTACTTACTGCCATAACCAAACCGTCCCAACTTTCTGGCAAAAAACATAAAATCAAGAGAGCCTTTACCTCATCATCAAAAACAATATTGACTGAAGCTAGTTGGTTTACCAAACCATGGAAATCACTGAGATGAGTGTGTACCGATCCACCTTCCTGCATTTGCAAAGTAAATAGCTGCTTCATAAGATATACCTTATTAGAAGCCGAGGGCTTTTCGTATAAATTTGCCAAGGACTTTATCAACTCTTCCGTTGTCTTGCACTGTGATAAGCTAGAAATCACAGATGATGCAAGGCTCAAGCTTATGGAACCGAGAGCCTTCCGATCAAGAACGTTCCATTCTTCATCCTTCATATCTGTGGGCTTGCATGCAACCCCACCCAACGGTAAGTACAAATCCTTCTGATACATATAGTCCTCAATCTGCATCCTCCAATGTTGATAATTCTTGCCGTTAAACTTCTCCATTCGTAACCTACTTTCTTCTGCCATTGCTGAACTCCCACTCAATCAGAAAACCCTGTGAATGACCTGTAATCAAAAAACAATACCCTGCTTCCTGCAAATCGTAGCTCTGATACCACTTGTCAGGGGATCTAGCTCTACCAATTAGAGCACATATGATTACTTCTCGTATTAGCAATTAAACACGGAATTATACCAGAATGATAAAGTAGCTAGAAACATGAGACAACAAAGAATTTGAGAGACAATACACACTCTTGTATTAAATATTACTAGAAGAAAATACAATAAGGAAGATGCCACTTCTTCCTCCACCTCAAAGGCTTGCCACACCTCAAGACCTTCTTCCCTCTCTCTCTTGCTCAACACAACTCTAAAGCCAGAGTTATTATCCCTCCTTGAATGCTTCAGCTGATCTCCTTGACCTTACACCTGTAGATCTCCTTGACCTTGCTAGCTTCAATGCTTTTACTTGCCTTCTTAATTCATACAATACATGCCTTATGGGTCTATAAATAAGATCCCATGCTTACAAAAATAGAACTCTAGTTACAATAATTAGACACGCAGCTCGTGACTATAATTAGTCATTTAACATGCAAACACTCGCTTTACTTAAATGACTGTTCGTCAACAGCAGTTCTGGAAATACACAGGCGACTGACGCCGGTTCTTGCTTGTCTGGTGCTGCCGACGTCGGCCAACTATCTGTCATCGCCAGTCTCCTTCTCCACTGCATCTGACCGACGTCGGTCATACTGCCGACGCCGGTGGCTCTGGTTCTTCAGCATCCTTTCTCTTGTGTCTGCAAATAGTTGAAGCTTTTAGCTCCACACCTTAACAATTTAGATCACTACATTTAAAATAAATTAAAATAATAAGGAGAATTTGAGTTGTGAAAGACAACTTAATTGTTTAAAAAAAATACCCAAGTTCAAAAAGTTTTGTTATCATAATTTATAAAAAGTATGTGAAGGACTATTGTATGTTTATTTTAAAGTATTATTTGCCCAAAATCCTTTTTTAGGAGGACAAAATTTAATTTTTGAGTTTATGAATTTTTGAAATACTTATATGCCTTTAAAAGGGCTTAAAAACTCTATTTTTATTTATTTTTAAATAGTCTTTCTTCTAGTTGGTTCCATATAGTATTGTAAATCTTCCTAAGTATATTGTGAGATTCATTTCAAGTGCTCAAAATCTATATCTCTCACTCCTCTCAATTCAACTTAAAATTGTAGGAAATTTTACATTATTCTTAGTTAAAATTTTCCCTTAAATGACAAAATTCTTAACCTTCTTTTAAATGACCGCCAAAAGGGTGGAAATAACTTAGTTTAAGGTAATTAATAACAGGGAATCTTGTTTTGGATTGTTAGGACACACTTGACATTCATTTGGCTTTCGACTTAAATTATATCAGAGATTATGAAGGATGTTTTGGTTATTCCCACCTTGAGATTGAAGAAAATTAGACGGATTGTTACAATCTTTTGATACATGAGCTATATATTTCTTTTATTATTATTAAGGGTGACAAAACAAATATGAAGAAATTTTACAATACCATGAATCCGTACATGTCTTGAAGATTATTCTAATAATCTTTAATTTGACATTAAAAACATGAAAGCTATAAATATATACAATAAGAGCAATGTGATACACAAAAATATACACATGCTGAAATATACTATATATACGTAAACAATTGAAAGCACATTCATGAAAAAGGTCGACCACTTTTTAAAGACTCGGACCGTACAGCGTTTTAGGAATGGTTAGAAAAAAGGTCGACCCGGCACTGGCAGCGTTTTTCGCGGGACAGCCACTGCCACTGCCACTGCCACGGCCACTGCCACTCACCCACGAGATGCTGTGGGCGTAATGCACAGGTAGCAGGGTCAGTCTGTGTGTACGTACATAGGTACCACTATCAGGGATTGAGGAATCATATTTATTGGTCACCAGTCACCCCAACGCCACAATCCAGCTGTGCTTCACTGGGTAGTTAAAACCGTAACTCAGCATCCAACCGTTAAAGAAGAGCAAGGAGCCGGACGGTCAAAGGGACAGCCACTTTTCACGTTTCTTAAGTCTCCCACACGTGCCGCCGCGTTGCAATCTGTTGCCCGTACTTCAGACGAATTGTTTCTTGTGCACAGCGCTGTATTATTGGAGAGGATATCGATGCCTGACGGTTGATCCTGCCGTCGTCTTAAAAAATTATGACGGTTATACCAGTTGAATGTATGGATCTCCCTAAACGGACAACACCAAATTCATCCCATAAAAATGTCATTGAAATAAAATGAAATGAGTTTTAATAACATCTACGAGACCAAATAATCTATGGGACTAAGTGTCAAGATCATTAGAGATTCTATATATTCTTTTCAAAGTCATCTCGTCTCCTATGAATTTTTACCAATAGCCACGCTGTGTTGTGTGCTTCTCCTCCTCAAATAATTCACTAAAACTACCCACATTCATGTTGTTACCCTGCTGCATACGAATATCCTTGTACGCATCGCACTCCCTAATGAAGTGTCGTTCAGTTTCAACCACTCTATCATTGCAAAAGATGCAAGTCCTATCTTCCCATCTTTCCTTGAGAACAGTCCATCTTCCCGTTTCACACCTAAGATGGTGTGAACCGGTCCTCAATTGTGCCATTAGGATCCTAGCATTACCTTTAAGTTCGGCACTTAGGTATGCTTTATCCCCGTGCTCCCAAGTGGGATTAAACTCTTTGATATAATGCATTTTTTTACGTCCAATCTGATTTGTCCACATGGCAGTGCTGAATTTTTCTAATACAAACTTTTTTATTTCCTCTTTGGAGTTAGGGCACTCATGTAACTTAATGTTCCATTTCTATCCACTTGATGTTTTGCTTCATCCACGTCTTCTTCCTCCGATCTAGCATCTCGTTCACCACCATTTTGGGTCACCGGTGATTCCCCATGTTTTCAACCTTTTTTATGTAGCTTAGTACCCGTGAAATTGCCACAGCTTCCATTAGGAAAGTACCGGCTTCCGCTATGAGGATCTCATATGGAACAATTGCTTTAACTTTAAGACTACTGGTGATAAGATGTTTTTGAATTATTTCCAACTATCTCCATCTGTGATTTGACATGCTGCTTCCCCAAACCTCACAACTGTAGAGGATAATCGGTGCGACCAGCAAACCAAAAAGGGTTTTCTTTGTTTTCTAGTCCCAAAGTTCCGCTTTCGTGCATCTGTTCTAGAGAAGGTAAGAAGCTCTCCAACCTCCTTGAATCTTTTTCGCCCTGCAAGTTTCCAAACTGAGTCTGGTATGAAAAACAATACCAAGATACTTGTATTCTTAGACGATTTCCAACGGGCTACCTTCGAACATAAAATTAGTTTGATGTTGTTTCTTTTTTAGAGAGAAGATCATGACTTTAGTCTTACTAATGTTCACTTGCATCCTGACATCTTGGCAAAATAGCTCTAAAGCCTTCAAATGATCCCTCAAACCATGGGCAGTTTTTGCTATGAGAATAAGATCATCTGCATATAAAAGTAGCTTTACTACAACACTGGTCAACTGAATGCCACCTCCTTCAGTTTTTTTAATCAATTCCTCAAGTTTGTCAATGTGTAATGATCTTGTTTATTAAATGTATGCATAAATACCCTTAAGGTAGGGAAACACCATATAATACTCCTTTAGGAAGGAATAACTCCACAATGTCTCTTCGAGGGGACAACCTCCAATATCCTCTTACAATAGAAGACTCAATGCTTACTTGATCCTTTTACCATGATAATCATCTCCTATACATATACATCTATCTAACCCATGGATGGGTAACCTCCTAATCCTAGTGCAGGCCGACCATTACCCAATGTACTACTTCCACAAGTTACTCTATTATCCTAATATATTGTACTCATATAACTAAGGGGATGTGTGCCACATGTCAGCATCTCCATCAACCCATATACATCAATATATTATATCCCTAGGTACATAGCATTACTTCCCTCTTTGACAAGTTTCGTCTTCAAAACATAGGAAGAAACCAAATAATGAGTGTGCTTCAAATCATTGCACACTTGTCTCCAATCTCGATCATCTAACCATCCATATTTGATCTTAGCAGGTGATAGCTCTCCAAGCTTGTTTCCAAATTCCCTTGTGCTCCTTTGCATTTATGATCATAATTATACTGCTTTGGTGTCCAATCATAATTATTCCTCTTTTTATTCCATGTACCATATTCCGCTGCGCTACTCTGATTCCAACCATGACCATAGTAGGTATTCTTCCATGCATAGTCATAGTGATTCCCCCATTCATTCCATGTGCCTTAGTATTTTTTCTTTGGATTCCATGCATATCCATAATGATTGAAAATTTTATTTCCTGTATAGACAAAATGATTGTTGTTATGACACTTTCTCAGCTGGTTCCATGATTGTTTCCTCTCATGATGATGTGGGTGTCTATATACCTCAACCTTTTCCAATACTTTGACCTTATCCACCTTTGCTTCTACCTCTTCCACCTTTTCCTTCTTTGTCTCTTGAATAGATGAAGTGCTCATTTGTAGTGTGTCTTTATCTATATCATCTGAATCTTCAGTGTTCTTCATCCCCTGTTTCCATCTCATCCTCATGATCTACCTGGATTGTTATTGGTGCCTTTTTCACTATGATATCTTGTAAAGTGATCTTCTTTTTCTTATACCAAAACGTCATGAACTTTTTCTGAACATTAATATTCATTGTTCTCAAAGTCTCTAACCATGGATATCCAATAACTATATCCACATCATTATATCCAAAGCATAAAAATCTGAATACAAAACATATTTTTCCATAATGAGCTTTAGATCTTCAAACATTGAAATATTCTTACCATCTACTTGAACCTCTTTGATATTCTTTGCTTGAACATGTAGATGCTTGGCCACATTCATGTTAATGAAGTTATACTTGCTGGTAGGGTTTATGGGCACAACCACCTTCTTCTTTTGAATGCATCCATGAAATTGAAAAATTGTCTCGGATTTCTTTGGAGCCAAATTATTTGAACCCTTATCATCCAATTCTTCTTCTTCTTCTTCAATTGCTTCTTCTTCTTCTTGTTCTTCTATTGATTCTTCTATTTCTTCTTCTTCTTCTTCTTCTTCTTCTTCTTTATCATCATGATTTTCTTCCTCTTCTACATCCTCTTTTTTGTTTATATCCCATCAATCTAGGAAGGTTTTCTCCATTGCTTCCCATGAAGAATACTGTTGCGCAAAGCTCAATTCATTAGTCCATCAATGTTTTGCAGGCCCAAACAAAGAAAAACATAATTCTTTTTTCCATAAAAAAAATTTAGTATTCTTCTCCTTAAAATTGATCCACCATTCTCTAGCATCATCATCTTCCCCTGAAAATTTTTGCAACTCCATCATCCACAAAAAAATCAAAGTTCATGAAACCCTAAAATATCAAAACCGATCCATAAAATCACAACAAATCACTCCAAACAACTCAATTTTTTTTAAATTTTTGACTGTACTTCTCTTATATCTTCTTACATCTCCAGTAAAAATTTTGAATAAAAATTCCTTATATTTCGAAATATATAGCAAAATT
Source organism: Torreya grandis (assembly GCA_037957365.1). Taxonomy (NCBI): domain Eukaryota; kingdom Viridiplantae; phylum Streptophyta; class Pinopsida; order Cupressales; family Taxaceae; genus Torreya; species Torreya grandis. The sequence goes on from JARHVA010006274.1 coordinate 271,425, forward strand.
ATTATAAACCCTAAAATAGCAATAACTCCCTCAAAATGAATTAAAAAATCTCAATTTTTTTACTATGACTTATTTAAAATATTATCCATATCCAGTAAAACATTTGTCAAAAAATTTGCAACCAATCAAAAGTTATAGATGATTCAAAAAAAATTAGGGTTTCATTCCACAAATTGCCCAAATTGAAGCTCTGATTCCACTTGTAATGATCTTGTTTATTAAATATATGCATAAATACCCTTAAGGTAGGGAACCACCATATAATACTCTTTTAGGAAGGAATAACTCCACAATGTCTCTTCGAGGGGACAACCTCCAATATCCTCTTACAATAGAAGACTCAATGCTTACTTGATCCTTTTACCATGATAATCATCTCCTATACATATACATCTATCTAACCCATGGATGGGTAACCTCCTAATCCTAGTGTAGGCCGACCATTACCCAATGTACTACTTCCACAAGTTAATCTATTATCCTAATATATTGTACCTATATAACTAAGGGGATGTGTGCCACATGTCAGCATCTCCATCAACCCATATACATCAATATATCATATCCCTAGGTACATAGCATTACTTCCCTCTTTGACAAGTTTCATCCTCAAAACATAGGAAGAAACCAAATAATGAGTGTGCTTCAAATCATTTCACACTTGTCTCCAATCTCGATCATCTAACCATCCATATGTGATCTTGGCAGGTGATAGCTCTCCAAGCTTGTTTCCAAATTCCTTTGTGCTCCTCTGTTTGCGTTTATGATCATAATTATACTGCTTTGGTGTCCAATCATAATTATTCCTCTTTTTATTCCATGTACCATATTCCGCTGTGCTACTCTGATTCCAACCATGACCATAGTAGGTATTCTTCCATGCATAGTCATCATAGTGATTCCCCCATTCATTCCATGTGCCATAGTATTTTTTCTTTGGATTCCATGCATATCCATAATGATTGAAAATTTTATTTCCTGTATAGACAAAATGATTGTTGTTATGACACTTCCTCAACTGGTTCCATGATTGTTTCCTCTCATGATGATGTGGGTGTATATATACCTCAACCTTTTCCAATACTTTGACCTTATCCACCTTTTCTTCTACCTCTTCCACCTTTTCCTTCTCTGTCTCTTGAGTAGATGAAGTGCTCATTTGTAGTGTGTCTTTATCTATATCATCTAAATCTTCAGTGTGTTCTTCATCACATGTTTCCATCTCATCCTCATGATCTACCTGGATTGTTAGTGGTGTCTTTTTCACTATGATATCTTGTAAAGTGATCTTATTTTTATTATACCAAAACGTCATGAACTTTTTTTGAACATTAATATTCATTGTTCCCAAAGTCTCTAACCATGGATATCCAAGAACTATATCCACATCATTCATATCCAAAGCATAAAAATCTGAATACAAAACATATTTTTCCATAATGAGCTCTAGATCTTCAAACATTGAAATATTCTTACCATCTACTTGAACCTCTTTGATATTCTTTGCTTGAACATGTAGATGCTTGGCCACATTCATGTTAATGAAGTTATACTTGCTGGTAGGGTTTATGGACACAACCACCTTTTTCTTTTGAATGCATCCATGAAATTGAAAAATTGACTCGGATTTCTTTGGAGCCAAATTATTTGAACCCTTATCATCCAATTCTTCTTCTTCTTCTTCAATTGCTTCTTCTACTTCTTTTTCTTCTGTTGATTCTTCTATTTCTTCTTCTTCGTCTTCTTCTTCTGCTTCTTCTTATTTATCATCATGATTTTCTTCCTCTTCTACATCCTCTTTTTTGTTTATATCCCATCAATCTAAGAAGGTTTTCTCCATTGCTTCCCATGAAGAATATTGTTGTGCAAAGCTTAATTCATTAGTCCACCAATGTTTTGCAGGCCCAGACAAAGAAAAACATAATTCTATTTTCCACAAAAAAAATTTAGTATTCTTCTCCTTAAAATTGATCCACCATTCTCTAGCATCAACATCATCTTCCCCTGAAAATTTTTGCAACTCCATGATCCACAAAAAAAATTAAGGTTCATGAAACCCTAAAATATCAAAACTAATCTATAAAATCACAACAAATCACTCCAAACAACTCAAAAAATTTTGAATTTTTTACTGTACTTCTCTTATATCTTCTTACATCTCCAGTAAAAATTTCGAATAAAAATTCCTTATATTTCAGAATATATAGCAAAATTATTATAAAACCTAAAATAGCAATAACTCCCTCAAAACGAATTAAAAAATCTCAATTTTTTTACTATGACTTATTTAAAATATTATCCATATCCAGTAAAACATTTGTCAAAAAATTCGCAACCAATCAAAATTTATAGATGATTAAAAAAAATAGGGTTTCATTCCACAAATTGCCCAAATTGAAGCTCTGATACCACTTGTAATGATCTTGTTTATTAAATATATGTATAAATACCCTTAAGGTAGGGAAACACCATATAATATTCCTTTAGGAAGGAATAACTCCACAATGTCTCTTCGAGGGGACAACCTCCAATATCCTCTTACAATAGAAGACTCAATGCCTACTTGATCCTTTTACCATGATAATCATCTCCTATACATATACATCTATTTAACCCATGGATGGGCAACCTCTTAATCCTAGTGTAGGCCGACCATTACGCAATGTGCTACTTCCACAAGTTACTCTATTATCCTAATATATTGTACCCATATACTAAGGGGATGTGTGCCACATGTCTACATCTCCATCAACCCATATACATCAATATATCATATCCCTAGGTACATAGCATTACTTCCCTCTTTGACAAGTTTCATCCTCGAAACATAGGAAGAAACCAAATAATGAATGTGCTTCAAATCATTGCACACTTGTCTCCAATTTTGATCATCTAACCATCCATATGTGATCTTGGCAGGGGATAGCTCTCCAAGCTTGATTCCAAATTCCCTTGTACTCCTTTGTTTGCATTTATGATCATAATTATACTGCTTTGGTGTCCTATCATAATTATTCCTCTTTTTATTTCATGTACCATATTCTGCTGCGCTACTTTGATTCCAACCATGACCATGGTAGGTATTCTTCCATGCATAGTCATAGTGATTCCCCCTTTCATTCCATGTGCCATAGTATTTTTTCTTTGGATTCCATGCATATCCATAATGATTGAAAATTTTATTTCCTGTATAGACAAAATGATTGTTGTTATGACACTTCCTCAACTGGTTCCATGATTGTTTCCTCTCATGATGATGTGGGTGTCTATATACCTCAACCTTTTCCAATACTTTGACCTTATCCACCTTTGCTTCTACCTCTTCCACCTTTTCCTTCTTTGTCTCTTGAGTAGATGAAGTGCTCATTTGTAGTGTGTCTTTATCTATATCATCTGAATCTTCAGTGTGTTCTTCATCACCTGTTTCCATCTCATCCTCATGATCTATCTGGATTGTTATTGGTGCCTTTTTCACTATGATATCTTGTAAAGTGATCTTCTTTTTCTTATACCAAAACTTCATGAACTTTTTCTAAACATTAATATTCATTGTTCCCAAAGTCTCTAACCATGGATATCCAAGAATTATATCCACATCATCCATATCCAAAGCATAAAAATCTGAATGCAAAACATATTTTTCCATAATGAGCTCTAGATCTTCAAACATTGAAATATTCTTACCATCTACTTGAACCTCTTTGATATTCTTTGCTTGAACATGTAGATGCTTGGCCACATTCATGTTAATGAAGTTATACTTGCTAGTAGGGTTTATGGACACAACCACCTTCTTCTTTTGAATGCATCCATGAAATTGAAAAATTGACTCGGATTTCTTTGGAGCCAAATTATTTGAACCCTTATCATCCAATTCTTCTTCTTCTTCTTCTATTGCTTCTTCCACTTCTTTTTCTTCTGTTGATTCTTCTATTTCTTCTTCTTCTTCTTCTTTTTCTGCTTCTTCTTCTTTATCATCATGATTTTCTTCCTCTTCTACATCCTCTTTTTTGTTTATATCCCATCAATCTAGGAAGGTTTTCTCCATTGCTTCCCATGAAGAATACTGTTGTGCAAAGCTCAATTCATTAGTCCACCAATGTTTTGCAGGCCCAGACAAAGAAAAACATAATTCTATTTTCCATAAAAAAAATTAGTATTCTTCTCCTTAAAATTGATCCACCATTCTCTAGCATCAACATCATCTTCCCTTAAAAATTTTTGCAACTCCATGATCCACAAAAAAAATTAAGGTTCATGAAACCCTAAAATATCAACACTGATCCATAAAATCACAACAAATCACTCTAAACAACTCAATTTTTTTTGAATTTTTGACTTTACTTCTCTTATATCTTCTTACCTCTCCAGTAAAAATTTTGAATAAAAATTCCTTATATTTCAGAATATATAGCGAAATTATTATAAACCCTAAAATAGCAATAACTCCCTCAAAATGAATAAAAAAATCTCAATTTTTTTACTAACTTATTTAAAATATTATCCATATCCAGTAAAAAAATTTGTCAAAATTTTTGCAACCAATCAAAAGTTATAGATGATTCAAAAAAAATTAGGGTTTCGTTCCACAAATTGCCCAAATTGAAGCTCTGATACCACTTGTAATGATCTTGTTTATTAAATATATGCATAAATACCCTTAAGGTAGGGAAACATCATATAATACTCCTTTAGGAAGGAATAACTGCACAATGTCTCTTCGAGGGGACAACCTCCAATATCCTCTTACAATAGAAGACTCAATGCTTACTTGATCCTTTTACCATGATAATCATCTCCTCTATATATACATCTATCTAACCCATGGATGGGTAATCTCCTAATCCTAGTGTAGGCTGACCATTACCCAATGTACTACTTCCAAAAGTTACTCTATTATCCTAATATATTGTACCCATATAACTAACTAAGGGGATGTGTGCCACATGTCGGCATCTCCATCAACCCATATACATCAATATATCATATCCCTAGATACATAACACAATGTAAAGGCCAAACAAAGTGGGGGAGAGTGGGCACCCCTACTTGACCCCTATGTTACTGCCGAAGCATTTAGACATGCCTTCTCTAGTTCTAATTTTTTCTCTAACACACTCATAGAGTTTGTGGACAGCTGCTCTAAACTCATCGGGAACCCCTAGTTCTTCCATCTTTTTCCAGAGTTTGTCTCTGGGTACTGTGTTAAAAGCTTTTTTAAAATCCACAAAACAACAGTAAGCTTCCCCACCTTGGGTGTTCCAAGCTTTTTCAATCAAATGCCTAAGATTAATACAGTGATCAATGGTAGAGTGATTTGGTATAAAACTAGCTTTTCCCTCTGCTCTTTTCCCTTCTTTTTCTGCCCAACTGTTGATTCTACGTTTGATCAAGCTCCCAAATAACTTTCCAAAAAGAGGGTTGACCATGATAGTATGATAGTTAGAGGGATTATTGATATCCCCACTCTTGAAGAGGGATAATGACACTAGTCGTCCACTCCACTGGAAATCCCCATTGCGTGACTTCATTAAAAATTCTTTTGATGTGTAGAGCAAGGTGTTTAACGCCCCACTTTAAGAATTCAGCTTGCAGCCCGTCAATGTCTTGTGCTTTACTATTTGCTAATTTATTTATACCCTGTTTGATCTCCTCATCTGAGAAGAGCTTGATTGACGTGCTAACACTGGGAGGGAGAGTTTCCTCATGTTCACGCTCATAAAGCAGCTTTGCATACTCTAACCATTGAGATTCTATGATATTATTTTCTGTATATTTCTTCTCTTGTTTTTGCTCCCTCCAAAAACCTTTGGGATTGTGCTTACCTAACTCTATTAGCTCCTTCCTTCTTAGTATATATATTTTTTCTTTCTTGGCTTTTAACAATTTCACATATTTTTTCTTGTTTTCTTTGTTTGGCTCACTCTCTTTGTATGATCTTTTTGCTGATTGTATATTATACCTATTAGTATTACCCATTGAGAATATTTGATAGACTTGCTGACATTTTTCCATACATCCTGTATGGTCTTCAATAATTGTACAACGCGTGGCTTGAATACTTCCATATAATCGGCTCCTATAATTTTAGGAGACCACATGCGGTGGAGCCAACTTTTGTATGAGATTTGACACCCGCAATTTTAAAGGGTTCATATTCTAAGTTCAAAGGGAAATAGAGGTTGTCCGCCCATACTTGGAATTGATTGTTTTAATATAAGGGGAGACCTCTTATAATTTTTAAGTGTGTTAATTGGGCCCTCAATGTATACCCTGAAGTAAATTGGGAGTTGAACTCATATTCAAGATTATTTCTATAGATTGTCAAGATTGAATGAGTTAAATTTCGAGGTTTAAGTTTTACATATTTTTATCTTTCATAAATATTTTTCCTTGATGTTAAGAGGACGGGATTTTCTTAAAAAGTGGTTCCATGAGGAGATCAACTCGATCAATAATAAATGTTTATTTATTTGTTTTGCAAAGACGAGCTTATATTTAGATAAATTTTATTATATTACTATATTATTTTTTGAATTGGAGCACATTGATATTCTACTAATCACAGAAAATATAATATACAGATGGTTATAATAAAAGTTTGTCGGTAACAAATATCACTCAAAACAAGAAGTCCACTAGGTACACATGGTAACTCAAAAGCATCAACAAAACAACACCAAACAAGAAAATTAGGCACAAGTTGCAACTCAAAAAGGTGGTGGAGGCAAAGCATCCTTGGGCGAATAAACACCCCAAGAAGAGGACTCCACTAAAGGAGGATCATGTGATACCCACCCATCATATGTGACATCTAGAGGAGTTAAAGAAATTATAATACCCCAACCAAGGGGCGGTGAAACATAAGTCCCCACTTGATCAATACCTTGCAAAAGCAAATTCGATCAAGATGGGCCCACAACAAAGTTTTCACGTGACAACAGTGTCCATCCCCTCTGTTAAGGAGGAGGAGAGGAGAGCGACTATGGTTGTGTGAGTAGCTCCATTGACTTCTAGTTGTCATTGAAGGATTGACATGTGAGGGTTGGTCAAGGGGAACACGACCCATTGTACAAGGAACACTCCCCTAATGGTTGAGAAACTCCTGAAGATCCTAAAACTTAAGGGCCACCTTCTTGACTTGTGCTTGAATCTATAAAAAATTGAATAAATAACAAGCACTTTATCATTAACAGATAAATTCATAAAAGATCCTTCATTATTAAATACAGTTGAATTTATAGACTTCCATCACTAACATAGAATAATAGCTCTAAATAAATTCCATAAAAAGGTAATGTATGAAGGTCACTAAGCTTGGTCCCCAAAAAAGGCCATGCACCAATTAATCGCTTTTGGGTGGCATGGATAGAATATGGTATGAATATATTACCAAGGAGTTTGAACTCTCAGACATGTCTAAAAGAGGTGTTTAAATGTTTTAGGTTGGGAGCAAGCCAGACACTTGGGTCTAGAAATCCCAATGTGCTTGAGACACTCCCCTAAAGGAAGACATTAATAAACCAAACTCTAAAGAAAATGAGAAATTTAGGGCTCAAGCTTGGCATTCCAAATCTTATTGACTCTTTCAAGCCACTTTGTGGGAGAAGAATTCAAATTCCATCTCCTATTGAGCTTACCTAAAGTTGAAGAGAATAGACTCATGATTTGGGAGAGGAGACTATTTTTTGAAGGTGCTATCATAGTTCCACCATTAATCCTTCCACTAGGGAAGTGGAGGTTGCAAACCCATCTTGTGGAGCATGCGTCGAACATGAAATCTTGAATACACAAAATGGTAGGTAAGATTGAATTAATAAGATTATATTTTCCTTTCAGTTAGAGCCATGAAATCCAATTACAAGATGAAATCAAATCCTAAACAATGCAAATTCCTTTTCTAAAAAGCCAAATAACTTTTGTGCCTAGCATTTTGCTAGAGGTAGGTTGAAATTGGTCATGACAAAGGACCATCAGAGGTTGTGGTCATTAAAAGGAAGTGTGATATTCAGCTCCAACCCATTTTACAAAATGTTTCACTATTTCAAAACCTTTTCAAATGATCTTAGCCACAAATAATCCTTTTAACTTGAAAAAAATAGAGGTAATTAAAAGATGTGCAAGTCAATATATTTCCAACATTTCTTAACATAAGGATCATTTGTAGCAATGCAGTGTCTTAGGAGATTTTTCCAAGCTTCATTTCCCTTAATTGCTCTTACAACCTACTTAGCATAATGAATACTTTGTCTATAGATGCCAATAATGCCCATTCCTCCTTTATCACAAGGAAGGCAATAAATACCCCAAGCAACTCTATGGAATATTCATGTTTGCTTAGCATTGGCCTAGAGAAAATCTCTAAGCACTTTTGTGATTTTTTCATATGAAGTTTGTGAAGAAGCCCAACAAGAAGAATAGTAATCATGAGATGCTAAAATAATTTTGGTGCAAACTTGAAACTTGCCTACAAGAGAAAGAAGCTTAGCAATCCAAAGAGTGATTTTTCTTCCCACTCTATCAATGACATATTGTCAGAAAATTGAGGGATAATTGACAAAAGCAAAGGGAATACTAAGAAATTTTAAAAGTCCCCTTTTATGGATCCATTTCCATCTATAATGTTGAAGCTAACCATGCAAGGACACCATGCTCTATCTGTAACATTGTGTTTTAGCCCATTATAAAAAGCTTTCCAAAAATTGTCAAGAATATGAAACATTCTTTTATAATAAGACTCTTGCTCATCAAGAGTGAGGAAAGATTCATCTACAAAGTGCCCATTGATGAGTTGAGAGGAACAATCAGGAAGATTAATTCCCATGATAAGCCCTCAATCCATTATGTATGCAAATAGATAACCAACCACTTCAATAACAAGGGCATACAAAGTTAGGGCAAGAGGGCATCCTTGTCTAATGGAGTGAAAAAACCCTAAACTATTTGACTTGTAGCCATTGAAGGTGACACAAGTTGAGGCTTCAAAAAATAAAGTTTGAACCACTAAAAGGAAGACATTTCCAAAACCAAAGGCTCTAAGATAGCTAGGATAAATGGCCATTTGATTTGATCATATGCCTTATCAAAATCACAATTGAGAAAGATGGTCCTCTATTGAGAGACATGAGCCCATTCCATTCCTTCCCAAACTGCTATGATATTATCAAAGATGTAACTACTTTTAATAAACCCTATTTTTTTGGTCTAATGATCACAAGGGGAATGTGGCAAAGGCAGAGTGCCAAGGCTTTGGTGATGATATTGTAAGAAATATTCAGTAAAGTGATTGGTCACCAATTAGTAATAAGCTCAAGGTCCCCAGACTTAGGAATAAATTTTATATTACCTTTATTGATGATGGGGCTTAAACATTTGGTGCGAAGGGCTTCTCTATAAATTTGAATAAAATTACCAAGTGGAGTTGTAAAATTTTCAAGGAAATCCATCCACCCCCAGTGTTTTATCATTAGCCATGCATTGCACAGCAATAAAAATCTCATCCAAAGAAATAAAAGAATTGTATATTTTTTGAGGTGAAGGGCTCAAATTGTGAGGCACCACATTAAAACACTCTTGTAATGTTTGTGCTCTCTCTACCATAAACTCCTAGGCTTTAAACACAAGCTTGTAGTGATCCATGAATGCAAAGGAGATCTCTATCAAGTTTGTGAGTCAACTATGAGTTGTTTTGATAGATTTACTTTTCTTTTTGGCATGTTTGGACCTAAGGTATTTGAAGAATTCATTAGAGGCATGGTCACCAATTTTAAGCCAATGTAATTGGGCCCTAATTTGAGCACCTCTCACATCATGGCTTTGGACCAATTAAATATTATGTTTGATAAAATATACCATGGCCTATAACTGTGAATTAAATGGGCTTTCTCAATCAAATAAAAGACTCTTTATTATTCCTTAAAATCAATGCTATGGCCTGCTTCCGAATTCATGCAATCTATTTACCATTTTGGTAGAGAAAACTTATAATGTGGTTGATTGCATTATTTCACCACTCAACGTAGGTGACATAATATGAAAGAGTGCCAATTTCCATACTATGGTGATGACTCAAATTCCTTCATGGATAAGAAGTGATGTATTCATAAAGAATGATATAAAGGGACTTTATGAAGGCCACCTCCTCATTCTAGTTTGCAAGTGATTGTACTATGTTCAGAAAGAAAAAAATCTCATGTGGACCATGATAATTTTTCCATTGGAAATAGAAAATGATAACACATGTTAATTCGAAAGCACAACATGGTCCAACTATTTTGTTTAATTTTGGATTAAAAAGTGAATTAACCCTAATTATGATAAATTAAATATAATACATCATAATGATGTAAATGACCTTTTGATAAATAGAATGAAAGTAAAGGACTGGATTTAACAAGATATAAATTGTTTAAACAAGACTAACTATGAAAATGAATTACAAACTTAGTTGTTTATGTTTGATTGTTGACTGTGTTTGACTAGTAGAAGGTAGAAACATGAAATCAAGAACCGACTCTACAAGTGCCTAGAACTAGGAATTGAAACTACAAAAGGACAGAATCAAAAAACTGAGGACAAGATAAATCCCAATACCATCCCCTTGGTTGATCCTTTTTTTTTTGAAATATTGGTAATTTAGGTCACGATAATTTGTGATACCTTAAGCTAGGTTTGTATATGTAGATTTGCCCTTCATAATTGTGTGGAAGACTTGCAAATAACTTATTCAAGGTTGAAACCCTAATAAGGCTAGGAATGATTGAAAACCTCAAAATATAAAATGATGCAATGTAATTAGGTTGAGTTGACCCCAATCACCCTCATAATGGTTGAATATTACCTACGTATCTAATACTCCAAAGAGGAAAATTAGGTTCACATAGTTCTTCCACTTAAAGTGTTTTGTGCAATTGTGTTCCTTTGTCTATATAAATACATCTAGGGATGAATTGAATACTTGACCATGATTTGTTTTGGGTTGGATAAAATAAACTTTTAACTTGGTTAAGGACTTCTTGAAATTCTTAGAATTGAAATTGGGAAAAATAAAAATCTTATGCTCAATGTGAGACAATGTTGCATTGAAATTACCAAGTGAAAGTATAAGTGGCTTGAGAGTGCCTTTATAATAATTCAAAGGGGGAAACCACATGCTAGGAAGTCTAAAAATATAGAAGATAAGAAAATGGAGGGTTTAATTTTAATTTTTTTTAGAGGGATAAAGATATGAATGTCCCATAGAGACAAGAATGCCTCCCACTACCATCCTTATTAGATGTTTTTGTCCATTAAGGAAACATGTGGAATTTTGGAACTGGGTTTATCCATATATATACTTAATGGTATTTTAGCAATCAGAACACTTATGTAAGTGTCAAATAACAATTTGGAATAGAAATAGGTCTTCTTAGGTGCTTAGGATAGGGTAAGGTGATAAAATATTTATAGGTTAAGTGCACAAGTTAATTCAAATTAAAAAGAGCCAAAACTAACAAAATCAACTATTCATGACCAAATTTAGGTCACTAAATCTTCCCTCCTTTAGTCTAGAAATGAAATTACTAGATTAAAATAAATATATATAGTAGTGTGTAAGACACACTTTATCTTTGAGCTAGTACTCCAATCATGTAAGGCACCGTAGTCTTTGAAAAACCTTGCAAAACACATGAAATAGTTAATTTGTTCTTTTGAAAATTGATATGTAAAAAATCTTGAATTTGAAATTTGAAAATGCTTGAATTTGAAATTTTCTTGAACTTGAAAAGGAGAAAGGGATGAATAAACCTATATGTGTGAAACCAATTTTGATTTTGTGACTTTGCTTAGAGATAATGTTTCCTTAAATAATTGGAGAGATTGATTCCCTAACTGAACCAATGAAGGATTTGAGGGTGATCAAGCTCCAAATAGAATTTTCACTTTGTAAAAAAAAATAACACTTATTGAGGGATGTAGAAAATAGAATTTAACTTAACTCATATTTTTAACTGTAAGACATGAAATGGGTTGAAATCAAAAATGAATTTATAGACATAATGCTAGAGGGCAATGAACCCCTAAGTTGTGTATTATGAACTTAAACTGAATAAACCACTCCATATGGATTATAGTTTCAATTATAACTTTATTCTTGAATGCATGATCAAAAGAGAATAGAGTACACCCATGCTCCTACCATGTCCACAACTTAGTAAATAGTATTTGAAATTTTTAAAAATAACATATCATGCATGGATATATATCATGCTCCCATTGATAAATGTATGTAGATGCCAATTTTAAATTATGTTTGAAATTTTATGCATAAAAGTGTATCATGTACTCAAAATTATATGAATTTTTACTTTTATTTTTAATGTGAGTGAATATGTATGGTATACGGCCCCATAATCTCTGATAATGACTAAATTTTAAACTATTTTATAAATTTTGAAACTGTATTTTGCACCAAATTTGATTTTTACTTTTTAAAATGCTCATCTTATATATGAAATGCCCCCCTTTTGAGGTGAGGGAATTGACATAGGGCCAAGGTTCAATATCCAATGGATAGGGTCAAATGTCACATATACCAAACAAGATCTCATAAAGATGTTGAACTGAGTTTGCACACAAGGGCTAAGGGACATACACAATAAACAAGTAAGATCCAATCTACTATGTATAAGTACTAGCATAAATGGAACATAGAATTAGACATGTAGTCTAAACTATGCATATATAATGTGATCATATCCTATTAAATTGCATATTAATGTACATAATGCAATATAGAGATGTTAGTAATAGATTTATAAATAATATAAATCTCAATAGTATAAGAGTCATAGAATGATAACACTTGTATATATTATAACCTATGGATGAGATGTTCCTGTTTTAGCAAGGCTAGTAGGTAGAGGCAAGTCTAACACTTTAATCCATATAAACATTTGTATGTCCTAAATTACAATCATGAATATTAGTGAAATTCATGTGTAATAAGAAAGTATTAGTGAAATGCATGTGTAATAAGAAAATAATATGTTATGTACTAATCATGAGATAAATAACATATTTTAAAGATGTAAACTAAATATCTAATCATGATGAGGTCCTGATTTTTTTATATTTTCTTTCATATTTCATATTTTTTATAATTTTTTAAAAAATTGAAATTAGAAACAATAGAAACTAGGTGTTAATAAAGGTGTCAAAAGTATAAGAAAGGAAAAATATATGAACAATCTATGACATGTGTCAATGTAAATTATGCACTAGAAGTGATAGCATAGCCATGTATGAGCAAGATGACCCCACTGTATATGAATTTTAAATTTAAAAAGTATGTAATAATATAACTAATATGCAGATGATTGATTTTACATCCTTATTTCGTTAAATATACGCTTGTCAAAGTATGTAATATATATGAACAATAGATCTCAAGAAAATAAAGATTTTACATGGAAAACAATGATTTACATATTAAAACTGAGTGAAATATCTAAAAATTAGAAGTATTGTGGTTCTATGTGAAACTATGATCTATGGGTGAAAAAAGACACATGATAGGATCATCCAACTAGGATAGTAGTGGGATTTGGTCCCATACACAACTGGTTGATTTTATCCTTGATAAAAAAATGACATTTATCAGTGGAGACTATGAAAATACAGAGATAAATGTGATCATTTATTTGAGTTGTTTAGATTTGGGAAGTAAAAAGGAAGAGTGAAGAATAAATAAGTCAACAAGAGCCAAGGGATTAGAATAATTGATCAAATAAATCACTTGTGCAAGTAATGAAATAACATGATGTGATAGTCAAGAAGCTATGTGCAATCACATTTTGCTTTTTTGAATTATTTAAATGTATTTGATATTTTTTTAGAAAATTTGAAAATGCAACATGATAACTAATGATACCATCAATGTGAGAATCATAACAATGCATGATAAATGGTAAATGAATCATTTTCCTTGAATGAAATGTGGTAGATGTGCATATATCCAAATCAAAAAAAGTATCATATGCAGTAAGAAAACTATTTGTATTACTACATGTGTAATCTTTTGTAGGAGAAGTATTTATAGGAGATGTAGAATGATGTGCAATCTGATAAGGACTAATAGTATATTGTGCCAAATTTTATGCCTTTTGAGGAACATGCTAAATATTATGAATCACCAATTTGGAAAGTGTTTTATGTGATTATGCTTGTTGAAAATTTAACACTTTTTTTTTTAATTTGCTTTTGCATTGGTTTATTTTTAATATTTTGCACCTTTTTATAATTTTTTTGAAGAGAAACATTTTACCTAGGTTCAACAACTAAAAATGTGATTTTTTCTTGCATAAATATATTACTAAATTATGGGGGTTGATGGGGTGGATGAGGTACCATAAATTTTAGAGGGTACTCATATTTGATTCCTAAAATTTTAACCACATGATTGCAATGAATGTACTTTAGGCATATATGTACCATATAAGGTACAACACAAAGCTTTTACAATTAAGAACGTCCCAATATCATATCAAAGATCCCATTTTGTGATAGAAATAGAAAACGAGTAGATAGTATAGCAAGACCCACTTGAAGAGGTAACATAATGTGTCCAAAAGTAATTTGTTTTTTGTTATTAAATGTATTGACACTTTTATAAGTTGTTTGTATATCATGCTTTATGTAACATAATGAATAAAGTAATGTCATTATGTACACATTCTCACTTGATCCATTATCAACTAACACACTATGAATAAGTTGTTGAATAATATAATATCATATACGTAAAACATGAAAATAAGAATCATCATCCACTATCTCACTATCACTAAATTTAACCATAGGATGTTTCTATGTATTTTGAATAATTGTACCAATAATTCCATCCAATGGTTGATCATATGACTCAGGTGGTGGATAAACATTATAAGTATGATGTACTACTAAATTATTTTTTCTTATTTTATGATTAGGAAAGGTTCACTAGAAAGATTCAATTTATAAATTTCATTATGTTAAGGCTTAGTTTCCTCTATAGAGGTTTTTAGATAAAAAATATTGTTGGTAATAAGATCCTGAATAAACTATTTGAGATTGAAACATTGACTAGTAGAATAATCATTGCATCTATGGTAATCACAATATGCATTGTAATTGAAAAAAATCCTTGAAGTTTACTCATGTCAATTTCAAATGGTGGCAAAAAAGTAATGAGATTACATTAAAATAACTTTTGTAACATCTTATGAGGTGGTTGTGGTACTTTAGATAATTTCTTTCTTGGTTGATATAATAAAACAATATTATTATAAGGTTAATAAATCACCTTAATTTTGATCCTTGCATCAAATTTAGTATATGTTGGCTTTGGTTTGATTTATAGTTGAAGTAGATGTAGGTGCATATTTAATTTTATTCAAACTAAAAATATTGACTTCTCTTTCTCTTATTATGTGACAAAGATCTTCAAATGATCTAAATTTCTTAAAAATAATTAACTCATGTAAAGGTGCAAGAAAAATTTATTTGAAAATATCTTTTAATTCATTATCTACCAAGGTGTTAGTCATTTTGGAAAGCATGGTCTTGTAAAAAATTACATAATCACTAATAAGCTCATTATTTCCTTGCTTAAGCTTAGTAATTTGTACATAAGAAAGTTTTTCATCAATATTAATAAAAAAATGCTTAAAAAATAAATCTTCTAATAGATATAATTATTTGACTAATTGAACTAGTAGATTATAAAACCAATGCAAGAAATAATATTTTAAGTTTCTTGAAAACAACTTAACGATTTGTCATTAAAATCATAATCCAAACATCTTACATGAAAATATCTGAGATGTTGTTTTGGATTGCCTTTACCTTCATATAGTATAAGTTTAGGAGCTACAAATCCTATAGATAAAGGGTATGATGTAATATCTGGTGTTAATGGATTATGAAGTAAAACTTAGGAATTCAAATATTATCTATCTTTTGTGATACCTTTCTCCAATTATAACACCTTAGTATGCAAAAATATAATAGTTTTCTCGAGGGATAGTGAATTAGGCAAGGTATATGATGTAGTGTGTGTAGCTATCAATGGTTCTGGATGAGTCACTTAGACATAGATAATTTTTTTGTAAACCTTGTGTTGATCCCAAGGCTAAAGGTGTAGATATAATAACAATATCAATAATAATAGTGACACTTATGATAGGGTTGACAAGGGGTTGTTCAATAAAATAATTTGGTGCTTCAACTATACTAACATGGTCATGTTTATTTTAATATATTTGGGATAAAAATATCAAAGAGTTAATGTCATTAGGATTGGTGTCAAGGTATTCACCAAATTCTTTTGCATCAATAAGGTCAAAACTATCATTAGTAGATACATGACCCTTATCACCTTATATGGTCATAATAGTTCCATTGAAAGGGTGTGAAGTAAGAACTATAACATTTCAAATATATGAATGCTCTTATTCTCATGTTATAACTGATTTGAAAAAAAATGCATTAATGGTATTTGTATTTTAGTATGTGACTTTTGAACAACTAGAAGCAAGAATTGTTCATCCAATATAGCCACATATTTTTGGAAAAACAAAAGAATATAAAATTATAATGTGAAATCCTAAAAAGAAAGTTTTTTTTTGCATATAGAGATTAGTAAATGAAATATTAGGTTAAAATAATATACTTTTAGTGTTAGATATCATATCTAAGGTAAAAAAATGCTTTTAGTGTCAAATATTATGTTCGAAGTTGAAAGTAAGTTCTTTTATTATCAGATGTAGATCCAAGGCCAAAATAAAATTATTTTAGTGTTAGATATTCAATAATTTATCTAACCCTTAGGATAAAAACTTAGAATTAATGAAGGTGCATGACTAACTTAGGTTCACCAATATGTTTTGTCTAAATTTGGATTAAAAAATGAATTAACCCTAATTAAGATAAACTCAATAGAATAAATCAGAATGTTGTAAATGAACTTTTGACAAACAGAATGAAATTAAAATACTGAATTCAATAAGGTAAAAATCATTAAAATAAGACTAACTATGAAAATGAATTAAAAACTTAGTTGTTCTATCTAATTGTTGACTGTGTTTGACCTATTTAAGGTGAAAATAAAAAATTAGGAACTAACTTTATAAGAGCCTAAAAACAAGAATTGAAACTACAAAAGGACAAGATTGACAAATTGAAGACAAGATTGAATCCTACTACCATCCCACATGGTTGATCTTATCTTTTGATAAAAAAATAAGAATTCAAGGCATGATCACTTGTGATAGCTAAAGTTAGGTCTATATGTGTAGATTTTCCCTTCAGAAGTGTGTGGAAAACTTACAAATAACTTCTCCAAAGTTGAAACCATAATTGGGTTAGAAATGATTGAACATCTATAAATATAAAAAGGTGGAGTGTAATTATGTTAGAATAATGCCAATCACCCCATGATGATTGATCATTGCCTACATACCTAATACTCCAAAGAGAGAAATCAAGCCCATGCAGTTCTCCCACTAAGAGTGTTTTTTGTAATTGTGCTATTTTGACTATATAAATATACCTATGGATGGATTTAATACTTGATAATAATTTACTATAGGATAGATAAAAAATACTTTCGAATTGACTAAGGATTGGTTTAAATTCTTAGAATTAGAATTGGGAATAATAAGGAACTTTTACTCAATGTGAAATAATGTAAATATGCCTTTATATTGAATTTTCCAAGTAAAATTATAAGTGACTTGAGTGTACCTTTATAACAATTCAAAAGGGGAAACCACGTGTTAGAAAGCCTAAAAACATAGAAGACAAGATAAGGGGAGGTTTAATATTAAAAAATGACTATTATAGGGCTAAAGATAGGGACATCCCATAGGGACAAGAACAGCTCCCACTACTGTCCCTATTGGACATTTCTATCCCTTAGGGAAACATGTGGAATTTTGGATTTGGGTTTGTCCATGCAAATGCTTAATGGAATGTTTAACAATCAAAATAATATTGTAAGTGACAAATATAGATTTGGAATAGAAATAAGTCCTCCTAGGTGCTTAGGATATTGTGAGGTGATAAAATAGGTACAAGTTAAGTGCATAACTTAATTAAAGTGGAATAGGATCAAAAATGACATAATCAAGTATTCATGACCATGTTTATGTTACTACACCAACCATTTGAGATCTTGATTTGTGCTAGCCCAAAATTTGGACCAAGTAAACTAGGTTTTATAATTAATGAATACCACTAAAAAAGTGGATCCAGTAAACCCAAATAATTTTTAAAATAATACCAATTTTCATGTTTCCCATTCAACCATCACATATGGAAGGAACCATAATTATCCTCAGGACTCTCAATTATATTTATTTACCACAAATTAGCTAGGTATACTAAGACAAATTCATCAATGACTCATTTCCAAAGCATCATTCTATCAAGGCCATCATTAGGAGCATATAAATTGAGAAATCCCAAAGAATGTCCAATGATATAAAACATAACCCAAATAACTTGATGTGATAGGTCTTCTCATGGTGTAATAATTAATGGGCCAAATTTTGGTGAAACCAAAATACGAGTGCTACCATATTCATCTTCATGCAATATCCTTCCTTTCAAATATGGAAAGGGATATTGTAGATGCAGATGAAGATCTTTATCTTCAAGAAGATATATATGAGCCAACTCTCGAAGATCTTCCAGATGAAGCATCTGATGATGAAGAAGATGCAGTAGCATTAGAATCTCTTGCAGATGAACTTGAGCAGCCAATGACAAACATGCAACGAGGCTCACGACATTACAGACCATGAGAACATGACTGGTCTATTTTGTCCAATGAAGCATATGGACCCTGGTCACGCCATCATCATGAAGTACCTGAAAGACCAGAGAAGCCCAGAGGAAGAGGATATTCCAGAGGAGAAACATCCAGAGAGAGACAGCCCTCTTAGCCCAGACAACCGCCGACATTGCACAGACTTGATCATCCTCCTGTGCAATATCCAAGCTCGTTTAAGCCTAACGACTCCTGGATCAAGAACAAATTCACCAGCAGAGAGCCGCCTAAAGAAATCAGAGAGCCAATATGGGAACAGATCCTACCAGTCGAAGAACCTATCTTAGCAGCAGACCCTCGGTGGGACGATGGCTATGAAGAGGATGAAGTCGGAAGTATGTTTTATTCTGACCAAGATTACTGTCCAGGTGAATGCAGTAATCAACCAGAAGAGGAAGCAGAACCTGAACCAGAAGAAGAAGTCTACTCCGAACCAGTAATAGTCCAAGACCCAGGAAGACAGAAGTTGGTATGTACCAGCATCCCTTCTCTTGAACTTTCACAGCCTGCCTATCTAAACCATTTAATTAATGGCAAATTTGCCCAGTTTTTCACTTTAGAAATAAATGGCAGACTAATAGATGCACAAGTAGACACTGGTGCTTCCCTCTCTTTTGCCAAACCTCAGCTCATCAGTGACTGGAAGACACTTGATGACAATCTTGCTTATAAGAGCATTGACATACAGGGGAATAGTTTCATATGTAAAAAGTATAAACATCAGCAACCCCTGCAAATGCAAAATAAAATCTTCCATTGTGATTTCTTTGCTTTAGAGAAGATGCCCATTGATATCCTCCTTGGAGGATCATTCATTGATAGATATACACCCTATGGTGCTACTGCAAAAAGCATCATGTTCACCATAGAGAATGAAAGGCTTAGAATACCCAGGCTTTTCTATGCCACAGAACAGTTTCCAAGTGCCATGACTCAAAGCCCTAACATAATCCCAGCCAAGATACTAGAAATTGGAGAAAAGATCAAGTCCTCTATCTGCTCAGAGAATCCTCAGCAGTTTTGGTCTAAAGCTATGCCCGAAATGGAAATTAAGATACTTGAAGGCAAGCATATGAAGATTGGAAAAAGAATTCCAATACCGGCAAAAGATTATGATGATATGGAATCACAGATCAAAGATCTGGAGAAAAATGGCTTTATTAAAAAATCTACCTCTCCATTCTGTTGTTACACCTTCATGGTTAACAAACATTCAGAACAGAAAAGGGGTAAGAAAAGAATGGTCATGAACTATCGACCATTAAATGCCATCAAAGAGCCATATCCATATCCTATACCTGATAAAAGCTATTTGCTAGAAAAGGTTGCAGCTCGTAAATATTTCTCACAATTTGACTGCAAATCAGGCTTTTACCAGATAAGAGTCAAAGAAGAAGATAGAGCCAAGACAGCCTTCAGCTGCCCCTTTGGCCACTTTCAATGGACTATCATGCCTTTCGGCTTAATGAATGCGCCAGCATACTACCAGGCGCATATGGATAAATTTTTTGGAGGCACTTCTCATTTTTTGTGTGTATACATAGATGATATTCTTATTTTTAGTAATTCTTTAGATGAGCATGCTACTCATCTCTCCCAATTCTTTCAGCTGGCACAAGATGCAGGTATCGTCCTCTCAGAGACAAAAATTTAGTTATGCACAACTGAATGCAATTTCCTCGGCATGGTAATCCGAGATTCAAAACTGCAAGTCCAGCCGCACATAAAGGAAAAAGTAATCAGTTTCCCTGAATGTTTGGATAAACCTAAGCTTCAAGCCTTTTTGGGTTTGTTAAATTATCTTAACAGTTTCTATCCCAATGCTGGTGAAGACAGGTATATCTTACAGTAACTTCTCCAGAAGAAGAAAGCTTTCAGATGGGAAGAACAACATACAGCAGCAGTTCGAAAGATTAAAGCAACTGTAGCAGCGCTACCTGAACTGCATGTTCCTAAATCCAAACAAATCAAAGTTTATACTGATGCCTCCGACTTAGCATGGGGAGGAGTACTTGTTTGTATAGTAGATTGTAAAGAATTTGTTTGTGAATTTGCTAGTGGTGTTTTTAGCTCCGATGTTTTAAAATGGATCTCCTCTGATAAAGAGATCCATGCTGTGAAAAAATGTTTAGAGAAGTTTATGCTAAAACTTGTACATCTGCCACATTTTATAGTTGTAACCGACTGTACTAGATTTTTGACCTTTAGAGAAAAGGATCATGGTCGAAAAGATGGTCGTGGGAAATATGTTCGGTGGCAAGCATTTTTCCACCAGTTTAATTTTTCAGTGGAGCATATTATAGGAACTAATAATGTTATCGCAGATTGGCTCAGTCAGAATCCTCCAGCCACATTAATGCATCAGCCTGCACCTGGTTTCAATCTTACCAGGATATTAAACCAAGGATTTGATTCTATGAATGTTCTTGTCCAAGAACAAATCCTCAGAGAAGGCCTACATCCTAGATTTACGAGGATCTCCTATGCAGCAGGACAAGACCTACAAATGTCTGCAGCAGTGACGCTTCAAGCAAACCGTCATCAAAACTCAGGAGTCATCACAATAGAAAGGCTCAACAGTGAATTCTTATATCATCAGTTCACTGAGCTGTTAAAATGACCACTCTGGACGTGGAGTATTCGGATAAGATCAGCATTCAATGAACATCTGTACCATTGGATAGCTCGGCATGGCCCGCACCGCATTCATGAAGAACAAAATCATGATCAAGACACGGTAGTGCATACAATAATTTGCTGACAGCTTGAGTGGGAATCTTATTTCCACTGCACTCCAAGACATGCACCATGTGAAGCGGGACCCCCAAATTATCGACACTGGCATCTACAAAGCACTTTTCAAATAAGATGCCTTTTTAATCCGATAACCCAAGATGACCTAGAAGACGAAGCGGAAGACATGTTTGCCCACAACCCATGATTCCTTCATCACCATCATCATCATGTGGATCCAATGCCTTGAATAGCATCTCACTGTAGCCATCTTTTGAGCTGTAAAGCATGATGGGATTGACACTGCCTTGCCAGTGAAGCAGGCATGATCGCCCAAAAATTGCTATAAATAAGCCTCTCTGCCTATGTATTTGCATCGAAAAATTTTCTAGTGTGAAAATCTAGTAGCCTTGTAAAAGAGTATGCTCTTCACTTGCCCTTTTCGAAGGATCCTGTGAATCAGAAATTGAAACAAGGATATTGTAGTAAGTTTGTAATATTTTGAGTGAGTAATAGTGAAGTCGTAGCCATTCGGCCCTTGCCCACTATCGCAGGTTTTTGCTAAATCAAGCCGTTGAAAGTGTGGGACAAAGAGGCGTCTAGATCCTGTGAATCAAAAATTGAAACAAGGATATTGTAGTAAGTTTGTAATATTTTGAGTGAGTAATAGTGAAGCCGTAGCCATTCAGCCCCTGCCTACTATCGCAAGTTTTTACTAAATCAAGCCATTGAAAGTGTTGGACAAAGAGGCATCTACTGATGATAAAAGATTGGTATCAGAGCCATACATCAGAGTCCAGTTCTGAGTTTACTGTAAGTTGTAGATCAATTTTCCTATTTCATGGATCAATCTTTTGCATTTTTTACTTTGAAGATTTCTTTGGGAAAGTTATTGCATCGAGTCTCAGGCCGTTATTATCATTTTGTCATAGGCCGCTTTATCTCTGCATCCCATATTCCCTTGCCAAAAATCTCTCGCTTACCAGAACCCAAATCTCCCCACAATGGAATTCGGAAAAGCACCATCCACATCTACCGTAGAACTTATGAATGAATCTGAATTTGAAGGCATGTATGAACTTCCTCCATTTGTCCCAGATCAATTATCAGACTGTCTTGATATTGATATTACTGAAGAAAATCTTGAGCAAGAAACTAGCCAGTTCAAACCTCCGGCTATTAAGGCTTTTAGTGTGTATAAAAAGTCTGAGTTAGTTAAGTCTAAGTTTTTGTATACATCCACTTATCTATCATTTGTTAAACCGAGAATCAAGTCTTTAGAGTTAACCCTCTGCTATAAACCTAAGAAAACCTATCAAACAAATTTACTCTCTCTGTTACCTGAGAAAGAAATCAATTATATCAGGGCACATGAAGATGTCAAATTTGTCCATTTTGGTTTAATTAGAGTACATATTAGACCCTTGATTCCCAGTAATATAAAGCCAGTATTGTATCTAGCTTTGTGTGATTGTCGCCAAGTCAGTTTTAAACATTCCTGTCAATTGTCTAGCCTTGGTCGACTTAATGATGATACTATTTGTTTTGAGTTTTGTCCTAACCTTTTTGTTGCAGTCCGTGACAGAGGTTGTAAAGAAGTCAAGCATGGATCTTTAGATTGTTGGGGTTTGTTTACATCTTTGTTTGGTCTTGATATGTTTGGAGAATTTAAATATGCTTCTATTAACATCTCCGTTGTTTACAGTATGACCAATACAAACCACCCCAAAATCCTAGAAAACTTGCCTTATGCTAGAAGATTGAGTGGCACAGTCCAATTACAAAAAGGACATATTGAAGCAGTAGAGGTTCCATCTGAATGGAAACTTGATTGGCTTAAACATGTCTCTCCTAGAATGAAGAGTCAAGCCACTGTCCATCAAAGTGACGACAGATCTGTAAATATTTTACCCAGATCCTTGTCCATGCATTCTTTCCGTCTTTCTCCTTCCAGACCATCTACATCCTCATCTCGTAGATCTGTAAAGACTGGTCATATTCTAATTGAAGATGAAGAGGTAAATCCCGGCAATGATTTACCAACAACATTAATGAGTCTTCCTAGAGAAGATAGTCTTGAGTTCTACACAGAAGATACAGTTACTCTATATAGAGGTGGAAGATGGCCGCCGCCAAAAGGTGTCCACAGACAACCAACAGGAACTATGCAGTACTTCTCAGCTACATATGATAATCCCTCTAATGAGTTTAGACAGAGAAATTATGTATCTAGATTTAATTCTCATTTCTCTAAAAATTTTGATGATCTGTGTAGAGATGTCTTATCCATTAAGGATACTGTAAATAATATTCAGAAAAAGATAGATTCTATAGATTCAAAGATTGATAACTTAGATGATAGTCTCAGTTGGCTATCCAAAGAAGACCAAAAGGCCGAATCCTCATCCAAACCTCTTTGTTCAGTATCTTTTGGCCCTTCTTTCAAAACAATCAAGAAATCACCAAGTCATTCCCTTATGCAACACACCCATATCCATTTGCAGCCTTGGTACCTTAATATTGATGACCTGTTAAATCCTCTAGATGAAATCACCACCTGGTGCAATACCATGCGAGTTCTTGTCATACAGGCCCATCTTGATCAAGTAGGTAGCACTTGCTTTGCAGTAAAGTTTTTATGGGGAATCACTAGTCTTTGGTGGCAAGCTATCCCTGAAGCTCAACAATACGAGCGTGTACATAATCAGCCAGATTCTCTAGCTGCATTGTTTAGATTATTAATTGATGAGTTTGCTCCGCCTGTCGGCAATAGATAAATAAAATCCAAAAAATGGTTGCTAAAAATGGAGCTTTGCAATCTCAAGCAATTTGATGCTTTTGCTAAACAGTTCAGAAAGCTTGCATATGATAGCTGCAGTTCTGCATCCACAGAAGTCAAGCTAAAATTTTTGCAAGCTTTGCCCTATAATTTAATTGACAGAGTCCTCTCTTATATTGATCTGAAAGGCCTAGCGATGGAAGAT
The DNA here is from genome assembly GCA_037957365.1 of Torreya grandis. Lineage (NCBI taxonomy): Eukaryota > Viridiplantae > Streptophyta > Pinopsida > Cupressales > Taxaceae > Torreya > Torreya grandis. Next base: position 295,992 of record JARHVA010006274.1, read on the forward strand.
CTCGCCCTCTCAGATGTTATTGACTTTGCCCAGCAAAATATTATGACTTTAGTCTCTGAGACTAAGTCCATGCAGAAGCTCAGCAAGCACCAAGCATCCCAAATCACTCCAATTTTCCCTGAAACAACCCCATTTGGCTGTAGACCTTATGTGCAACCTCACCGCCATCAAAAGCAGCACCGTCGGCATATTTTCTATAAGCCACGCTCATTTTCCAAAAAACATTCTTATGCACCTCCTCATCGTTTCCTCAAGAAATGACGAACTGCACGTCCTCCTTCCAAGCAGCCGATTTGCTACATCTATCGCAAACCTGGCCACATTGCTCCTCAATGCTCCTATAAAAATCTGGTAGTTAAAGCTGTTTTCTCCTCCAACGCAGCAACGTGGTGGGATATTGTAGATGCAGATGAAGATCTTTATCTTCAAGAAGATATATATGAGCCAACTCTCGAAGATCTTCCAGATGAAGCATCTGATGATGAAGAAGATGCAACAGCATTAAAATCTCTTGCAGATGAACTTGAGCAACCAATGACAAACATGCAATGAGGCTCACGACATTATAGACCACGAGAACATGACTGGTCTATTTTGTCCAATGAAGCATATGGACCCTGGTCATGCCATCATCATGAGGTACCTGAAAGACCAGAGAAGCCCAGAGAAAGAGGATATTCCAGAGGAGAAACATCCAGAGGGAGACAGCCCTCTCAGCCCAGACAACCGCCAACATTACACAGACTTGATCATCCTCCTGTGTAATATCCAAGCTCGTTTAAGCCTAGCGACTCTTGGATCAAGAACAAATTCACCAGCAGAGAGCCGCCTAAAGAAATCAGAGAGCCAATATGGGAACAGATCCTACCAGTCGAAGAACCTGTCTTAGCAGCAGATCCTCGGTGGGATGATGGCTATGAAGAGGATGAAGTCGGAAGTATGTTTTATTCTGACCAAGATTACTGTCCAAGTGAATGTAGTAATTAACCAGAAGAGGAAGCAGAACCTAAACTAGAAGAAGAAGTCTACTCCGAACCAGTAATAGTCCAAGACCCAGGAAGACAGAAGTTGGTATGTACCAGCATCCCTTCTTTTAAACTTTCACAGCCTGCCTATCTAAACCATTTAATTAATGGTAGATTTGCCCAGTTTTTCACTTTAGAAATAAATGGCAGACTAATAGATGCACAAGTAGACACTGGTGCTTCCCTCTCTTTTGCCAAACCTCAGCTCATCAGTGACTGGAAGACACTTGATGACAATCTTGCTTATAAGAGCATTGACATACAGGGGAATAGTTTCATATGTAAAAAGTATAAACATCAGCAATCCCTGCGAATCCAAAATAAAATCTTCCAGTGTGATTTCTTTGCTTTAGAGAAGATGCCCATTGATATCCTCCTTGGAGGATCATTCATTGATAGATATACACCCTATGGTGCTACTGCAAAAAGCATCATGTTCACCATAGAGAATGAAAGGCTTAGAATACCCAGGCTTATCTATGCCATAGAATAGTTTCCAAGTGCCATGACTCAAAGCCCTAACATAATCCCAATTGAGATACTAGAAATTGGAGAAAAGATCAAGTCCTCTATCTGCTTAGAGAATCCTCAGCAGTTTTGGTCTAAAGTTGTGCCTGAAATGGAAATCAAGATACTTGAAGGCAAGCACATGAAGATTGGAAAAAGGATTCCAATACCGGCACAAGATTATGATGATATGGAATCACAGATCAAAGATCTGGAGAAAAATGGCTTTATTGAAAAATTGACCTCTCCATTCTGTTGTTACGCCTTCATGGTTAACAAACATTCAGAACAAAAAAGGGGTAAGAAAAGAATGGTCATTAACTATCAACCATTAAATTCCATCACAGAGCCATATCCATATCCTATACCTAATAAAAGCTATTTGCTAGAAAAGGTTGCAGCTTGTAAATATTTTTCACAATTTGACTGCAAATCAGGGTTTTACCAGATAAGAGTCAAAGAAGAAGATAGAGCCAAGACAACCTTCAGCTGCCCCTTTGGCCACTTTCAATGGACTGTCATGCCTTTCAGCTTAATGAATGCGCCATCATACTACCAGGCGCATATGGATAAATTTTTTGGAGGCACTTCTCATTTTTTGTGTGTATACATAGATGATATTCTTATTTTCAGTAATTCCTTAGATGAGCATGCTACTCATCTCTCCCAATTCTTTCAGCTGGCATAAGATGTAGGTATCATCCTCTCAGAGACAAAAATTCAATTATGCACAACTGAATGCAATTTCCTCGGCATGGTAATCCGAGATTCAAAACTGCAAGTCCAGCCACACATAAAAGAAAAAGTCATCAGTTTCCCTGAATGTTTGGATAAACCCAAGCTTCAAGCCTTTTTGGGTTTGTTAAATTATCTTAACAGTTTCTATCCCAATGCTAGTGAAGACAAGTATATCTTACAGCAACTTCTCCAGAAGAAGAAAGTTTTTAGATGGGAAGAACAACATACAGCAGCAGTTTGAAAGATTAAAGCAACTGCAGCAGCGCTACCTGAACTACATGTTCCTAAGTCCAAACAAATGAAATTTTATACTGATGCCTCCGACCTAGCATGGGGAGGAGTACTTGTTTGTATAGTAGATTGTAAAGAATTTGTTTGTGAATTTTCTAGTGGTGTTTTTAGCTCCGATGTTTTAAAATGGATCTCCTCTGATAAAGAGATCTATGATGTGAAAAAATGTTTAGAGAAGTTTATGCTAAAACTTCTACATCTGCCACATTTTATAGTTGTAACCGACTGTACTAGATTTCTGACCTTTAGAGAAAAAGATCATGGTCGGAAAGATGGTCGCGGGAAATATGTTCAGTGGCAAGCATTTTTCCACCAGTTTAATTTTTTAGTGGAGCATATTATAAGAACTAATAATGTTATCGCAGATTGGCTCAGTAAAAATCCTCCAGCCACATTAATGCATCAGCCTGCACCCGGTTTCAATCTTACCAAGATATTAAACCAAGGATTTGATTCTATGAATGTTCTTGTCCAAGAACAAATCCTCAGAGAAGGCCTGCATCCTAGATTTATGAGGAGCTCCTATGCAGCAGAACAAGACCTGCAAATGTCTACAGCAGTGACGCTTTAAGCAAACTATCATCAAAACTCAAGAGTCATCACAATAGAAAGGCTCAATAGTGAATTCTTATATCATCAGTTCACTGAGCTATTAAAATGACCACTCTAGACGTGGCGTATTCGAATCAGATCAACATTCAACGAACATCTGTACCATTGGGTAGCTCGGCATGGCCCGTACCGCATTCATGAAGAATAAAATCATGATCAAGAAACGGTAGTGCATACAATAATTTGCCGACAGCTTGAGTAGGAATCTTATTTCCACTGCACTCCAAGACATGCACCATGTGAAGCGGGACCCCCAAATTGTCGACACTGGCATCTACAAAGCACTTTTCAAATAAGATGCCTTTTTAATCCGATAACCTAAGATGACTTAGAAGACGAAGCGAAAGACATGTTGGGCCCACAACCCATGATTCCTTCATCACCATCATCATCATGTGGATCTAACGCCTCGAATAGCATCTCACTGTAGCCATCTTTTGAGTTGTAAAGCATGATGGGATTGACACCGCCTTGCCAGTGAAGCAGGCAGGACCGCCCAAAAATTGCTATAAATAAGCCTCTCTGCCTATGTATTTGCATCAAAAAATTTTCTAGTGTGAAAATCTAGTAGCCTTGTAAAAGAGTATGCTCTTCACTTGCCCTTTTCAAAGGATCCTGTGAATCAGAAATTGAAACAAGGATATTGTAGTAAGTTTGTAATATTTTGAGTGAGTAATAGTGAAGCCGTAACCATTTGGCCCCTGCCTACTATCGCAGGTTTTTGCTAAATCAAGCCGTTGAAAGTGTGGGACAAAGAGGCATCTATTGACGATAAAAGATTAGAGAATCTGGCTGATTATGTACATGCTCGTATTGTTTAGATTATTAATTGATGAGTTTGCTCCGCCTGTCGGCAATAGAGAAATAGAATCCAAAAAATGGTTGCTAAAAATGGAGCTTTGCGATCTCAAGCAATTTGATGCTTTTGCTAAACAGTTCCGCAAGCTTGCATATGATAGCCACAGTTCTGCATCCATAGAAGTCAAGCTAAAATTTCTGCATGCTTTGCCCTATAATTTAATTAACAGAGTCCTCTCTTATATTGATCTAAAAGGCTTAGCGATCGAAGATCTTGCCCTCTCGGATGTTATTGACTTTGCCCAGCAAAATATTATGACTTTAGTCTCTGAGACTAAGTCCATGCAGAAGCTCAGCAAGCACCAAGCATCCCAAATCACTCCAGTTTTCCTTGAAATAGCCCCATTTGGCTGTAGACCTTATGTGCAACCTCGCCGACATCAGAAGCAGCGCCGTTGGCATATTTCCTATAAGCGACGCTCATTTCCCAAGAAACATTCTTATGCACCTCCTCATCATTTCCTCAAGAAACGATGAACTGCACGTCCTCCTTCCAAGCAGCCGATTTGCTACATCTGTCGCAAACCTGGCCACATTGCTCCTCAATGCTCCCGTAAAAATCCCACAGTTAAAGCTGTTTTCTCCTCCAACGCAGCAGCTTGGTGGGATATTGTAGATGCAGATGAAGATCTTTATCTTCAAGAAGATATATATGAGCCAACTCTCGAAGATCTTCAAGATGAAGCATCTGATGATGAAGAAGATGCAGCAGCATTAGAATCTCTTGCAGATGAACTTGAGCAGCCAATGACAAACATGCAACGAGGCTCATGACATTACAGACCACGAGAACATGACTGGTCTATTTTGTCCAATGAAGCATATGGACCCTGGTCACGCCATCATCATGAAGTACCTGAAAGACCAGAGAAGCCCAGAGGAAAAGGATATTCTAGAGGAGAAACATACAGAGAGAGACAGCCCTCTCAGCCCAGACAACCGCCGACATTGCACATACTTGATCATCCTCCTGTGCAATATCCAAGCTCGTTTAAGCCTAACGACTCCTGGATCAAGAACAAATTCACCATCAGAGAGCCGCCTAAAGAAATTAGAGAGCCAATATGGGAATAGATCCTACCAGCCGAAGAACCTGTCTTAGCAGCAGACCCTCGGTGGGATGATGGCTATGAAGAGGATGAAGTCAGAAGTATGTTTTATTCCAACCAAGATTACTGTCTAGGTGAATGCAGTAATCAACCAAAAGAGGAAGCAGAACCTGAACCAGAAGAAGAAGTCTACTCTGAACTAGTAATAGTCCAAGACCCAGGAAGACAGAAGTTGGTATGTACCAGCATCCCTTCTCTTGAACTTTCACAGCCTGCCTATCTAAACCATTTAATTAATGGCAGATTTGCCCATTTTTTCACTTTAAAAATAAATGGCAGACTAATAGATGCACAAGTAGACACTGGTGCTTCCCTCTCTTTTGCCAAACCTCAGCTCATCAGTGACTGGAAGACACTTGATGACAATCTTGCTTATAAGAGCATTGACATACAGGGGAATAGTTTCATATGTAAAAAGTATAAACATCAGCAACCCCTGCGAATCCAAAATAAAATCTTCCATTGTGATTTCTTTGCTTTAGAGAAGATGCCCATTGATATCCTCCTTGGAGGATCATTCATTGATAGATATACACCCTATGGTGCTACTGCAAAAAGCATCATGTTCACCATAGAGAATGAAAGGCTTAGAATACCCAGGCTTATCTATGCCACAGAACAGTTTCTAAATGCCATCACAAAGCCATATCCATATCCTATACCTGATAAAAGCTATCTGCTAGAAAAGGTTGCAGCTTGTAAATATTTCTCACAATTTGACTGCAAATCAGGCTTTTACCAGATAAGAGTCAAAGAAGAAGATAGAGCCAAGACAGCTTTCAGCTGCCCCTTTGGCCACTTTCAACGGACTGTCATGCCTTTCGGCTTAATGAATGCGCCAGCATACTACCAGGCGCATATGGATAAAATTTTTGGAGGCACTTCTCATTTTTTGTGTGTATACATAGATGATATTCTTATTTTCAGTAATTCTTTAGATGAGCATGCTACTCATCTCTCCCAATTCTTTCAATTGGCACAAGATGCAGGTATCGTCCTCTCAGAGACAAAAATTCAATTATGCACAACTGAATGCAATTTCCTCGGCATGGTAATCCGAGATTCAAAACTGCAAGTCCAGCCGCACATAAAGAAAAAAGTCATCAGTTTCCCTGAATGTTTGGATAAACCCAAGCTTCAAGCCTTTTTAGGTTTGTTAAATTATCTTAACAGTTTCTATCCCAATGCTGGTGAAGACAGGTATATCTTACAGCAACTTCTCTAGAAGAAGAAAGCTTTCAGATGGGAAGAACAACATACATCAGCAGTTCAAAAGATTAAAGCAACTGTAGCAGTGCTACCTGAACTGCATGTTCCTAAATCCAAACAAATCAAAGTTTATACTGATGCCTCTGACCTAGCATGGGGAGGAGTACTTTTTTGTATAGTAGATTGTAAAGAATTTGTTTGTGAATTTGCTAGTGGTGTTTTCAGCTCCGATGTTTTAAAATGGATCTCATCTGATAAAGAGATATATGCTGTGAAAAAATGTTTAGAGAAGTTTATGCTAAAACTTCTACATCTGCCACATTTTATAGTTGTAACCGACTGTACTAGATTTCTGACCTTTAGAGAAAAGGATCATGGTCGAAAAGATGGTCACGGGAAATATGTTCGGTGGCAAGCATTTTTCCACCAGTTTAATTTTTCAGTGGAGCATATTATAGGAACTAATAATGTTATCGCAGATTGGCTCAGTCAGAATCCTCCAGCCACATTAATGCATCAGCCTGCACCTAGTTTCAATCTTACCAAGATATTAAACCAAGGATTTGATTCTATGAATGTTCTTGTCCAAGAACAAATCCTCAGAGAAGGCCTGCATCCTAGATTTACGAGGATCTCCTATGCAGTAGGACAAGACCTACAAATGTCTGCAGCAGTGACGATTCAAGCAAACCGTCATCAAAACTCAAGAGTCATCACAATAGAAAGGCTCAACAGTGAATTCTTATATCATCAGTTCACTGAGATGTTAAAATGACCACTCTAGACGTGGCATATTCAGATCAGATCAGCATTCAATGAACATCTGTACTGTTGGGTAGCTCGGCATGGCCCGCACCGCATTCATGAAGAACAAAATCATGATCAAGACACGGTAGTGTATACAATAATTCGCCGACAGCTTGAGTGGGAATCTTATTTCCACTGCACTCTAAGACATGCACCATGTGAAGCGGGACCCCCAAATTGTCGACACTGGCATCTACAAAGCACTTTTCAAATAAGATGCCTTTTTAATTCGATAACACAAGATGACTTAGAAGATGAAGCAGAAGACATGTTGGGCCCACAACCCATGATTCCTTCATCACCATCATCATCATGTGGATCCAACGCTTCGAATAGCATCTCACTGTAGCCATCTTTTGAGCTATAAAGCATGATGGGATTGACACCGCCTTGCCATTGAAGCAGGCATGACCGCCCAAAAATTGCTATAAATAAGCCTCTCTGCCTATGTATTTGCATCGAAAAATTTTCTAGTGTGAAAATCTAGTAGCCTTGTAAAAGAGTATGCTCTTCACTTGCCCTTTTCGAAGGATCCTGTGAATCAGAAATTGAAACAAGGATATTGTAGTAAGTTTGTAATATTTTGAGTGAGTAATAGTGAAGCCGTAGCCATTCGGCCCCTGTCTGCTATCGCAGGTTTTTGCTAAATCAAGCCATTGAAAGTGTGGGACAAAGAGGCATCTACTGACGATAAAAGATTGGTATCAATCTTTTATCGTCAGTAGATGCCTCTTTGTCCCACACTTTCAACGGCTTGATTTAGCAAAAACCTGCGATAGCAGACAGGGGCTGAATGGCTACGGCTTCACTATTACTCATGCAAAATATTACAAACTTACTACAATATCCTTGTTTCAATTTCTGATTCACAGGATCCTTAATGGATAAGACATCTCTACACAGATCATCAAAATTTTCAGAGAAATGAGGATTAAATCTAGATACATAATTTCTCTATCTAAACTCATTAGAGGGATTATCATATGCAGCTGAGAAGTACTGCATAGTTCCTGCTGGTTGTCTGTGGACACTTTTTGGCGGCGGCCATCTTCCACCTCTATATAGAGTAACTGTATCTTCTGTGTAGAACTCAAGACTATCTTCTCTGGGAAGACTCATTAATGTTGTTGGTAAATCATTGCTGGGATTTAACTCTTCATCTTCAATTAGAATATGACCAGTCTTTACAGATCTACGAGATGAGGACGTAGATGGTCTGGAAGAAGAAAGACGGGAAGAATGCATGGACAAGGATCTGGGTAAAATATTTACAGATCTGCCGTCACTTTGATGGACAGTGGGTTGACTCTTCATTCTAGGAGAGACATGTTTAAGCCAATCAAGTTTCCATTCAGATGGAACCTCTACTGCTTCAATATGTCCTTTCTGTAATTGGACTGTGCCACTCAATCTTCTAGCATAAGGCAGGTTTTTTAGGATTTTGGGGTGGTTTTTATTGGTCATACTGTAAACAACGGAGATGTTAATAGAAGCATATTTAAATTCTCCAAACATATCAAGACCAAACAAAGATGTAAACAAACCCCAACAATCTAAAGATCCATGCTTGACTTCTTTACAACCTCTGTCATGGACTGCAACAGAAAGGTTAGGACAAAACTCAAAACAAATAGTATCATCATTAAGTCAACCAAGGCTAGACAATTGACAGGAATGTTTAAAACTGACTTGGCGATGATCACACAAAGCTAGATACAATACTGGCTTTATATTACTGGGAATCAAGGGTCTAATATGTACTCTGATTAAACCAAAATGGACAAATTTGACATCTTCATGTGACCTGATATAATTGATTTCTTTCTCAGGTAATAGACAGAGTAAATTTGTTTGATAGGTTTTCTTAGGTTTATAGCAGAGGGTTAACTCTACAGACTTGATTCTCGGTTTAACAAATGATAGATAAGTGGATGTATACAAAAACTTAGACTTAACTAACTCAGACTTTTAATACACACTAGAAGCCTTAATAGCTGGAGGTTTGAACTGGCTAGTTTCTTGCTCAAGATTTTCTTCAGTAATATCAATATCAGGGCAGTCTGATAATTGATCTGGGACAAATGGAGGAAGTTCATACATGCCTTCAAATTTAGATTCATTCATAAGTTCTACGGTAGATGTGGATGGTGCTTTTCCGAATTCCATTGTGAGGAGATTTGGGTTCTGGTAAGCGAGAGATTTTTGGCAAGGGAATATGGGATGCAGAGATAAAGCGGCCTATGACAAAATGATAATAATGGCCTGAGACTCGATGCAATAACTTTCCCAAAGAAATCTTCAAAGCAAAGAACGCAAAAGATCGATCCATGAAAAAGGAAAATTGATCTACAACTTACAGTAAACTCAGAACTGGACTCTGATGTATGGCTCTGATACCAATCTTTTATCGTCAATAGACGCCTCTTTGTCCCACACTTTTAACAGCTTGATTTAGCAAAAACCTGCGATAGTAGGCAGGGGCCGAATGGCTACGGCTTCACTATTACTCACTCAAAATATTACAAATTTACTACAATATCCTTGTTTCAATTTCTGATTCACAGGATCCTTCGAAAAGGGCAAGTGAAGAGCATACTCTTTTACAAGGTTACTAGATTTTCACACTAGAAATTTTTTTGATACCAATACATAGGCAGAGAGGCTTATTTATAGCAATTTTTGGGCAGTCTTGCCTGCTTCACTGGCAAGGCGGTGTCAATCCCATCATGCTTTACAGCTCAAAAGATGGCTACAGTGAGATGCTATTCGAGGCGTCGGATCCACATGATGATGATGGTGATGAAGGAATCATGGGTTGTGGGCCCAACATGTCTTCTGCTTCGTCTTCTAATTCATCTTGGGTTATCGGATTAAAAAGACATCTTATTTGAAATGTGCTTTGTAGATGCCAGTGTCGACATTTTGGGGGTCCCGCTTCACATGGTGCATGTCTTAGAGTGCAGTGGAAATAAGATTCCCACTCAAGCTGTCGGTGAATTATTGTATGCACTACCGTGTCTTGATCATGATTTTGTTCTTCATGAATGGAGTGTAGGCCATGCCGAGCTATCCAACGGTACAGATGTTCATTGAATGTTGATCTGATCTGAATATGCCACGTCCAGAGTGGTCGTTTTAACAGCTCAGTGAACTGATGATATAAGAATTCACTGTTGAGCCTTTCTATTGTGATGACTCCTAAGTTTTGACGATGGTTTGCTTGAAGTGTCACTGCTGCAGACATTTGCAGGTCTTGTCCTGCTGCATAGGAGATCCTCGTAAATCTAGGATGCAGGCCTTCTCTGAGGATTTATTCTTGGACAAGAACATTCATAGAATCAAATCCTTGGTTTAATATCCTGGTAAGATTGAAACCAGGTGCAGGCTGATGCATTAATGTGGCTGGAGGATTCTGACTGAGCCAATCTGTGATAACATTATTAGTTCCTATAATATGCTCCACTGAAAAATTAAACTGGTGGAAAAATGCTTGCCACCGAACATATTTCCCGCGACCATATTTTCGACCATGATCCTTTTCTCTAAAGGTCAGAAATCTAGTATAGTCGATTACAACTAAAAAATGTGGCAGATGTAGAAGTTTTAGCATAAACTTCTCTAAACATTTTTTCACAGCATAGATCTCTTTATCAGAGGAGATCCATTTTAAAACATCGGAGCTAAAAACACCACTAGCAAATTCACAAACAAATTCTTTACAATCTACTATACAAACAAGTACTCCTCCCCATGCTAGGTCGGAGGCATCAGTATAAACTTTCATTTGTTTGGATTTAAGAACATGCAGTTCAGGTAGCGCTACTATAGTTGCTTTAATCTTTCAAACTGCTGCTGTATGTTGTTCTTCCCATCTGAAAGCTTTCTTCTTCTAGAGAAGTTGCTGTAAGATATACCTGTCTTCACCAGCATTGGGATAGAAACTGTTAAGATAATTTAACAAACCTAAAAAGGCTTGAAGCTTGGGTTTATCCAAACATTCAGGGAAACTGATGACTTTTTCCTTTATGTGCGGCTGGACTTGCAGTTTTGAATCTCGGATTACCATGCTGAGGAAATTGCATTCAGTTGTGCATAACTAAATTTTTGTCTCTGAGAGGATGATACCTGCATCTTGTGCCAGCTGAAAGAATTGGGAGAGATGAGTAGCATGCTCATCTAAAGAATTACTAAAAATAAGAATATCATCTATGTATACACAAAAAAAATGAGAAGTGCCTCCAAAAATTTTATCCATATGCGCCTGGTAGTATGCTGGCGCATTCATTAAGCCAAAAGGCATGACAGTCCATTGAAAGTGGCCAAAGGGGCAGCTGAAGGCTGTCTTGGCTCTATCTTCTTCTTTGACTCTTATCTGGTAAAAGCCTGATTTGCAGTCAAATTGTGAGAAATATTTACAAGCTGCAACCTTTTCTAGCAGATAGCTTTTATCAGGTATAGGATATGGATATGGCTTTGTGATAGCATTTGGAAACTGTTCTGTGGCATAGATAAGCTTGGGTATTCTAAGCCTTTCATTCTCTATGGTGAACATGATGCTTTTTGCAGTAGCACCATAGGGTGTATATCTATCAATGAATGATCCTCCAAGGAGGATATCAATGGGCATCTTCTCTAAAGTAAAGAAATCACAATAGAAGATTTTATTTTGGATTCGTAGGGGTTGCTGATGTTTATACTTTTTACATATGAAACTATTCCCCTGTATGTCAATGCTCTTATAAGCAAGATTGTCATCAAGTGTCTTCCAGTCACTGATGAGCTGAGGTTTGGCAAAAGAGAGGGAAGCACCAGTGTCTACTTGTGCATCTATTAGTCTGCCATTTATTTCTAAAGTGAAAAACTGGGCAAATCTACCATTAATTAAATGGTTAAGATAGGCAGGCTGTGAAAGTTCAAGAGAAGGGATGCTGGTACATACCAACTTCTGTCTTCCTGGATCTTGGACTATTACTGGTTCTGAGTAGACTTCTTCTTCTGGTTCAGGTTCTGCTTCCTCTTCTAGTTGATTACTGCATTCACCTAGACAGTAATCTTGGTCAGAATAAAACATACTTCCGACTTCATCCTCTTCATAGTCATCGTCCCACCGAGGGTCTGCTGCTAAGACAGGTTCTTCGGCTGGTAGGATCTGTTCCCATATTGGCTCTCTGATTTCTTTAGGCAGCTCTCTGCTGGTGAATTTGTTCTTGATCCAGGAGTCGTTAGGCTTAAACGAGCTTGGATATTACACAGGAGGATGATCAAGTCTGTGCAATGTCGACGGTTGTCTGGGCTGAGAGGGTTGTCTCTCTCTGGATGTTTCTCCTTTGGAATATCCTCTTCCGCTGGGCTTCTCTGGTCTTTCAGGTACTTCATGATGATGGCGTGACCAGGGTCCATATGCTTCATTGGACAAAATAGACCAGTCATGTTCTCGTGATCTGTAATGTCGTGAGCCTCGTTGCATGTTTGTCATTGGCTGCTCAAGTTCATCTACAAGAGATTCTAATGCTGCTACATCTTCATCATCATCATATGCTTCATCTGGAAGATCTTCTAAAGTTGGTTCATAAATATCTTCTTGAAGATAAAGATCTTCATCTGCATCTACAATATCCCACCACGTTGCTGCATTAGAGGAGAAAACAGCTTTAACTACGGGATTTTTACAGGAGCATTGAGGAGCAATGTGGCCAGGTTTGCGACAGATGTAGCAAATTGGCTACTTGGAAGGAGGACGTGCAGTTCGTCGTTTCTTGAGGAAACGATGAGGAGGTGCATTCTTGGGAAATGAGCGTTGCTTATAGGAAATATGCCGGCGGCGCTGCTTCTGATGTCAGCGAGGTTGCACATAAGGTCTACAGCCAAATGGGGCTGTTTCAGGGAAAACTGGAGCGATTTGGGATGTTTGGTGCTTGCTGAGCTTCTGCATGGACTTAGTCTCAGAGACTAAAGTCATAATATTTTGCTGGGCAAAGTCAATAACATCTGAGAGGGCAAGATCTTCGATCGCTAGGCCTTTCAGATCAATATAAGAGAGGACTCTGTCAATTGAATTATAGGGCAAAGCATGCAGAAATTTTAGCTTGACTTCTGTGGATGCAGAACTGTGGCTATCATATGCAAGCTTGCGGAACTGTTTAGCAAAAGCATCAAATTGCTTGAGATCGCAAAGCTCCATTTTTAGCAACCATTTTTTGGATTCTATTTCTCTATTGCCGACAGGTGGAGCAAACTCATCAATTAATAATCTAAACAATGCAGCTAGAGAATCTGGCTAATTATGTACACGCTCGTATTGTTGAGCTTCAGGGATAGCTTGCCACCAAAGACTAGTGATTCCCCATAAAAACTTTACTGCAAAGCAAGTGCTGCCTACTTGATCAAGATGTGCCTGTATGACAAGAACTCGCATGGTATTGCACTAGGCGGTGATTTCATCTAGAGGATTTAACAGGTCATCAATATTAAGGTACCAAGGCTGCAAATGGATATGGGTGCGTTGCATAAGGGAATGACTTGGTGATTTCTTGATTGTTTTGAAAGAAGGGCCAAAAGATACTGTAAATAATATTCAGAAAAAGATAGATTCTATAGATTCAAAGATTGATAGCTTAGATGATAGTCTCAGTTGGCTATCCAAAGAAGACCAAAAGGCCGAATCCTCGTCCAAACCTCTTTGTTCAAATATATATGTAAAAATATACAATAATTAATAATAAATGTAAACCATTAATTAAGGATATTGATGTGTCTTGGGAAAATATCCAAATATGGAAAAATGTTAGTAAGAAAAAAGTTATATAAAATAATGAGAGCCATCACAAGTCAATATTACTGTGAAAATTGTAGAGTAATAAAAAATATGTAGTGTCAATTTTATATAGAAAACATGCATGGGTACAATTCCCACCATGAATAAACAAGTAACATGTACCCTAAAAGTGGAACATGTGATCAAGTGAATAGTGTATTGATAATCAACAAATATAAAGATGCAATAAGGCATGTGATTAAAATGGAATGTTAAAGTGATACATTTATAATGATTAAAATGTGTAGGATTAAATTACTTGTGTCCTACCATGATGGGAATATTATAAAATATTCATTCCTAAAGACAAAATCATAATATGGCAATGACAAACACATGAGGGAACAATGCCCCCACATAGGCAAGATGTGTGTATGTATGTGTATATATATATATATATATATATATATATATATATATATATATATATATATGCCAATAAATATTATTATTCAATATGATGCCCTTATATGAAAAATAGATATGATAGTGTATTCAACCATGTTTTTAATTTTTTAGTTTATATTTAAAATAAAATAGAACCTATTACAATGAAGCATGGAGTTGTATAGGAAAAATGAGTAAGGGTCTCAAACTATAAGGAGATGAGAAGGATTATAAGCATCTATGGGCTTCCCTCATTATTTAATGCATGATATGATAAAATGTCTTGATAAGTATGTTTATATCATTGTGTAGACTACTGGAAATGCTAATAATGGGATTAATATTTAAATGTCCAAGGATAGTGAAACATAAAAATAAACATGAAAAACATGGTTTACACTAATACCAATACAAATAAAATAAAGTTCCATGTGGAATCTATAAAATTAAATAATGAAATCAAGCTCAATAAAGGCCCAAATCAAATTCATAAATGGTGATATATAAAATATACTCCATCAATTTAATGATATGTTAAAAAAGAGCATGGATAGTTCTATGTAAACATGTAATATATGAAAACCTTGTGTAAATAAGTAAGAAACAAGATATATGTAATGGATGCTCTATATATATTAATTTTATTACTTAACAAATTAAGAAACATCCTTGTCCTTAGAGAGCTTTAAGTGTTATCAATAAACATATCTAACTATATTACCATGCCCCCTACCTAGATCAATGTGTATCATATAAAAATTTAGTGTGAAAACATGAATGCATAAACTTTGTAGTGTATTATAAAATAGGTATTAAGTGTATCATATGACCAATATAAAGCCAAAGAAGTTTTTATTATTTTTTATTCCATGATTTTTTTTTTTTTTTTTTCTATTTTGGAAAAGGAAACAATAAGAATTAGAAGGCACATTTAACTCACAACATATAAAAGAAGAAAAATTATGTACAAAAATATGATACATTAATTATGCATTGATAATGATCATCAATGCATTCTTGTATTTTTTATTTTAGCAATGTTTTTTATTTTAGAATTTAATTTAAATACTATAAGAAGTGTGTAATATAATAAATAAGTATAATCTATAGTATAGGATGGTTTAAAAATATGTATGCTTGGAAGCCCACATCATAACATTAATATATGTGGCTAAGGTTACATGGACACCTTGAAAATACCTCACCAAATGGTAAACACTATTCACAAAAGTATTTGTATTGATTACTAGTGATAAATTTCATGGGTTCTAAAGCATTAAGATGAAATTTCGTAATGATAGCTTCAAGTGACACTATCTTTAGAAAATTTTATATTTGATCTTTCAAGTTATTTATGGAATGCATTATATTTTTTAGGTCATGTGAAAAAATGGTTATAATTTAGATAGGTTATGATTTTTTTAATAAAAAGGGTAAAAATATATTAATAAAAGAACAAGAGCATTACAAGAAGAATGGGGGACCGAAATCCCCAAAGGAAAACAACAAGCGCAGAAAAACTAGGGATGAACCCACCTATATGTTGATATGAGCCTTCCTATCTTCCTCCAAAATATGTTCCAAATTAAAGCGAAGCTCCAGGGAGAGAGAATCCCAATCCTCAGAATTACCACCATCTAAATGCTTGAATGCCCATTTTGCCAAACAATCCATTGCTCTATTCCATTCACAGGGAATATGAACAAACCTAATTGTATCCATGAGCGAGCTAATCCTCAAAATCTACTGCACAATCCCAGCCAATTGCCAATTGACATCCAACACTTTCCTCTTAACAAGCAGGTTGATCATGACTTGAGAATCCGATTCGCAAATGATCCTACGCCAACCCAATGCCTGAGCCTTCTCAAGAGCATAGAGAATAGCCTGGCCTTCCATCATGTTGTTGGTCTGTGTCCCCTTAGATAGGTTATGATTTAACTTTTAAGGGGATTATAGATTTTAAAACCCTAGGTTCTTAAAGGGTTGGAACATTAAATCAAGTAATAAATATGAAATAAATACAACCATTTATTTTTATAGTAATTGACCTAATATGATTATTCTAATAATAGCAATGAATCACATAAGTATGTACTTAGATAGAAACCAACTAAAAAATCAATTAGAGGCTAGAAACTAATGTAGATGTTGATTAGAGTGTCATAAACTAGAATTTAAAGTTAAAACTCCTCTCGAATAGTAGTGTGGTCCTCTAGATAGTAGTGCACTTCACTAGTGTTGTTAGGGGTGCAATAGTACCCTTTGTAGGTAAGGACTATGAACTTATGGGTATGTATTAATCTACTTTCAATATTCTTATGCTTGTGAGGATGGACCCTGATTCACTACCTATAACCTATTTTTGGCTAACTTGGGAGTGAAAAACTAGATCTCCATAATGTTAGGGTATTTAAGGATCATAAGTAGTAAATGTCTAATGTTAGTTGGATAGGCTAGACATGACCTCAACACCCCATCTGTGTTGAGAGTGTCTTACATACCAATACGTAGAGAGGGTATCAATCTTGATGTCATTCTCCCTTCTAAGTGCTCGGTGTAAGTACAAGTGAATGCTAGTATGAGTGTTGGGTTTAGTGTGATTAAGACTAAAAATTTAATTAATATGATATTAGGAGTGTTGCATATGGATATATGTAGGATTATGTTAGGATAATTAATAATAAACTTGATTTTCATAACTATTTTTGAGTTTATTCATGAGTATTTACATCTAATTTCCATATATTAGGTAAAGGGATAAAACTAGTATATATATACTAATTTGGTGCTTCTCAAGATGTGGAATAGGTTTAGGAAGACCCAAGGTGTCTTGAGAAGTGGAAATATGTTAGTTAGAGGATAAAAGAGCTAAGGTATAATAGAATGGTCTCTATGTCACTAGTTTGTTGTGCTAGTGTCAAAAGGGTTGCACTAGTGTCTATGTGGTAAAATCTGGTACACTAGGGGCTTAGATGCCTAGGAGATGGTCTAGGACTACTCTTGGTACATCTAAGAAGGGGTTAGACCTGAATGAAATATATATAAAGATAAAAATAGGATCTAATATAGGTATGGGGATAAGTAAGGGATAAAATGGTCTCAAGTGACACTCATTGCACTCAAGTGACATTTTATATGACTACAGGTTCACTCAAAGGTTGGATCTCATTGTTTATAATTGAGATAATTTCATTATTTATCATAGTCATATATTTCAAAACATGTGTTGGAAAGTACATGTAATTCTAGGATAGTCTAAATGATAAGGTGTTATATTTATGATTTTTTTGACTTCATATATCATCTCATAAAAGTGATTAGGTTGGTAAGATTTTTTCTTAAAATACTCATACTCAAGAGAATGTTTTGATTCATTTTTTTCAATGGAATATGAGATAACAAGTAAGAAATACCTAAAAATTTATATTTTATTTACGAATGAAAGGGACTAGAAAAGGCTTGAGTGAAAACATGAAAATCATATTAGAAATAATAGACCAAACCCTAAGTTGAAGATAGGTTGTAAAACCCTAGGTTGATTAAAAATAATAAATCAAATCCTTTATGAGATTGGGATAATGTGAGCACCTAAATAGAAATTAGTTTAAAAAAAAAAAATCATTTAGAAATAATTCATATCTAAAAATTGGAACCAAAGTAAGCCATGAAAGTGTAAGAAAACAAGGTTTAGAAGAACCCCTAGGTTGAATGTTCAAAAGAGTCAACGTTCACCATTTATGTTTACCCTTATTTTGGTTTTTATGTAAAATAGTAATAAAAATTACACTTAAGTAAATATAAACATCCATTACTAAATATAGAATTTATACATAATATGAATAAATAAAAATATAAGCTTAAGTGTCACAAACATAAGCTAAAGTAATGAAATGAATTGAAAAAAAAGATAAGAAACATATGCACCTTTAATGTTCTATAAATGTAAGATTGTATTCTAAATGCATTGATTGTGTTTGAAATTATCATAAATTTATAGATCTGAATTTTGATATGAGACGAGCCCATATTTGTAAGGGCATTTTTTATACAAGATTTATAATATCAAGCCAGATGCACTAATCATATCTTTATGACACCGATCATGTATCTATGTCATTGAGCTTGTTTTTGTAGGGTTTCATAGTTTGATATATCTAGTGCCTATGTATTTCATATTACATATTATTAATATACCTTCAATGTGTATAAGTCCATGGTATAATATGCTATATGAGTGAATCTTCACTTTGACCTAGCTTACACACTCCAAGTATAATAATAAAAATGGAGTTGAGCAAACCACTGAATCACATTATAATTTCACATCATGTATTACTAGAATAAAAACTCCATGTAGTCCTATGTTTTATGGATGGAATATCTCAATTAAGGGGTTCAACCTCCTATTACCTAGAATTTATCAATATAACTATTGAATTATAGTACCCTCCTTATACATAAGGGAATATGTAGAGAGGCCAAGATGGATATGTTCCACAATATTTTACTATAGTGAAGCATAATTTGAATGGAAAATATTGGCTTTAGGACTGGCCCTTGGTGTAATGGGTGTTCTCTATAATCAATCTCTCTTGACTATATATTCCTCTCCTCTCTGCTTAGCAAGACAATTTATTTATAGGTTAAATCATGTGTATTAGTTGAATTTAAAATAAAAATGGGAAGGGTTAATGCATAAGTACAAAGGAAATAAGTCAAATGAACCCTAAAACTAAAAGTGATAAGATCATAGGGTTATGAGCTTGTCCAAGATGGTCTCTTATAACTATGGGTATATCCAAGAGATAAGTGGGGCTTAACTCTCGAGGCAAGGATAGATAATAGGTGAGAAGTGGTTAAAATGAACTATCAGATACCTTTTGTATAAGTATTAATATGTTTTATATGCTAAATGGATCAAATAGAGACTCATGTGGTTGAGGCCATAATAAAAATGGGTTAAAATATACAAGATTTATAAGAAGTCAAATTGGGAACAAATACCAGAATAATGGTTTTGTGTGAAATTTGGGTGTCTACAATTATATACAAAGTAGAAAAAGATTAATAAAATTTAAAATTTTCCAAGTTTATTTTTGAAGAAGTAAATATGGTGGTAGATGAAGTGCATGCAAGAGGATGAGCATTATGTTGGTGAATGTATTTAATACTAAATCTATAAGAGGAAGTAATCTTACCATAGAGAAGTATTTTTGAGATAGCACTAGAGAATAGTTATACATATATAAATTATGGGGAAAACAAAAGTGCAAGGAAGATATATTCTATTAGAGTAGCCAAGAGGAACAAATGATCCTCATGATTAATCTAAAACACAAAACCACAAAAACAAAGATTTCACACATGCATAAAGTATTTAGAAATGGAAACACAAAATTAAAATGACTATTAATTCATCAAAGTGTAAACACACATATAAACTCTTATGATATCTCCCCTCAAAGATCCAATAATGTCTCACACTCCCAAATTATTCTCTCATCGAGTCTATGAGAAATTAATTTTATAAGATAGATAGTAGTTTAGAATAAAAATATATATATGGGAGATGCCTAAATAGGAAGATTGGGAATTATATGGTTTCCTTATATTCATGTACGTAAAAAATTATGTGCACTAAATAGTTGCATATAAATAACTATAACTAAATAATTTTTAGTCTAGAATCTCCCTACATGATCTTACTAGCTAAGTGTGAACACAAATAAAGAAAGATGGATAGATAATAGATAAAATAGAATAGATGTGAACACACTACTCCAATACCCTCCCTTAAGTGAAAATTAGGGAGTGAAAAAAACAAATCAAATATGGGTCATGTCTACTAAGCCTGATAAGGTACACATATACAATCCAAATCAAGAAAAAAAAGGAAGAAATGATTTCATGTATAATCCCCCCAATTAAAACTTCTCTCACCCCAATCATATCTTAGAATTGAATATAATGAGGAGAAGCCAAAGGGTTAGTGAATATGTTAGCAACATGTTCAATTGTAGGCATAAACTCCAACTAAATAAGTTCATCTTGAATAATTTATCAAATGATGTGCATGTGTATATAAATATGTTTGGTTCACTGATGCTCACATGATTGCATGAAATATAATTCTCACTTTTTTTTCACAACAAAGAATAGTACGACTCTATTATGTGAAGCCAAACTCTCCTAGAAGCTATTTAATCCAAATTATCTCCTAACTAGCTTAAATAATGAATTTATATTCCACCTTAGTGGAGGACAAGGAAATAACTATCTAATTTTTTCAATGCCATGTAAATGGACCAGAACCAAGGTTATATAATCTACAAGTGGACTTGAACGTATCAACATTTCTAGCCTAATTTGAATTAATATATCCTAAAATTTGTGGAGAGTGTTATTATGTGTACTCTATACCAAAGTGTGTGGTGCCTCAAATGTAGCTCATAATACACTTGGTTTCTTGTCAATGACTCTCATAAGGCTCATGTGAAAAATGAGAGACAAGGTTTAGTGAAAGTGGTATTAGGATGAGTGTGTGTCAAGTATAAAACACTGATAGTTTTTTGATACAAAGTCAAGTCAATGAGAGGAGTCATACAAGTAGTATAAAAACAACATTTGACTAATATGAAGTGGGGGCATGATTAAAATAAGCCATACCAAACCAATTAAGATGATATGTGGCATACTTATACTAACCAATAGAGATACCCTCAGAAGACTGATGAACTTGTAGGCCAAGAAATTAATGTAGAAGTTCCATATCTATCATGTCAAACATGTTTATCAACTTTTCCTTGATGTTTTGAATCGAGTCTGAACTACAAGTGATCATGAGGTTATCAACATACAAAACCAATATCAAAATATATTTACCTTGCTTCAAGATGTACACATTTTAATCTAACTCATAATGATACAAACCAAAACTCAAAATAAAACTATCCATGTTCTCTTACCAAGATATATGAGCCTGCTTGAGGACATAAATAGAATAATGGAGTCTACAAACTAATGAAAATTCCTACAAAAACACCTAATGTTCTTCCATATAGATATCTTCATGGATATCACCATGCAAGAATGCACTCTTCACATCCATGTGATATGCACACTAGTTATGTGAAGTAGCAAGTTAAAGTACAAGCTTAAATGAATCCATCTTAGCTATGGGGGAAAAGGTTTTAGAATAATCAACTCTTTCAACCTTTGAAAATCCCTTAGCTACTAGTCGGGCTTTCTATTTATCAATCAATTCATATGTAACATATTTAGTATTGTAGACCCATTTTTATTTAAAAAAATTCTTCCCCAAGGAATAGATTCAAGTTTACATGTATTATTCTTCATCAATGAAGGATAATCCTCATGCATGGTAGCATCTCAGTCAGGGTGACATGTTGCCTAAAAAATATTGAATAATCTATAATGGCATGACCTAAATGTAACACAAGAGGTTCAAGATCAAGTGCAACAAGTATCAGATGGATCACTATCCAAAAAACCTACTACCAATAGAGTTATTTAGGCCCACTTAGGCATGGAATATGAAAGAGGTGCTTGTGGTGGTTGAACATGTGCATTATCAAAAATATCAACATCAATATTAGGAAAGAATTCTTCAAAATAAACTAAAGTAGGAGAAGAACCATATATAATCTCATATGGAATGGGTTTCTTATCCAGTCTAACATCTCGTCAAAACAATATATCTTTTGTGATAGGTTCAATAAGTTGGTAAGTTTTTAAATTTTCATAATAGCCAAAAAAAATTGAGTGGGTGGCTCTTATTCTCCAAAAATTTGTGCTTGTCATCAAGAATAAATGCCCATGGCACACTTCTAAAAACATGAAAGTCATAAATATCAATATTGATTCTTGACAAAGCTTCTTTATGTGTCATATTCTATGCAACCTTGTGTGGCATGCAGTTTTGGATGTAGTTAACATAATTAACTAGCTCAACCCAATATTTTGGATCAAAATTTTTAGAATGGATCATAGAATTTCATATTTCTTTCAAAATTTTATTCTTCCTCTCAACTATAATTTTTTTTTGGGTGTGTATATCATAGTAGTTTGGTGTTTTATGCCAAGTTCAAAATAAAAAACTTTGAAGGAATTAATATCATATTACCCCCCACCCCCCCCACCACCCACCCACGCCCACCCCCCCCCCCCCCCCCCCCCCCCCCCCCCCCCCCCCAACCCCACAATTATTAGTGCATATATTTTTAAATATAATAAATGATAGTTTTTCTACAAAGGCTTTGAAAGCCTTGAAGGTCTCAAAAACTACAGTTTTCAACTTGAGAAAATATACCCAAGTTTTTCTATTGTATTTGTCAATGAATGTGAGTGCATACTTTGCTCTTGTAAAGAAGCGAGTTGGAAATGTCATTAAGTCACTACGTACAATCTTTAAAGGTGTATGTGCATGTGTGGCCTTACCTATTATAAATGGTTATTGGTGTTGTTTTCTAACTAGACATCCAATACACACTCCATCAATACAAGAGACCTTTGGAAGGCCATTTTCAAGATTTTAGCAATCCTTTATTGCTTATATGTATAACTCAAGTGCCCTATCCTTTCATGCCATAATTTTCTCACCAAATCACCATGAGAAATAAGAGATGAACCAAAATAAGACTCAAAAGTTTCGAAAGTATAGAGCCTTTGACTATGATCCACTACACATGTAGCTATTATATCTTTAGGATCTTTACATTATCTTATTACAACATCATTTGGAGTAAAATCCATAGTTTTTACAATACCATAATTACAAAATTGATACACAAAAAAAGATTAGAAGATAGTTTAGGTATAAGCAATACATTGTTAATTCAACCATCCTACATGTCAACTATGTCACTGTCGAAAACTTTAACTTATGAGGACATTCCCATAATTTCTTTTTGAGGTGCTAAAATTAGAAAGAGAAAAAAGATCTCAAAAGGGAGTGAGATGGTGTGTAAGATCTAATCATCATGTAAGGGAGATGTATCCCTAATAGAAAGTGTTTTCCCTTTCCCTATCAAAGTGGTTAAAAAAGGAGGAGAATTCTTATGTTGTTTTAATGTTTATTCTAAGGCTTCCATTTTATTAAATCGGTTATTTTCAATATGATTAACCCCACAAAATCCACAAGGGTCATACTTCTTTCATCTAAATTGTTTTGTAGGCTTAGTGGGCTTACAAGGTTTAGGAGATTGGGAGGTATATATATAGAGGTTTGTTTAAAGGTGATATCTTTGTCATAGGCTTAGGCTTAGGTGGAGGTTTGCCTTTATAAGAATTAACAAATAGTGCATGACTAGGATTAAGTAGAGCATATAGGGACATCAACTTAGTTTTCTCTCTACTAAGTATTTTATAAAAAACATCAAGGGAAGGTTGTTTAAACTCATAACCTAAAGTATCCATCATGGTATATATTGACGCTGTGGATTGCACCCTTGGAGAGAAGGCTCAACTTCTCTCTTCCACGCGGCAAAATGGAGACTTTCCTCTTGCTGTGGGCTTGACAAAACTGAGGAAAGAATCTCTAGGTAAGGGATAGCTCCTTTTGATGCATCTTTGAGGTCTTTAACTACTATTGTTAATAATGGGGGGGGGGGGGGGGGGTAAAAAAAGGGAGAAGGCTATGACAAAATAGAAACTATCTAAATGGTAATGCACCAAATGCTTTTTTGATCTACTCAGCTATATCGACACTTCAGACCAAAATGGCGAACAGACACTTCATCTGAATAAAAGTCCAGACTGTAGGGTGCTTTAACAGGGGGATTAATGAAGATACAAGAAAAAAGAACTTACCACAGGCGCTACAGAAGCACACTATCAGATAACTGCTCTTCTATCTCAATGCTCCATCTTGGGCACTTCCTATTAACCTGTAGAGGTGATCTTGGCTATACTAGATATGTTGGTGTCAACCTATGAAAGCATCAAGCTAAAATGACTAAACACAGAGTTGATACATAGACATATTTAGAAGCATAACCAGTCAGATAGAGGTAAAACACGTTCTATTCATTCAAAGGTAAAATTTGGTAGGGCTTTGCCTTACACAAGTGAGAGATACATTTCTCAGTTGAGAGGTTACAATATATAGCATGAAGAGAAAGACTTTTGGTACCTTCTAGAACAAGCGACCGATACTGCGTTGAACACCTAGGAAAAAGGAATTTGCTCACGCTGGTGTCATCCTTCTAGAAATGGCCTGAAAGAACCATGCTGTAGATGTCACAGGGTTTGACTTTGCATCTTAAACCATCTTAAATATTCCTACAAAAAGCATGGGTTGCTTTGTTATTTGAATGACAAGGCCGCCTCTTTATGAAACTTACGCAACTATCTACTCATTAACACTTAAATGAAGAAAAACGGGTCACTCTCTTGAATGCTGGCGCTCCCCTTGATGACCACTTGATGGAGACTATTTCATCTACAATAATAACTCCTGTCAACGCTTTCTATGCCACCTGGAGTGTTCTATCCACTCCTGTGCTTGGCTTTTGTCTTTTCCTAGCTCTTCGGCCCTCAGGGCTATCTTTCCTGGTGGGTCGTTGAGTTTCCTTGTGGCCTTGAGCCTTTGAATTCCTTCGGGCCCACGCTCATAAGTTCTTTTGGCCACTTATCATGAGTTCTTTTGGGGAAAATGCCTGAAAGAAATCTTTCGGGTGCTTGTCTGAAGGAATGGGTTCTTTGACTTCTCTTCAACGGTTGATGTAACCCATCAAAATTGATGTTTGTGGGCCTGTCACTATTTGAAAGCCAACGACTATTTCATCACCGTAAAATTGATGCTCGCAGGCCCGTCACCATTTGAAACTTAACAACTCTTTCATTATCTTGAATTTGATGTCTGCGTGCACGTCACCAGACGTTTGAAACTCCAATGACTAGTTCACCATGGTAAAGTTGACGTGCTCGGGCCCGTCATCACTTTGGTAATTCCTTTGGCCTTCTGTAAAATGAACCTTCCCGAAGGGAAGGTGATCTTTCAGAAAAGGGGAGAGGGTCCCTTCTTAGCGGCCGAGGGTCCCCCGCAAGGGCACTTGCCCTTTGGGCTCCTTGTCTTCTCAATTCCTTCGAACAAAATGTCTGAAGGAATTCCTTCGGACATTTTGCCTGAAGGAAATCTTGCCTTCAAGGTCTTAGCCTTTTCTTTATAAATTCCTTCAGACAAAAATGTCGAGAGATTTTCTAAACACAAGAATTAGAAATGTTGAGGGATTTGAAAAAATGAGATTTAATTCCCGAAGATACGGAAACAAAAATCCTTAACATGGCTCTCCCACTACAAATTCTCTTCTATACAAGTGTTTGACAACAAATCAAT
Source organism: Torreya grandis (assembly GCA_037957365.1). Classification (NCBI taxonomy): domain Eukaryota; kingdom Viridiplantae; phylum Streptophyta; class Pinopsida; order Cupressales; family Taxaceae; genus Torreya; species Torreya grandis. Next base: position 321,708 of record JARHVA010006274.1, read on the forward strand.
CCCCTTTTATAATTTTACGTCCTTTGATGAAAAGAATACCCACCTCCTCGAACCTCTAACCAGTAGCTCGAATAAGTTTTTAACAAAGTGATAATACCCAACTTAGGACAACGCCTCCAATATTATAAATATAAATTTTATATTTTAGAATTTAAAATTAAAAAAAATGAACCCCAACTGGTGACTAGGTGGTCGAGCTATGTCGCGAGGAGGGTTGAGAAGATCTTAACGCAGCTGTGACGGTGGAGAAGATATTAACACCTCATCGATGTGTTTGGAGGATGTTAGTGAGACCGTGAATTGAACATGGCAAAGAAGGCAGAGAGCAACGAACGAATATGGCTTGTCCGACTATGTAGTGGACATTCTCAGCAAAGGAGGACCTGACTGACTACTTGACGTCAATGGTGCAGAGAACGGTAATTGGAGGGAGGCTGGAAGTTTTTATGCGAGGGGGTGGTTGGACCTCATCCGAGCCAATCACGACTAGAAGTAGGTTGGTTGGTGGTAGCGTGGAACAACCAGGAGATCAGTGAGAAGACTTGGCATAGAACAGGGAGTTGGGTAGTGAAAGATGGGAAAACTGTGGCAAGGCTGCACAATATCAATGCTTCAGTTTAGATCTGAGTCAAAGCCACAACTATAATAGGTGTGAACACACTATTCCAACGTATCCCGCTTACAATATAAGATGAATGGATAGTATGACAATGTAACGAGGACATTTGGAGAAGAGAAGTGACTTTTGGATAAACTAGTTAATGCATACTATTGTTTTGTTATATGTATGATGAAGCACAATAATTTAGGTAGGTGAAAATAAAATAAAATAAATAAAAATTAAAGTGTGGGAAAAGTAAAAAAAAATTATATGAAGACAATTAAGTAAAGAAAGGTACGTGAGATAGAAGAGTATGAGAATGAATTATAAGTATGCATAACTAAAGGAATGTCACAAAGCCATTTGAGGAAATCACTAGTAAATAGCCTTATTGAGGTTAATGTGGAAGCATGAATAACATGGAGTCCAAATGGCTTAAATCAATTTCATGTTGATATTGAATCAGGTTGGGATGGAGAAGAAGGAAACAATGGTGACAATTTGGAAGATCTTTCCATGAGGCACTTAAAGAATATGTTTTCTTATTATAATGTGGATCCAATATTATGAATACCATTGAAAGGGATCACCGTGCCTGTAGAACATGAATAAGTTGCAATGCAAGTTGTACCAAAAGGGTTTACGATTTTTTATCCATGTGTACTGATGTTGAAGAAATCAAGGTTTGCATTGATGAGGTTAGCAATAAAATTTGTGTAGCACAATGTTTCTATAGATAAATAATGTGACTAGTTAATAAAGAAGGTTAGAAAATGAAATTTGAAATTGTATAAGGAGAAAGAAGATAATTTATTTCTACCAAAAAATATTAATATTTTGATAGGTTTCATTGAGAAATAAAGGTTGTATATTTGGAGATAAATTAAGACAAACAATTTAAAAATAATTGATAGATTTGGTATAATGGTTTGAAGGTTGTTAGGTGAGACATCGTTTACCCCCACCACCACAACCACAACCTATAGAAGAGGAAATTAGAAAGAAAATAATTTCATAATATAAAAGATAAGGGAGACCCTAGTAGAAGAGTTAAATAAGTTAGTGTAATGGGCTAAAAATAAATCACAAATAGCATGAAAGGTGTTTAAGGGGCCTGAAAACATGCATGAGTATGTATGCATAGGGTAGGATGACCAATAGCAATCCTCTTTCTCTTTATAGACTAAGATCCAAAAAATGTCATACAAATTAAACCCATGTATACTCTAGTGGTGCATAAATAGTTCTCATGTGGTCATAAATATACTATAAGAAAATCCACACTTAATATCTAGGGTATAGAGTTCCAAAACATATGCCAAAAATACAAGGTATGGATTTAGTTATATCCCAAAATAAATCAATGATATATAAATGGTAAGAAAGGGATGTATCAAGGATATAATAAGGATTCCACATGAAAATAATTAACGAACAAGAGTAACCTAGATCCAATATATTTGTAACATACTAAACTATAAGAAATTTAATCATGCAATGGTAAACCAATGAGCGATCTGTGCAACCTAAGTTGATAATGGAAAGCATAAAATGCCATATAGTTATTCTAGGTTATTTGATATAAAAATAATAATAAGAAAAGATACATAAACATCCATATAATATAAAAATAAGTGAAGTGTAAATATCTAATAAGTACAAGAAAGATAACAAGGATAAAGATACTTAACTTTGTGGTGAATTATTAGCACATCAATCTCACCGTTGTGTCAAATGGTGCTTTGAAATAGATGATTTAGGAAGAAGAATTCAAATGGTAATAAGACTTAGATATAATCTATTGGGAACTCAAAATACCGAGATACCTCCTTGGCACGACTCCTCCTATTGAGATTTACAGAGCTTTAACAAGATTAGACCTCTAAGAATAAATTGTTAATCTAAAATTCAACTTTTCAATACTTAAAACAAAAAATGTGAGTGAAAGTGTAGATAATGAGTGGTTTGATATATTTATAATGATAATATGATCCATACATATATGGATCCAAACCCATACTTAACCCTGAACTTTAATCCAATAATATCAACTAAGCTGGTATAATTGAAAAGGATGTCATCTAAAACAAAGCCATATTGGCTAAAGTGATACAATACAAATATTAGGGATATATATATATATATATATATATATATAGGCTAGTTTGATATAGTACAAGGAAATACAAGAATGAAATAGACTGCCTATGCTAGAATGATATACTAATAATATAGGGTGGCTAGTAAGATTGAATGTAAAGCAGGTAGAAAGTTAAGATAAAAAGAGACTTAGAGGAGGTCAAATTGATAGTAATGAAGATATGACATAATATTATATAAACATCTCTTGAAAATTACCACAATCTGATCCCACCCCATTCCTGATGCAGTCCTTTAGACATGCAATTAGGATATTGATGCATTGAGAAGACCTTACAAGAGAAACTATTAGTGAAGTGATAAATATAAAAAATATTAGTTGTAAACATATACCCCACCCAAATCTCATCACATGTCAAAGTAACGTAATGTGTGATGATTATTTTGGAAAGATTATGTTAATTATTATTTTTGTTTGATTGAGTGTAGCCCAAAAGTCAAATATAACATGAGATCTCTACGTAGTGTGGGGCTGATCTTTGTAGAGAACCTCTAGAGATAGATGGTTTTGTTTCCTATTCTAATATTAATCTACCATCATGGAAAGAAAACTTGGAAATGAAAATGAGAGAGGAAAACATGAAATAAAATGTGGTGATGTACTAGAATAAGAAAAGAAAAGGGAATATATCCTATCTATATGAACATGGTGCTAGAAGTATGAAAGAATGGAACCAAATATCTTAGCTTATTTATTTGTAAAGTTTGATCATTCCAAACTAATGTGAACATCAATATTTTGGCTTGCAATAAATTATTCGTCATTCCAATATCACCTGGACTGACATTGGTATTAGACCCTCATCATTTAAATTCATCTTTTCTATTTGTTGTTAGACGTTTCTAGCCAATAGGAATTCTAATTTTAATTTCTCCTCCTAGTTTCTAGTTTCACAACTTATTGTAAGTTATCTCAGACCTATATATTATCCATTGACTTGCTCTCTAGTTGTGCATATCTTATTTTGTTGGTGTTTTCTATTATTGGGTGACACTTCATACCTATTGATTGTGTTGAAATGAATGCTTGACCTACTATAATGCATTTTAGACATGTGTGTGGCATTTTGATGGGATTTTGACATTTCATGTGCTTGAGGTGGTAGCATTTTATTTTTCAAGTGTGTGGAGATATGACTACTGTGTTGTGTCTAGACTTCATGGCTATCATACAAGTTGTTTTTTGTACAAGAGTTGAAGTTAAGGTGTGGGAAAATTATATGTGGGGCTTATTCCTACTTTCTCTCATTACTGAGTTGAAGGCATCCTTGGCATGGAGCTTGGCATGGAATGTTTTGTTTTGAATACATTTTCAAATTTAATTTGAATTATTTGCCTTAATTCTAATTTCCATGTGGAGGTTTGCAACATTAGTTTTTTTAAGGAGCCCATTATTTTTGAGACTCCTCATACATTCCAATATTGGATTTTTTTTATAAATATGCCAAATATGGAGGAAAATCATTTATAGGATTAGATGTACTTTAATTCTAATTTTTTTAAATTTAAAAAGTTTTGTTTTGTTTTTTTGTTTTTTTTCAGTTTTCAAGTGTTTTTTTCAATTATGAATCATTTAAATCACATTTTTCAAGGTATCCCATGCAAAATTTGACAAAAAATAATCAAATTGTGTAAAATAAAGGAGAAATATGAGAGATAATATTTACCCATTTACTTTCTATCACAAGGCATGAATCCAAAAAGTAAGAAAAATTGAGTATATAGTCAAGTATGAGGTTTTTTTTTAAGTTGGTATTATTAATAAATCAAATACATAATACCTAGGTAACAATTAACATTCTTATCTCACATGCCTTAACATCTGTTTCACATACTACCAAGTGTATATAAAAGATGAGATTATTCCATGTACTAATAGGTATATAGGGAGGGAATGTATATAGAGAGTTGGTATATTAGTCGATAGTATATAGAAGAGTGAACCTTTTGGAGTGATAAGGAACAAATACTCTGGGGTTTTAAAAACATAAACTCAAAACAAAAATAATGCATTTAATCAAATTAATCATTAGCACAAAATTGACTATAAATGAAAACTGTTTAGAATGGTCTCATCAAGTGGAGAAAACACTCATATTAAATGATATATGGTTTTATATTTGAAACAAGGATACTTAACCAATTGAGCCAGCATGGAATGAAAAATATATTAAGACATAAAAGCATAAAAAAAAAAATGGCCTTGATGAGGGCCTTAATCGATAGATATTTGTTTCATCATATTCAAAGGTAAATTAATCCATGGAAAACACTTCATAAATTGAAAGACCTATATGATTCACTCTTAGATTTAGATTCCATTTAGTTGTAGCATAAATTGTTTAACCTCAAATTGAATGATGGTGATTTGATGATATTGGCTTCATAAATTTGTGTGATCAAGAATGATGTGGTTGTTGCATGTGTCAAAATTGACATCTATATTACCACATTCATAAAATCCCTTCATCCAAAATATTAAACCTACTTGGAGTCTCTAAAAAAGAAATAAATCAGCTGAAGACTCTCACATTTTATCAATTAGTTGATAATATGGTGGAAAGAGAAAAGGCCTTTGGAAGAAAAATCAAGTCCACATGTGAAAATGTGTGTTATGTAAAGGGAAATTATTAAAAAAAATCCAAAAAATACATGTCTTCCAAAATTAAAGGAAATAATAAGTACAAGAAGAAAAATATGGGAAAAGGCGGTAAAAACTATAATCAAGGTGGTCAATTTCAAAAGTAAAATGATATATCAAATTTGTTATGGACCTAGTGTACTATAAAAGGAAGCCACGAGGCTCATAAATGGAAGAATTCATGGGATAAAATTGAATCCTATCACAATATTAAAAATGAAAATAAATAAAATAATACATCCAAGGATCCAACATCTACTCAATTCACCAGTGAATGTGTGTTTTCTAGTTCAGATAATGAATCAAAAAAAGTATCAGTTAGTTCATCATGGTTTGATAATTGGGTTCTTGATACTGGTGCCACCCTACATATGAATTTATAAAATACTTATTTGAGGAGTTCAAATAATAAAGTTATGGTTGAGTATTACTCATAGATACATCATGTCTAGAACCATAGGGAAGAGGTACAATCCAAATCAAGTTTTCTAGGCTTCTAGATTTCAATCGTAAAAATGTACTATACCTTCCTTAATTGAAAATAAACTTGTTGCCTATAGTGATCATTCAATAAAAAGTCTATTCAATCTTTTTGGGTAATAGTGACATGATTATCAAAAGGGAAAATAACATTGCAATAATCTTTATTGGATATGAGGAAGTAAAATTTCTCAAACATAGGGGTGAGCCATCAGTTTCAAGGAATTATGATTATCTTGTTGAAGACAAAATGTTTATAGGCATGTTTTGGAATAAAATATTTGATAATAATTGTTGACCAATTTGGCCCACATACCAAGCTTCTTCTTGAATGGATGAGCCGAACAGAGTTTTGGATGGAATGAGTGGTCCAAAGATCACATGTAGCTTGCAAAGCTTTTGAAACACTTTAAGTAAACTTAAAGTGTAGTTTGCCAAAATTTGAGGAAGTAGGTTCTCATGGTGATCAATATCATTGGGATCATGGAATAGAGATTTCATAGGTCTCAAAAAATCATTTTGAGCCTTGAAATTTCTTACACAAGCATAAAAGAGCTAGACTGTCATCAACACATCATGCAGAAAACAATAGGTTAATCTAGTTGCACATTAATAAATTCACATAGGGAGCCTCTCAAGCTAAATTATTTCATGGAAATGAATTTATTCATGCCTAGATAATCCTCTATAAATTTCATGTCTTGATGAGCTTGATATCTCAAGATATAATCCTTTAAAGTTAGACTTATAGAGTGAAACATGCATGTGAACGTCAAGTTTAAAATTCATAAAATAGATGTTTGAATTAAAAGTTACCGAGGATTAATGTGGATCTAACAAGTGCCCAAATATTAGGTTCCCATATCAAATCCAATGATGATCATTAACTTGATGATGTCAGTGGGTCCCAAAGATCTAATGGAGTGCATTTGATCATGCATCGAAGATCAATGGTGAGCATCAAGTCAAAAAGTCAACATAAATGTGTCAATGACAAGTGTCAAGATCTAGGGTACCTAATCATATATCTAATGGCGTGTAGAAATTGACAAGGCTAGTGGGCCCAAACAAATCAATGGAACATGTGCAATTGTACAAAATAGATCAATAGTTGGTAGTGAGTCAAAAAGTTATTGGATCTTAAGAGAAAATGTGTGGGTGATAAGTGTCTCAACCACATTAAGATGATAGAAGATCTATGGCTCACATTCATTCATACCAATAGAGATATACCGTGCATATGAGGTCAAGAAGTCAAAGAGCTGACAGTAGGATCTTGTAGGATGAATGAAGAGATGATAGTTGGGATAATACAAGGAGCCCAAATCAAGATCGATAGTTGATATCAAAAGTTAAAAACTAAGGGACTTCAATAGAGAGCAAACACAACCTAAAGTCAAACCAAAGGATGCCATGAAGGAAGACACATTGGGAAAAGTATATCACCACCTCGAGTAGGTAAAATACATAAATGCAAGATCAAACATGATCTGGATAACCAAGAGTAGACCTTTAAAGCTGTCTAATACCATTAAAACCTTGTAAAGATTTTCAAGAGCTTCTAAATGTAGGTTTTACATCTCATTTATGTTTAAGATACCTTTGCCTATAGATCTTCATTTTCAATCATAGATATGTGAAAACCAATATTTTGATTGGTTTTAATCCATAATAGATCTATATTCAAGATTTAAAAGTAATGGCAGAATGAGGACTACACAAGGAATGTTAGAAATAACATCATGAGCAAGATCAAGTAACTACCTGATAACATGAAGGACATCAAGCATGATTAAGGAAGATAGTAAAGGGAATTAATGTAGATGAGTTTGAGGACTCATGTGGTGGTGGGGATTGCTTCCTACAACTGGTCTTGATCTTCACATTTTCCATCATGCTAGAGAAAGATACAGTGACATTAATGCAAGAGAGGAAGTCAAAAAGGATTGTGGTGGTGGTTTTTTTGGGTGGAATTGGGCTCATTAATGACCCCTTTAGTACCAATTTCTCTCCCTCTTACCTTATTTCTTCTTATAAATACTAGCTTTGAGCTCTTGATTGGGATCCTTCAGCTTGAGATAGTGAAGGTCTGCCAAAATCACTTTGTAAAATTCTTTTGAAACAATATAAGACATCTCAGATTCTAGTTGAATGCTGAGTGTGCTTTATTGAAGTTTGAATTAAAAAGTATATGTTTTATATTCATCATCTATATGTCCCTCATGTACCTTGATTCAAGTCTATTGGTTTCTTGTAGGTTGTGTGAAGTGTTGGCTAGTGAGGTTTTCCTTGAAGTGTAATAAGTCCATAATGTTTTGCTTAAAACCATCTCTTTATATCCTTTAAATTGTAGGTATCTTTTTAGACTTCATACAAAATACTCATGTTTACAACCTTTTCATAAAATCTAATAAGTTCTTGTCCTAATTGGATTCATTAGTAGCAATAAAAGTGACTAAGATGAGAGTGGATCATTTAACATTTGATGCATCACCATTTAGACTAGGTTTTGTTCCCTTTAGTTTTCTACCCTTGCCCTTTTCCTTGGTATAAGTATAGGTTTAGGAGAAGAACTATGTTATCATATCACAGGAGCTAGCCTCACTAAACATCTTAGAAGTCTGACCCAAGCTTAGGTAACCCACATCTTAGGGTCATTCCCATGTTGGACCAGGTTTGGGTAAAGGACCTAAACAATCCTTTGCTCAGTTAGGGTGAAACCTAGAACCTCCAACAATTTATGGCACACTCGTTGGGACACATTCTCTTTGGCATGAATAAATTTTGAAGTTAAGAAGAAGTATTTGTAGTAGAGGGAGACATGCACCATCATTAGAACCTAAATATTTTTTAAGTTATAGAGTTCATAGCATCATCTAGACAACACCTCTCATGCCAAAAGTTATAAAAAGGTCAGTAAAGTTATTCCCTTCAAATTCATTGAGATACCTTATTCTTCATATAAAAGAGCAACATTCAATAGGGTAGGTCCTTATCCCTAGAATAAATATTCATCTCCTAGTCATCCTATTGTTTTAAGTAGTTCAACCCCCACTATGCAAATGGCAAGGCCCCAAATGCAAGCTTTTGTACCCTTTAAAGGTGGAATCCCTCTTAACCTTCAACAACATGATTATATTATTGCTGCCTACTTGAAGAGTCTACCATAATTTATAGGAGAAAACTCCACCACTCCTGTAGAGAACATAGCTGACATTACAAACCTTTATTTAGTACATAACATTACACAAGAGAATATATCCATGAGGTTAACAGCCACATCCTTGAAAGGCAAATCCATACAATGGTATAGGGGTCTACCTCCTATCTCAATCAATACTTGGGATGAGTTTTATGAGTTCATATGTAAACATTTTTAGGATAGAAAAGATCATGTGTCACTTGTTGAACAAATTACCTCAATCGAGAGGGCACCCCAAGAATCTATGGTTGATTTCAATCATAGATTCCAAAAGACTCAGGATAGGATCCCTATCATCATTAAACCCACACCCAACTATGATTTTTTTTACTATTTGAGAGCATTGAATTCAAATATTAAAGTCATGATCTAATATATGGGTGGGACAACTCTACCTGGGGTTTATGAGATATCTATAAGGGCAAAAAACTAATTGACACAAGTAGGGAAAATCATGCCAAGACCTCTCATGCTACTTTTTCCTAAGCTTCAGCCAACCCCACATACCATTTTTCCATTTATCACTCCAAATAATCAAACCCAACCTGATGATAGTGAAGTGGATAAATTTGTAAGGATTGAGAGATTGTTGAAGTCACAAAACAACAAGTTAATAGCTATAAAGAGACAACAATAGACTTAATATAGGCCATACTAAGCTCCCTTTTAGGACCATTACCATAATCAATCCTATAATAGACCCCCTTATCCATCAAATCAACAAGACCAATACCAAATTACTCAAGGTAGATCTTATAATAGGTAAAACCCCATAACTACAAGTAACTCAAGAGCCTTGGTCCCCACATAAAACAACCTTGCACAAGAGGGTCAATGGAAATTAGGAGGGTAGTCCAATGATATGGAAATGGCTAAAAGTGGATAAATGTATGAAGATCATAGTTGGAACCATGCTCCTTCATTTCAAGACCATGACATAATGCCTCCTCCACCACAAGGACCTCTAATGAATCAAGGTAGTATGCCTTTCTTGACACCATTGGAAGCTCAGATTCAACATCAAGTGAGCATGGGTAAGGTACCATCTGAAACCATATACATAAAATTTCAAGAAGGGGAGCATATGTTTGAACATGTAGCAGTAAACATGGGGTAGACTACTCAAAGGGAAGATGAACTAATTACAACCAATACAAGACTAAGAGGAGGATGTTAGATGATAATGAGGGGAAGCCTAAGGCTTCTTCAACACCTACACAAGTTAGTAGGGATCCTACTAGTTCAAGTATAGATGTTAAATCTCTTGAAACCTAATAAATACCCTAACATCATAGATAATAGCATAAGTCTCCTTTTGTTCCTCATGTCACTCAAGTGCCAAGTAATACTTTTACTTCCAAGGTGCAGTTTAAAGGTACTAGTCTTCCTTTCAATATTGTGTTTCATTTGAAAAATGATAATGTTACTATGTCTATGTATGATGCTCTATATATTATGAGACATATAGATATTCTTCAGCAAGATCTCTCAAAGCCTTCTCATGTGAATGAAATAATTGATAAGGTGAACACTGTTTTTAAAAATATTAGCCAACCTAGTCAAATTAAGGTTCCTAGTCAAGTTCTTAGTCAAGATCAAGTTCATAATGTTTTTTATCCCCTTAAGGTTTTCAAACCCCATCCAATCTATTTGTTAGTCATCATAGGGGACTGCTTAGTGCATAATTGTATGATAGATTCAGAAGCTTTAACTTCAGTTATGCCTAAAGCCATAACAAATAATCTTGAGTTTAAATATGTGCCTAATGAAAAAGGTATTCTCTAATTAGATGGTTCCCCCACTAAAATAATAGGTATATTGAAAGATATTAAGATCACATTTGCAGCTTGCCCAAATTGTGTTATCACTTAGGATGTAATGGTTGTGGACCTACCACCATATTTTTCCCTATGCCTATCTAGGGACTTTAATGCAAAAATTGGTGGCTATTTATCCTTTGATTGGTCTTATATGATTTTTAGGACCAGATATGGGACTAGTGTCAATATTAAGTTAGAACCTATCTCTAATTTCTACTTAGAGCCTTGTATGCCTAACCTTACAAATATCAACTGTACCATATTTAAAGAGGATGAAAATACTAGTGAGCAAGAGCCTCATGACCATACTGAAGGCATTTCAGACCTATACTTGGATGAATGTACATATGATAATCATGGATTTTAACCCTACACTAATATTAGAGAAGCTACCTAATATGAAGAAGCAAACTTAGGGGTGTGTTTTATGCATGAGGAGGGTGTTGCTACACCTTGCCTAACCAACACAACTCAAAAAGAAGATGGTTTATGGAATTTATTATTTGATGGATCAAGGTCAAAGAATGGTAGTGGAGCTAGAGTCATGATGGTTTCACCCTTAGATCAAAATTACTATTCAACTACAAGATTTCAATTCAGTTGAACTTCAAACACAATTGAATATGAATCTCTTTTACATGGTTTACAAGAGGTAAGAAGAAGGGGTGTCAAACTCCTTCAAGTCAAGGGTGATAGTGAGCTTATTGTGTAACAAGTGAGAGGTATAAGTGAAATCAATAACCATCATTTTAAAGCTTAGAAGCATTATATATGGGATCATGTAGAGGACTTCTTAGCATTCAACATACAATCCATACCAAGAGAGGCAAATCAACATGCATATATGCTTACAACCATTGAAGCTGAGTATGAGGTTGTAGAAGGAGTCAAAAGCAACTAGAGTCAAGACAAGATCAAGGTTATATGTATAATATCTATACCTAAAGATGAGATGAGCTGGTAGGTGTTTGATAATGATGACAAAATCATATGCTTTTTGATGTAGGAGGCATAATTCTACCATAAGAATCAAAACAAATTCCAACATTAGTATGATGATTAGATAGTGAAGTTGAGATATTAAAATATGCCTAAGGGGATTGTAACATTGGAAAACATCTTCGATGAAGATGACCAAGTGAGAAGAGGCAAGGTATGTATCTCAACCAAGGAGGAACATTATGAAAAGATAGAGATATTCAAAGATAAATTATTGAACTTAGGAAATATTAACACAATAAAAGAGAGATCTAATTTTTTTTCCTTATGCCAAGAGTTATTAGATGCATTTACATGGGAATACAAATATTTTTAAAGGGTTTTGATCCTAAATTTACACAACATACCATTGAACTAGAGAATAATGTAAAACCAGTTAGGCAAAAACAAAGCCCTATCAACCCAAAAGTGGAGGAGTTGATGAGAAGGGATCTATATAAGTTGATTGAATCAAAGATAATATTACCCATTAAACATTCCTCATAGGTGGAAAACCTTGTGTTAGTGATGAATACGAATGGGGAAATATGTTTATGTGTTAACTATATGGACTTCAATAAAGTGTCCCTAAAAGACCATTACCCATTTCCTTCAATGGATCAAATTATTCAAAAGGTGGTAGGTTCTTAGAGATTCTCATTTCTTGATGGCTACTCTAGTTATAATCAGATTATGTTTGGGGAAGAAGATATGCATAAGACTACCTTCACCATAAAGTGGGGCACTTATGCATATATGAAAATGCCCTTTGGACTATCCAATGTTGGAATAACTTTCCAGAGGGCAATGGATGTTTCCTTTGAAGGTTTGATTAATGACATGGTGCTCATCTACCAAGATGACATCATTATTTTCTCAAAGGACCCAAATGATCACATTGCTCATTTGAGGTTAGTATTTGAAAGATACAAAGAATTTGGTGTTGCATTAAATCCTAAAAAATGTATATTTTGTGTTCATGAGGGTAGGTTATTAGGTCATGTAGTTTCCAATAATGGTCTTTCCATAGATCCTAAAAGAGTTGATTCCATCTTATCCTTACCCTTACCCAAGCACAAGAAGGGTCTATCAAGTTTCTTAGGAAAGATTAATTTTATAAGAAGGTTTATCCTAGGCTTTGCAGAGTTGGTCAAGCCTCTTACTCACATGTTAAGGAAATGCAAGGAGTTTACATGGACCGAAGAAGGTAAGAGGAGTTTTGGGGCCATCAAGGAGGCCATCTCTTAGTCTAATACATTTTGTAATCCTAATTTTAACAAATACTTATATTTGTATGCCTTCTCTATGTTAGATGCAATTTCTACCATGTTGATACAACAAAATGAGCAAGGTTTGGAACATCCGATTGATTTCTTTAGTCAAGACTTAGAGGGGTATGAGGAGAGGTATAAATTTGTATAAAAACATGTGCTTGTATTAGTGAGAGGTTTGAATAAATTTAGGCACATGGTATCTAATAGTAAGATCATACTTATGGTGGTATACCCAAGTATTAAAGAGTTTATACTCAATAAAGACCTCAATGAAATAAGAGATGGATTGGTGACAAAATGCATGGAGTATGAACTTGAAATTAGAGTTAAAAAACTTGTAATGGGTAGAGGGTTATGTGAACAACTTGTAATAGAGGTAAAATGAAATAAAGATCAAGTGTTGGTAGTTCATGATAGCTAATAAGTAGCTACAAACAACACACTTTTCAGTTAGATACATGATATACTTAGATTTCTTGAGTCAAGTTAATGTCCTATGGGACTCGATAGAGCCAAGATAAGGCACTTAAAGTTGAAAATTATACCTTATGTCATGATAGATGGATTAATTTTCAAGAGAGACATAAGAAGCATGCTTTTGAAGAGTGTGGAATCATGCAAAATAGACAAGCTGCTTAAGCAATTCCATGATGGTCTAGCTGGTGGGAACTTTACTGCCAAGACCATAACCTATAAGATCATTAGAGATAGGTATTTTTGGCATATAATGTTTAGATATGCATAATATTGGGTAAGGAAATGCCTAAAATGTGAAATGTTTGTTAGAAAGTAGAAATTGGCTGCCCTTCCCTTGCAACCCATACAAGTAGGAAAACCTTTCATGTAATGGGGCTTATATTTCATAGGGATGATACAAACCCCTTTAAGTAAAAGAAATAAATTTATAATTACAAATATATACTAATTTATAAGGTGGGTTGAAGAAACTACCCTCAAGGAAGCTAATGAAGATTCTGTCTTGGACTTTTATGATAGCCTTGTGACCAGATTCAGTGTGCCTTCTACAATCATTTCAGATAATGCATTGGACTTTAGCAAAAACAAAGTATGTGAGTGGGATCTTTCACATGGAATTTATATTAAGTCATCCTCTAACTATTACCCATAGGGTAATGGAATATCATAGTCAAAAAATAAGAACTTGTTGAGGATTATCAAGAGAACTATAGAAGATGGTCAGAGGGAGTCGCATACTAGACTAAGAATTTCCCTATGGGAAAAAAATGTGACACCTAAGAAAGCTACTAGACACTCCTCATACCTTATTGTCTATGGGAAATAATCAAAACTTCATATATATTTTGAATTTCCTACATTATAGCTTGCACACCAACTTGAGCTCCTAGAGGATGATGCTATGCAGATAAGGTTGAATGAGCTAAGACAACTAGAGGAGACAAGGGACATTACTGAGCATATTATGTGGTCCAATCAGCACCAAGTAAATTTTTCATTTTTTAATAGATCTTCCTCAAAGACATTCTAATAAGGAGATATAGTCCTCAAATGGGATTAGGACCATGTAAAACTAGGAAAACACTCCAAGTTTAATAGTCTTTGGAATGAGCCTTATGTTATCATAGGTTGTAAGGAGAGCAATGCCTTTGAGATTGCTAGGTTGAATGGAGAGATCCTTCCCATCCCTGTCAATGGGAGGTATCTTAAATTTTTCTACTAATGTTGTTTATTGATATTTATACATAGGTAGATAGGTCTGTCTTTACATCCAAGTGCTCTTGCACATTGATCTATTTATTGTTTTTCTACTATTTAGGTAGTTATTCAATATGTTTTGTTGATTTTTTATTGTTTGTGTGTGTCCCTTTTCTTCAAAGTGTTTCTAAAATTCAAGAATAATCCTTTTATAAGTAATACTTCATTTGTCTAGTCATCATGAGCAAACTTGATCAAATTCTAGGTTTCATGATCAGGAGGCTAGTCAAGCTAGCCGAGTCACCAAAAATGCTGACCATTTTAGCCCACATACCAAGCTTCTACATGAATGGATGAGCTAAATAGAATTTTGGATGGAATGAATGGTTTAAAGATCACCTATAGCTTGCAAATCTTTTAAAACACTTTAAGTAAACTTAAAGTGTAGTTTGTCAAATTTTGAAGAAGCATGTTCTCATGGTGATCAATGTAGTCAAGATCATGAAACAAGTTTTCAAAGATCTTAGAAACTCATTTTGATCCTTGAAAGTTCTTGCATAAGAATATAAGATCCAAACCATCACCAGCACATCATGTAAAAATAAACAAGTCAATCTAATTGCACATTTAATAAATGTACCTAAGGAGCCTCTCAAGATAAAAGATTGCATAGACATGAAGTTATTCATGCCTAGATAGTTCTCTACAAATTTCATGTCTTGATGAGCTTGTTATTTCAAGATATATTCCTTTAAATTTATACTTACAGAGTGAAACATGTGTGCAGACATCAATTTTAATCTTCTTAAAATAGTCATTTGAATTCAAAGTTACCAAAAAAGAATGTAGAGCTAACAAGTCTCCAAATCTTGGGTGCCCATATCAAATCCAATGGTGAGCAACAACCTAACAGTGTTAGTGGGTCTCAAAGATCTAATATATCCCATTTGATTGTCATCAAAGATCAATGGTGAGCATCAAGTTAAAAATTTAGCATAAATGAATTGATGACCAGTGTCAAGATCTCAAGTACCTGATCAAATATATAATTATGTGTAGTGATTAACAAGGCCAATAGGACTAAATAGATCAATGGAACATTTAAAATCATATAAAGTAGATCAACGATGAGTGATGAGTCAAAAGTTCAATGGATCCTATGATAAAATGTGCAAGTGACAAGTATCTCAACCACATTAGGCTAGTAGAAGATCTATTTCTCACATTCATTCATACTAAGAGAGATCTAAGATGTTTGTGAGGTACACAAGTCAAAAAGATAATAATAGGATCCTTTAAGATGAATGAAGAGATGATAGTTGGAAAAATATGAGGAGCCCAGATTAAGATCAATGGTCGATATCAAAAGCTGAAAGCTGAAGGACTTCAATGGATAGAAAATGTGACCTAAGGTCAAACTAGAGGATACCATGAAGGTAGAAACATTGGACAAAGGATCTCACCACCCTGAGTAGGTAAAATACATAAATACAAGATTAAACATGATCTAGATAACTAGAAGTAAACCCTACTAAGTTTTCTAACACCATTAAAGCCCTATAAATATTTTTGAGAGACTCTAGATGTAGATTTTATGTTTTGTTCAAGTTCAAGAGACCCTAGACTATGGATATTCATTTGTAATCATAGCTATATGAAAACTAGTAGGGTGATTAGTTTTCATCCATAATAGATCTATATTCAAGATTTAGAAGTAATGGCAGAATGATGACTGTACAAGGAATGTCAAAAAGAACATCATGAGCAAGCTTAAGTAACTACCTAATAACATGAAGAACATCAAGCATGATTGGGGAAGATAGTGAAGGGCATTAATGTAGAGGATATTGAGAAGGATTCATGTGGTGGTGGGGATTGATTCCTTCAATTGGTCTTGATCTTCACATTCTCCATCATGTTAGAGAAAGATACAATGACATTAATGGAGGAGAGGAGATTGAGAAGGATTGTGGTGGTGGTTATTCTAAGTGGAATTGGGATCATTAATGAACCCTTTAGCAATAATTTCTCTCCCTCTTACTTATTTCTTCTTATAAATACTAGCTTTGAGCTCTTGATTGGGATCCCTCAGCTAGAAATAGTGAAGTTCTACCAAAATCACTTTGTAAAACTCTTTGAAGAAATATAAGACATCTCAGATTCTAGTTGAATGCTAAGTATGCTTTATTGAACTTTACTTTTTATAATGTATGTTTCTTATTCATCATTTGTATGTCCTTCATATACCTTATTTTAAGTCTATTGGTTTCTTATAGGTTGTGTGAAGTGTTAGCTAGTGAGGTTTCCCTTGAAGTGTCATAAGTCCATAGTGTTTTGTTTAAAACTATCTCTTTGTATCCTTCAAGTTGTAGGTCTATTTTTAAAATTTCATATAAAATACTCATGTTTGTAACCTTGTCATAGAATTTGATAAGTTCTTGTCCTAATTAGGTTCATTAGTAGTCATAAAAGTGTCTAATATGAGAGTGGATCATTGAACATTAGTGCATCACCATTTAGATTACATTTTATTCCTTTAATTTTATACCCTTCCCCTTTTCATTGGTATAAGTATAGGTTTAGGAGAAGAACTTATATGCAATCACAAATGCATCATGTCTATAAATCAACCCTGGCCCAGAGAAGATAGAGCATACCTACATTTTCAATTGGGGATACATTTTTTAAGAAGGAACATGACCAATATGGGTATATGCTAGACCTAATTAGGGGATCACTTGTCACAAAATATCATGCTAGAAAAGTTTCCAAAGCCTACAATCCAACACAATCATACAAAAACCCTAATGGAGTCCTAAGATTTAAAGCATTCACTTATTCTAATAATAAGAATGTAAATCTAATCTAGTGCACACCAAATCTTATGGCATAAAGTAGGGGTTAGAAACAATATAACAAATATGTATAGGGAATGTCAATTAAAGTAAGTATGAGTAACACCCTAATACATGAAATATGAAAGATATTATTATTCAAGCCAACACTTATGCTATTTATATATACTAAAAGAGAGGAGAATAAAGTTAGAATATATTGACATGAATGTGAACCCATCGAGACTCAATCTCTCTCTTGGACAAAGGGGATTTACGAGAGGTTTTTGTGGTTTGTAAGGATCACTAAGAAAGGCCAAAGCGTCTAAGACTTATCCACAAGATTAGATTATTCAAACAAGAAACCTAAGCTAAGTCTCCTTAAGTAAAATGGTAAAGAGAAGATTGTGAAGAAGCATGAGAAAATAATAACTCTTGATTGCACATATGAATAATGACTGAAATGATCTTGTATATATAAGCATATCTTGCCTTAAATTATTTTGGAAATGTTGATTATATAAAGTCAACCCAGTCAACCCAATGCATTTTTAGGGGCAATTCACTAGGTCTGAGCTAGGTCAGATGAAAGGCTAACAATCTAAGAAAGTGAAAAATACCCCTAAACTTATTGGGTTGACCCAGTCGACCAAGTATAGCTGACTGACCAAAATGGGTTTAAGACAAGAAAAGGAGAAATGAAAAGAGGAAATGATTGGAGGAGTATTCAAGGGAGGAGAAATAGCTTAGGGAATGGTTTTAGGAGTTGGTTATATTATTAATAATGTGTTAATAAGGAACAACAATCTTATGAATCACCAAAGGTCTACCCACCCATTTCCACATATACCTCTTAGGGCATGCACTCAAAGATATTGAGTCTTTATGGGTTCTTACAAGATGTAAAGCATTAGTATTTGATAAAAGGTTTAAAATATTATGTGTATACATATGACCCACTCAAATCTCATCATGTGTCACTAAGGTGTAACAAGGAATGGTTCTTTGAGAAAGAACATAGTAACACACAATGCTGATGCTAAAAAAAATTGTAGTATTTTAAAGCATAAAATACCTGAAAGTAAATGATTGAAAGGGAAACTAGTCTAAAAAGTAAATAACTAAAAAGTAAATGTAATGCATACTTTGACTTACCTTTATTGTAGGATGGTTTTTTGCTTTATTATTAATTTTGATTATGTAGGGCGTAGAGACTACTTTTGACAAACCCAAGAATACAAAACTAAAGAGTAAAAAAAACAAACATAAGAAAATCCAAGATAAATGGTGCTATGAGGATGGAATGTACTTGGGAAATTTGGTAATCTAGGGTGACAAGTGCTATTTTAGACTAAATGACCAAGTCAAAAATAAGAGTTAATTGGGTAACTAAAAATCCAAGGCTACTAAAGACCAAAATACTCAAACAAGCTATCCTTAAGTAACAAAGGCAAACTCACCAAATCAAACCAAGGATACATGTCAAACAGGATGGTAAAACAAAACAAATCAATGGTAAAAGAAGAAACAAAAATGGTAAAACAATAATGGTGAGTGAGTAGTAAGAATCCACATCTCACACAATAATGGAAAATTATGTATAAAAAGGGAAAACAACATTGATGATTGAGAAGTAACAAACTAACCGCACTCAATAATGGAAAAAGGGTACAAACTCAAGTGTTCATAAAAATAGGATAGTTTAATAATGATAAATGGTAAAAGGAAAGTAAAGTAAGTCTAGAAATGTAAATCATGGTGTAAATAAAGAAGAAATATGTAGTTAAGTCTAGAAATGTAAATCATGGTGTAAATAAAGAAGAAATATGTAGTTACTCAAACATGTTGTGCTCTAAGAATAGATAAAACTGAAACAAAAGAGTGCTAGCATGTTTTTTAGAGGCGAAGAAAAAAATTAAAGAAGGGAAAATAGATTTGGAATCATAATTTGTCTATCAAGGGGGGAAATGAAATGGGAGGAGAGGAGAATGAAGGAAAAGACAAGGTAGAGGATCTCTTTATCAAAGTCAAGACACTCAAATGAGGTTTGTCAAAACAAGAGGAATTTTGAGCTCAAGGATTATGAATAACTTCTCGTAGCTACACAAGTCTTAGGTCAACAAATCAAGTATATAGATCATCCCATGAAGGTTATATGCATGAAAAATAAAATGGACCTACCTCCCCATAACATGTTCCCCATTCTTTAGGACCCCTTATAGAGCCGTTGGTCAACTACAAAGATTGGGTACTTGCATGAGAAATTAGGTAACACCATAGAGATTTTTTTGAAATATCCTATTCTAATCTACTAGCCTACCACACACCAAATGACCTCAGCTCTATGTGAGGCCAACTATGGAGTTTGAGACTCAATTAGAGATAGGATATGTGCTTGTAATCACATCTTTTGGTGTGAATTTGAATTTTGAGATTTGTATGTTGCATTTTAGATGTCATTGCCTTTTGTTTCAAATGATTTGGATTTTAACTTTCTTGATGGTTTTTTCTATTCATCCTCCATATGGATTTAGAAAACTGAACATGGGTACTAATGATGACTTTTATTTGAATGCTTGGAACATGATTTCTAAGAGAGAAAATTCAAAGATCATGGGGTCTAAGAGTCTCGTAAATCTAGATGAAATAAAAGTTCTATCTTGACTTTGACCTTATTTTATCCAATGTGGAGATGAAAGGAAGGGGAAATCATGAGGAATGAGACATGGAAAAATTTGAATTACTTAAAATAATAAAAAATGTGATAAAGGGAAAAGAGGTATACAATGATAGTAAAATGTGATTCCTTATTATAAGAATGAGGGAAATGAAGGAAAACATGCTAACATAGATTATTGTGTAGATTTCATCTAATAAAAAAAGCAAAAGCTAAAGTTGAGAACAACGATGAAGAACATGAAAATGCGATAATTTTATGAGGAAGGTCAGCTCCTATCCATGGTCTTCCACTATAACTACATAAAAAAGAAACCAAGGGGTGCTAACAAGCATGCGAAATATAAAGTGAAAAGAGATAAGCAAAAAGATGGTAATTTTGTGAGGGATGTTGGGTCTTATCCATGATCTTACAAAACAACTCACAAAAGAAAAACCCAATGGATGCAAAAACAACATTGGCAAGTAAAAAGTATGTGAAAAATAGATAAAAGATGGTGGTTTTGTGAGAAATGTTAGGTCCTATCCATGATTTGACAAAGTAACTCACAAAAGGTAAACCCAAGGGGTATGACAAACAAGAGAAAATGTAAGAAGATAAAAAAGACTATGGTAAATCAAGAAACCAAAAGACCAAAAGGGAGGATCAAAGGTTTGTAAAAAAGAGGGAACTACTATAGAGGGAGGGATCCATGTAAGTAACTTGCACAAAGTGTTAGATACATATACGTAGAAAGCATGAAAAGAAGGAAATGCTTAGGCAAAGTACTTTTTAAGGAATTGTGCATTAGTGGTCTCTTTGGAAACATGACCTTCATTGGTTTGAAGATGGTAGTTACTTGGACAAAGAATATCTTTGACTAAATGTGGGACCCACCATTTTTGGGCGTATTTACCTTCTTTATCATGGGTGTAGTCTAATTTAAAGACAAGATCACCAACATTAAAAGTGTAGACTTTAACATATTTGTTATGATATCTGGAAATAAGAGCCTTGTATTGGAAATCATGTTACAAGGAAGAAAGATGACTTTCATCAAGAAGATCAAGGGTTTGAAGGTGAGTTTCACACAATTTTTCATCAAAAATAATACCATGAAGAGATATACAAAGAGAGGGAAGCTCAACTTATAAAGGAAGAAATGACTCAAAGCCATAAACTAGATATAATAGAGTTTCCCCTATGGTAATACGTATGTTATTCAAATAGAACCAAAGTGTAGGGTAAAGATGAATATGCCAATTCGTGTAGGTTTCATAAATTATCTTTTGGATAATTTTGTTGAGAATTTATTAGTGGCTTTAGCTTCACCATTGCATTACGGATGATAAGGTATGGAAAATTTATAATTTATATTTAATTTGTTGTAAAGTTTTTTAACATGTTTATTTTTGAAATTACCACCATTATTTAAAATGACGGTAGAGGAAACGCCAAAGTGGCAAATGATTTGGTTAATAATAAATTTAGAAATATTAGGACTAGTGACATTGACAAGGGGCATGGATTCTACCCACTTGGTAAAATATTTTTTGGTAGTGGTAATGATAAAGAAATGTCCATCATGGGAGTGAGAAAGTTTACCAATGAGATCATATCCCCATGTGGGAAAAGGCCAAGGAGATTTGATAGTTTGAATTTCAGTTGGAGGTGAATGAATTAGATCATCATGAAATTAATAAAGATTACACTTTTTAACATATTCGATTGCATCCTTTTCAATAGTAGGCCAAAAGTAACCCATACATAAGGCATTTGTGTGCTATATCATGTCCACTATAGTGACCACCATAAATTCCCCCATGTGCTTATTAAAGAAGAGGAGTGACCTCATCTTGTATAACACAACAGAGCAAGGTATCTTCATCATTGTGATAATAAAGGATACTGTGCCGAAATACATACTTGAAATCTTGTTTACAAATATGTGTCTTTTTATGAGAGTCTAAATTAGGAGGATAAGTTTGATGTTATAAGAATTGAATGATATCTTTGTACCATGAGATTTATCTAATGGTAACAACCTCAATATGATTGATAAGAAAATTTGGTGATTGAGTTAAAGATGAATATTTTATTATTTTTATAAGAAAAGAAGGATCAGAAAGAACTTGATGTGGATGAAATAGAGAAGCTGAGAATTTTAATCTCTAGGAATAGGCTCAATAGTAAAAGAGATAAAATCCTTAGAAAGAGTGGTTGCAATTTGATGATAGGTGATAAGGTTTTCACTTTTACCTTGATAATCACCACTAACTTGATGGCAAATAAGTTGAGAATAACCTGAAACATGAAGGTATTGAATGTCTAAGTCAAAAGCAACTCTCATGCCTAAGATAAGAGATTTGTATTCATCCATATTATTGGTAACATCAAAGGTGAAATAGAATGCTAAAAGAATGATTTTACTGAGAGGACTTGTGAGAATGCAACCTGCACTAGTTCCTTGAAGGTATTTAACACCATAAAAATGAAGGGTCCAAGTATCCTCATGCAAGTCAACATTAATTTTAGGGAGCTCCTTAATAACTATTTTTGGTTTAGTAGTCTTAGAGAGAGTGGAAGATTCATCTAGTTGATTGGATTCAAGATCAAAGGTAAAGCTATTAAAATAATCTTTGAGAGAGATAACTTGATTAAGACCTTCAATGTAAAGGATATTATCATGTGAAAGATCATCTCAAAGGGGAGAAGTGGCTGGAATAGGAGTTGTGGTAAGTTGATCAAATATGACTTTCCCTTTGATAGATTTTTGAGTGATGATGTGGAGATCAAATTTCAAAAGTAAGACCATCCATTTACCAATTCTACTTCTAGGAAGAAAAGCTTTGGAGAAAAAATGGAGTCAGAATGAACAATGACATAAGGAGTTTGGTAAAGCATGTAGTGACAAAGTTTTTTAGATACAAAATAGATAGTGAGGTAATCACGCTCAATTTTGGTATAATGTGTTTCATAATTGATGAGGCCTCGGCTAATGTAGTAGATAACATACTCTCTTCCCATATCATCTTATAGGGGAATCATTGACCCATCTGAAATAGGTGTAGAAGTATATATAAATAAAGGTTTATCATTGGAAGGAGGATGAAGTGTAGGTGGATAAAGCAATGACTCTTTCATGTCATCAAAGGCTTTTTGACATGGATCCATCCATTCTAATGCAATACCTTTCTTGAGAAGGGAATTGATGGAGAAAATTTGATATGCCATTTCAGAGATGAATCATCTAATTACCCTGATCTTTCCTAAATAAGTATGAATGTTAGGAATAGAATGAGAAATGGGCATGTTGATGATAACACTAATTTTGGTGGGGTCAACATCAATGCTATGGAGAGAGATTAAGAATCCTAACAATTTTCTATATGTGACTCCAAAGACACATTTGTAAGTATTGAGTGTAACTTTATATTTAAGAAGATGGTCAAAGATGATAGAAAAATAAAAAAAGATGATTTCTATGATGTTTATATTTAGCAATAAGATCATCCACATAGGTTTCAACAATTTTGTGAATGAGATCATGAAAAATGTGTCATAGCTCATTAGTAAGTGGATTTAGCATTTTTGAGGCTGAAGGGAATTTTGACATAGCAATAGGTGCCCCATTCCATGATGAAAGTAGTCTTATGTTGGTCCTCAGGAGTGATATGAATGTGATTATATCATGAGAAGCCATCCATAATAGATAACATTTTGTAACCAGATATGGAATCAATGATGGCATCTATTGAAGGTAAGGGAAAATTCTCCTTGGGATAAGCAAGATTAAGATTGCAGAAATCAATGCAAATGTGAATGACCATAGTGACCTTCTTCTAAATGGGGATAATGTTGGAAACTCATTCATAATAATCCACTTGTTTGATAAATTTAGCATCAAGTAATTGATGATTTCTTTATGACATAAAGTTGAAACTTCATGTGGAAATTTTATTTGATTTTGATGCACAAGCTTAGAATCAGGATAAGTAATGATATTATGCACCATAATGCTAGGGTCAATGCTAAATCATGTATTCATAGGAACAAGTGAAAGCCTCATGATATTTGTCAAATAATAGGTTGAAATTGTCATGTTTGGTAGGTGAAAGCTCTCAAAATACTATAATTGGTCAAGGATAAGATGGTGTACCATATTCAATACAAGTGGTTTCTTCAATAAGCATGGCATTGGCATCTTGAAAGTGGTATGGTGCATTGGGTAAGACAAAAATTGGATTTGTTTTATGATCAACACTAGCAATGAAGTTGTTGAAATAAGGATTTTGAGTCTTAAAATTTCCAAGTTTATGATGCTACTGAGGAAGTTGAGGTTCTTAGGCATAGAGTAACTCAACGATAACTTCATCACTAAGCAAATTAGGAAGAGGAAAATAATAATCAACATCTAATTCAATATCTAAAATTTGATTGCCATGGTGATCAGACTCAGAGTGTATTTGATGAATATCGATGGCCTTGACATCAAGTGTAATTTTAGGAGTAGAAGAAGTAGATGGTGTAGAAGAAATTGGAGTGATGGTGGATTAATTGATGGAAAAAGGATCTAATAGAATGATAGGATCAAAAGGTGTAGGAACTTTTTGAGATTTGAAAGGTATAATTTTCTCTACCACCCAGGGAGTATCAATAAGAGGAGGATTAACAAGAATTACATGACCCTCAAGATCTAAAGTACAATCCACAAAAATGGTGTGCACACCTTGATTAAAAGCATGGATTGGGGCTAAAGTTTTCTGGTAATATTGGACATCTAAGTCTCTATATTGAGCTTTGTCCATGATATAGTTATCATTGTATGTTGGATAAATTGTATATGCTTAAGAATTAAGGGGAATTTTAGAAGGTGAAACCCAAATATTACTAAATGTGTGAGGAGACATGATGAGAGGATCTTGAAATAATTTAGCCACTCTAAAATCATTTCAAGTGAAAGCATATTTGAGTAGAGAAGGTTCCTGAGCATTGCATGAAGTGGAAAAGTTGGTAATCTCATCCATGAGAGGAATAGTATAATTTCTTGGTAAGAGATAAGGAGGAATCCATTGTGAATTTTAGGGAAGTAACTTAGTAGTATTTAAAGTATGTTACAAATATTTGGTCTCATCATCATTGAAATTCACAAGAGTAACTTATAAATTAGGATTCATGTTGATTAACTCAGGTAAAGGAGCATTATTAATCTTAGGAATTGTAGGAATATGATATTGAGGTTTAGGATTAGGAAGTTGGATACTCCATAGATTGGGGTCAACTTCATGTTTATACCATATTTTTTAATGTAATAATTTAATACATTAACTACCAGAAGAAGCAATGGCCCTCATTCTATGAGTCCATAGATGACCAAGATGGATATTGTAAGATAAAGGGGGATCAAGGACCATAAGCTTGGTTCGAACAGTCTTAGGTCCTATGTTCAATGGAAGCAAAATACAACCAAGTGGATTTTGATTAGTCTTATCAAAACCATGACAAGTAATATGGGTTTTCTTGAGATGATCCTTGTTATAACCAAGTTGTTGAATAAGCCATAAAGAAGTGACATTAATACCAAAACCTTCATCAACTATAATTTTAGGTATAAGAGTGGTATTAATAGCTATTTTAATGAAGAGTGGTGGATCATTGGCATGAAAAATGATTTCATTATTGATTATGTCCTCTTTAAGAAATTCAATAGAAGGTTTAGAAGAGGGACATGAGGTTTCAATGGTATTGAAATTGGTAGGTTGAAATTCAATAAAATGTGGCTCTTCATCTATGGAGGATGGATCTTTAATTTCTTGAAGTTGTTGCATAAGGAATTTACTATGATAGGGTGAAGTGTGAACCAACTCCATAAGAGGAATCTTAAGAGGCATATAGTTGAGTTCTTCAAGAAAATTCCAATGAGATTTAGAAGAACCAACATGAGGTTTAGAAGGTAAATTAGTTTTAGAAGGTACATATGTGGTTATAGGATCAGAAGGAGAGAGTTTTTCCTTAGGTTCTTATAAATTAACATTAGTGGTGGTAGTATATTTAAGAAATTATTCTTCTAAAGAGGTATTTTGAATCTTGGTAATGGGATCTTTGTGATTTGGTTTATGATGATAATTGACCTTGGAAGTGTTGACATATTGAGAGTTATAATATTGGTTGTAATCAACATCAATGACATAAACATTATTCACATTTGTTTGATTATTTGAAGAATATTTTTGGTTATTAGAGGTAGAATTTTTAAATTTTTGTCATTTTTGGGAAGCAACAATGTATTCTTGATGATGAAGATTGATCATATCTTCATGATTTAATGAATCACCAAGCATATACGAGACAACAAATTTATTGTGCCCTCTACATGATTCATGAAAATGCCCAATTTTGGCATGGAACTAATAAAATAGATTAAGGTCATACCAATTAGGAGGGGCATTGGGATAGATGAAAGGTTTCAAGGGTGGTAAAAATTGTTTCATTTGTTGAACTGAAAGAGGTGTATGAGAAGGTGAAAGAAGATCGGTTTTGGCAACTCCTTATTTGGTTTGCAGAGCATTACTAGTGATAGTATTAGATGTTTTAAAATATACTTTAAGAAGTTTAGGATTATGTTCAAATTACTTCATAAAAAAGTCTTGGAACTTAGCTTGATCAAGAGATTTATTAAGTGTTTGAGGAGCAAAGGTTCAAACCTTATATTGGAGAGTATGACTCAAAATGGTGATAAATATTTTGAATAAGTTATCATCATTCATGTTATGGTTATATTTATGAGCTAAAGATTTCCATATTTTGTTAAAGTCATGAGCTGACTCAGTGGGAGATTGATTAGCATTGATGAAGTGGCTAAGAAAATTTTTAGGAAGATCATTGTGTTGAAACTTTTTAACCAACCAAATATTCAAGTTGCTAAACAAAATGTTGGGGAAGTTGATTATACCATTCTAGTACATCACCGGTAAATTTTTTTACTAAGAGTTTAGTAGTGGTAAAGGTATTAGTTTGGATCCACTTTTTGTAAAGATTTCCAAAGGCTTTAAGAAATGAGGTAGGGTCTTTAGTCCCAACATATTTGATAGTTGGAGATATGTTACCAATATCAATGGAAATAATGAAGGGAGATATAGATTCATTTTGAATGGTTTGAATCATCTTTTTATTCATTATGGGTTGAGGAATAACATTACCTAAAGCATCTTGAAGAGGTGGAGGAATATAATTAGGATTAGCTTAAGGATGAATAGTTGGAGGTTGATTAGACACATTAATTAAGTGTTACTGAAGTTGTATCATTTGGTTGGTATTATAATTTTGCATAATGTTGATTTGTTGAATGACTTGGGCTAAAAGTTGGGTTGTATTGGGAGGTGGGTTGGTGTTTATAGGAACACTCCCCAAATTAGTGTTAGGGGAAGGATTAGAAGAAGATGGATTGTTAGTAGAATTATTAAGTAAAATTGTATCAATAACTCCCACATTAGTTTTAATATTTTGAAGATGGGAAGTTTCTTGGTAGGTAAAAAAAGGATCAAATCCATCAAATTCATCTTGAGGTGTTATTTTCACCATATTATAGTTCATAAATGAAAGAGGAGAAGAAGTTACCAAAGAGTGATGGTGATATTGGTAGGAAAAGAGAGGGAGAAATTAACATCCCATATAGTATCTAAATGGATTTAAGCTATCCAAGAAGATTTTGATAGGAGACTTCATTATGACTGAAGAGAGATGAACAAAATGGAGAATTGGAAAGATAAGGAACTAGATTGATGAAT
Organism: Torreya grandis; assembly: GCA_037957365.1. NCBI lineage: Eukaryota > Viridiplantae > Streptophyta > Pinopsida > Cupressales > Taxaceae > Torreya > Torreya grandis. The sequence continues at coordinate 349,815 of JARHVA010006274.1, forward strand.
AGAGAAAATAGAAAGTAGTTAAGGTCAATTGGGTTGACCGAGCATATAAAATAGGACCTAAAAATTATATAGGGTTGATCTAGTACAATAAAAAGAGACATGAAAAAGAGGAAAAAGGAGCTACAAACTATACAAGGTCGACTGGGTCAATCTAATATAGTGAATAGGGGCTGAAAAAGGTATAAGGGTTGACTGGGTTCACCTAGTAGAATAGACAAGGAGAAAGAGAAAGATGATAAAAATTTATGAGCTAAAACAAGATAATTTTTGTATCTAATCTATGAAATTAAGAGCTAAAGGTAAAAAAACAATCAATTCGATCAACACTGGCCAATCCAATTGAGACACACAAAATAAAACCTTACACTAACACTGGCTAATACAAGTTTTTGCACACATAATTGAGAAAAGAGCAAGAAATCAACTTGAAAAGTAAAAAAGTAAATAATTGGTTAACCTAAGATGTTTATTATATTATTAATAAATTATTTTAAATGTGATTAGAATTTATCTATAAGCAAGGTACTAGATAGTAATCTAAAGATGGTTTCAGGTAGTTTGGGCTGAAAGGGACTATAGTGGAAATGATACAATCTTGGTATTGGGGCCTACCCCCTCAATTCACACATGGAAATGATAAGGGTTTTGGGTAATTAGCCATAATATATCATTAACCATGATTTATACTTGACTAGAATATCAATTTAGCTTCCCCTTTGGTGATGAAATCCAAGTAGGTTGGCTTTGGGTAGACAAAATGCTAAAGTGCTTATTTATGTTTTTGTGATTTGGCCATATGTGCATAAAATAGAAATAGTGAAACTAAGTGATTAATTAAAAACCACTAATTAAACTATATACATAAATACAAGATCAAATGTGATATAGATAACCAGGAGTAGACCCTACAAAGCTGTCTAACACCATTAAAGCCCTATAAAGATTTTTGAGAGCTTCTAGATGTAGGTTTTACATCTCATTCAGGTTCAAGAGACCCTAGCCTATAGATCTTAATTAACTATATGAAAATCAATAGGATGATTAGTTTTCATCCATAATAGATCTATATTCAAGATTTAGAAGTAATGACATAATGATGACTGCACAAAGAATTTTAGAAAGAACATCATGAGCAAGCTCAAATAATTACCTAATAATGTGGAGAACATCAAGCATGATTTAGGAAGATCGTCAATGGAATTAATGTAGAGGAGATTGAAAAGGATTCATGTGGTGGTGGGGATGGTTTTCTATAACTAGTCTTGATATTCACATTCTCCATTATGCTAGATAAAGATACAATGACATTAATGTAAGAGAGGAGGTCGATAAAGATTGTGGTGAAGGTTTTTATGAGTGGAATTGGGATCATTAATGACCCCTTTAGTGCTAATTTCTCTCCCTCTTACCTTATTTCTTCCTATAAACACTAGATTTAAGCTCTTGATTGGGATCCCTCAGCTTGAAATAGTGAAGCTCTACCAAAATTACTTTGTAATTCTCTTTTGAAGCAATATAAGACATCTCAGATTCTAGTTCAATGCTAAGTGTGCTTTATTGAAGTTTTATTTATAGAGTTTATTTTTCTTATTCATCATTTGTATGTCCTTCATGTACCTTGCTTTAAGTCTATTAGTTTTTTATAGGTTATGTGAAGTGTTAACTAGTGAGGTTTCCCTTGAAGTGTCATAAGTCCATAGTGTGTTGCTTAAACCTATCTCTTTCTGTCCTTCAAATTATAGGTATCTTTTTAGACTTCATACAAAATACTCATGTTTGTAACCTTGTCATAGAATTTGACCAGTTCTTATCCTAATTAGATTCATTAGTAGTCATAAAAGTGTCTAAGCTAAGAGTGGATAATTAAACATTGGTGCATCACCATTTAAAATAGGTTTTATTCACTTCAGTTTTATACCTTTCCCCTTTTCCTTGGTATAATTATAGGTTTAGGAGAAGAACTTGTATGCAATCAAAAATGCATCATGTCTATAAATAAATCATGGCTTGGACAAGATAGAGCATACCTACACTTCTGATTTGGGATACACTTATTAAGTGGAAACATGGCCAATATGGGGATCTAATAGACCTGATTAGGGGATCACTTATCACAACATATCATTCTAGGAAGGGTTCCAAAGCCTAAAGTGTAACATAATCACAAAACAACCCTAATGGAGTCCTAAGGTTTAAAGTAGTTGCTTATTTTAATACCAAGAATGTAAATATAATCTAGTACACACTAAATATTATGGCACAAAGTGGGGGTTAGAAACAATATAAAAATTATGTATAGGGAACTTCAATTAAAGTAAGTATGAGTAACACCCTAATACATGAAATATGAAAGATAATATTATTCAAGCCAACACTTATGCTATTTATATATACTAAAAGAGAGGAGAAAAAAGTTAGAATATCCATACTTAAATGTGAACCCATCAAGATTCAATCTCTCCCTTGGCCAAAGGGGCTTTACAAGAGGTTGTTGTGGGTTTTAAGGATCACTAAGAAAGGCCAAAACATCCAAGACTTATCCACAAGACTATATTCTCCAAATAAGAAACCTAAGGTAAGTCTCCTCAAGTAGAATGGTGGAAAAGTAGATTGTGAATAAGCATGAGTGAATAATAACTCTTAATTACACATATGAATAATGACTAAAATGATCTTTTATATAAGAATATATTTCCCTAAATCCTTTTAAAAATGTTGGCTATATAGGGTCAACCCAATTGACCCAATGTATCTTTGAGGACATTTCACTAGGTATGATCTAGGTTAGTTGACAGGATAATAAGATAATAAAGTGAAAAATAACCCTAAACTTTACTAGGTCAACCCAGTTGACCTAGTATAGTTGATTGACCAAATGGGATTTAACACAAGAAAAAGAGGAATGAAAAGAGGAAAAGACTGGAGGAGTATTCAAGGGAGGAGAAATAGCTTAGGGATTTGTTTTGAGAGATGGTTGGATTGGTAATAATGTGGTAATAAGGGACAAAAATCTTGTGAAGCACCAAAGGTCTACCTACCCCTTTCACGGTGTACCCCTTAGGCTGTGCACTTAGAGAGATTGAGTCTCAATGGGTTTTTGCAAGATTTAAAGTGTGAGTATTTGATAAAAGGTTGAAAATATTGTGTGTATATATAACTATATTGTCATATTAGAGGAGATAGCCTCATTAAAAATACTATAGGTCTAAGCCAAAATCATGTAACCCATAGCCTAGGGTCATTCCCATGTTGGACTAGGTTTGGGAAGAGGACCTGAACAATCCTTTGTTCAGCTAGGGTGCAACCTATAACCTCCAAAAATAATCACTATAAAAACAATCATGTCCTGTAAAATAATGGTGTTTTTGGCTTTCCTACCTTGCCAACAAAATTTGATGAAAAGTGTGAAGCTTGAATTTTGGCCAAATATGCAAGAGAATAATTTCCAAAGTCATAATGGAAATCTAATAGAAATTTGCATCTAGTTTACTAAGAATTGTGTTCTTTTCCAATTATCTTAGATAGTGGTCATAATTACTTAATTTTATTCATTTATCACTTCAACAAAATAAATTAGATATATTTTTTGAAGAACAAACTAGAATCCTTCAAGAATTTTCAAAAGTTTCTAATCATGATTGAAAATCAAGCTTAAACCCACATCAAAACACTTAGGACTAATAATGGTGGTGAATACATTCCAAACAATTTTGAATCTTATCTCAATTAAAATGTCATAAAACATCATATATTAGTCCCTAACATTCCAAAGTAAAATGGAGTTGTAGAGAGGATGAATAAGACTATGATGAATATGGTTCATGTGATTTTTACTCTAAAGCAATAAATATTCACTTTGGGGCCAAATGATATGAAACTAAAAAATACCTCCACAACATATCACCATCAAAAACCATTCAAATCAATACTCCATATAGATGTGGTATGGTCATCTTTATTTAGTATGACATCTTTGATTTTTTGGATCCACTTGTTATGCATCGATTCCAAAAGAGAAGAGGAATAAGTTAGACCACAGGAGTCAAAAATACATTCACTTGGGATTTTAAAAATCTTAAAATACATACATGATATATGATGAGGAAAAAAAATCTTGTCACAAGAGATTTTTTTTTGTGGAAATGCAAAGGAAAAAGTCAACATCGATCAATAATTGTGTTGACTTGATAAATATGTAAAGTTTGATGTTTACATGAATAATGATTTGGACGTTCCAAATAGTTAATGGGGGACATAAAATTGGGAATAAATTTATTCTTTTTTGTCTCATGTATACGAGAATGAAACTCTTATTAAATGATAAAGTGAAATAGTCCATCTGGTCTAACACAATCCCTCCATCATTTCTTTTTTGGCTCGATAAACTAGTATTGAAGGCTTAGGATTATATCCCCTAGAGAGGATAAGGAGAAAGTTCCCAGGGCATATTATAGGATAATTTACCTTGTCTTTAGGGTCCTAGGATAATTTTGATTATACATAGCTATCAAATACTTCATCATGCAAGAATTGTCCTATATTTATTTATCTCTGTATTGCTTTTAAAACTCCAAAATTTGCCTCTTTTTTATATTCACTCTCATCTACAACTCTAAATATATGTTTTTATGTATTTTAATAGTTATGGAAATTTAATATTCACTCATTTCCTCTCTGATAAGTTTCAAGTGTGATATTTTCACTATAATCCTCTTTGAGCAATCAACAAGATGGTAATTATTATGGGCGAGCTTCATCTAAAAACTAGAGTCATTTTTTGAGATGTCACTTCTACAGCCTTCTTCAAGCAAACTTATGTTTTTGGATCAAGGTCCAAGATTATATTACCTTTATTATTTTAGGCCTATGAAAATCAATGGCTCAAGATCCTTTATTTTGTCTGATAGATGGAGGGTCTTTTGATTTTTCAAACTTGTTAAGTGGTCCCATTTATTTGAATGAATTTATTTTTAAGAATTTTTATTAAAAAAACAAATTAGATGGTTGGATATTGTGAAATACATCTAATGGGTGGAGATGATCCTAATTGATGATGTCATCCTAAATTTTCAAAAACAAATCATAGTTACCATGTTTCATGCAACTCAAACCATTAGATATTAATCAAGTCAATGGTTAGATGTATTTTTAGGCTTCTACATACCTTGTTACTTAGCCACTTTTTATTTTATAAATGATTTAAAATATTAATTCATGGGCTTCATGATTATTACTTATCCAATGATGTAGTTCACCTTTGTTTATATATCTAATCGTTGGAAATCCTCCTCCATCAAATAACTTTGCCATCTATCATTAAATTTTAGGTCATGGCACCTAAATGTTTTTAAGGTATCAATCCTTTATTTTTATTCATAGATATCAATGTATTAAGATTATTTCATTTTATTATAATGGATTGAGGGTATTTTTACATATGACATTAATAGGATGTTTTAATCATTAGATCTTAAGGGAGATCAATGATTGGAGGGAAGTCACATTTTTTTAAAGAAAAATGACTTAGCCATTTTTACAAATTTCCTCTCATGAATGAGATTTTTTTCATCAAGTAAATTCTCATTCATATTTTTCTCATAGGCCTTGAAAATTAAGTATAATGTTCATCTAAAAAATATTTACTAATCTGAGCATTTGGTTTTAGCCTCAATGGTTCCATTGAAAATTTGTTTGACTCTAAAAAGTTCACCAATTCTAGCCCTACATTTTTACATATAAATCCAACAACCTAAAACTTTTAATCTCTTCCCCAATTCTCTTCCCATTGATTTTAAATTCATGCATTCTCATGAAATTATAATGAACTAAATATTAAGCCTAAAAACTTTATCTCATCTAACTTTCTATCAAAGTTGTTTTATTTTAAAGATTTCCCCAAAAATAATGTATAGAAAGTAAGAAAAACACATATTTCAAATGAAATATGTAGTGTGATTCCAGAGGCATATTATTATACTATAAATGGAAATCATACCTTATACTTTTAATAATCTTTCTCAAACAAATCCATTCACATGAATGGAGAAATAGATTCCCATTTAAAATATGAGTTGTCATGAAATTAATCTTAATAATTTGACAACTATTAGGAAGAAGAGTAAAAAAACATTATACCATTGATCCTCCCTTTATTTTATAAAAAAGGGTGGACTTTACCTTTTTTGTAATTAATAAATATATGAGATATTAATCACTGAAAGCTTCATCCATGTGCTTTTGTGTAAACACAATGATCTCAAAAATAACTAAGCCCAATTTATTTTAATCTCTAGATTCTAAGAGAGCCTAAAACCTTATAGGGCACCCATATTTCAATTTAATTATTCTAATATTTTAACAAAGAGTGGGTTATTCATCATTATGATCATTTCTAGTATCTACAATATCATCTTATTTAATAATAAAATAGAGGTTGATGGCATAGTAAAAAAAATAGAATCATCAGGGGAAGATAAAAAATTATTGATTAAGGAAAAATCCTCTAAGTCTTCTCTTTCATTTATTTTTGAAAAATAGAAAGGATTCTCAAAAGATTCCTAAAAAATTGAGTAGACTCAATTTTTGGACCAAATACATCTGCTTCAGGGATATCCTCATTAAAATTAGAATATGGCCTTTTGATTAAATTATTATCAAGATCTATAGATTCTTTAAGTATCTTCAACAATTTGAGTTCTTCAAGATGAGGCAATTCTTCATCTTCATAATTTCACTTTGTTTCAACTAATAATTTCTCCAAATCTTATTCTTCTTCACAGAGATATCTCTTGATATGTACATGGTCTATCTTCTAATCATCCTCCAATAGATATTATTTCTCACTATGCTATTCATATTTATTATAGTGGAAAAAAGTATATTCATATACCTTTAATTATTTAGGCTCAACCTCAAATATTATTGTAAATATTATCAAACTACAAGAAGCCTCTATATTTTGTTTTAGAGAAGATTGAGGGAGTTGTTATAATTTTTGGTGTTATAAATAAAACATTGTAGTGCCTACGATAGATAATTATTCTTGGATTCTTTGGATTGAAAATTGATGCTTGAAATCTAAGAACCCATTTTATACTTGTGTGAGAAAGTTTTCATTTCATTCATGGAAAAATCTTGGGATGGTTGGGGTAGGCTTTGGATTTGTATATAATTATTTTTGCATGATGGTGAACATCATAAAAATCAAGATAAATGGGGGTTATATGTATAAAATCAAAACTAGATTGCATAATATATCTCTCAGATATAACAATAAGTTTATACACCTTTGGTAGTGTTTTCCCACCTTTAGCTTGTATAATAATATAATTATTAGGATGAAATACTATTAGATAGTACATAAAATATTGATCTAGTAGGGGCTTGAATTCAATAAGGATCCTTTCTAGGTTTTCTCAAATCTGAGATTAAAATTAGCCACATGTTCCATTGTATCCATTTTTATTATAACCAATTTCTCAATGAGTGAAAACACATTTACAACACATTTAAAGTTCATATACAATTATTATGCAAGTTCATCGTAAGCAGATATGGATTGAGAAGCTAAACTTATGAACTAATAATTTTTTTTTTACCTAAGATAAGATGCAATTATCCTAAGAGCTACATCATGCTATGTAATATTATGGTTTATGTAGTTTTTTCCACATTTTAATGTGGTCTATGGGAGTTTTGGAATCATCTCTAATGAATATTGGGAGGGATTTTAAATCTAATTTGGGGATAGGATTCCATTGCTGTAGATGTAGTAGGATCCACTAATTCATTGACATAAAGGGAAGGGATCTTGGGTTGAGCATAATAATCTTATTTATCTACATCAGTAATAAAAAAATGTTGTATAAGAATATTTGTTTTGAAGAATACATGATATTTATCTTGATTGTAAAGGAGGTGGTTTGATTTTATTTTTAAAATGGGATCCTTTGCCTAACAGAGTCTATAGGTGATTGAAAAATTATTCAAAATTAAAAAAAAAATGAGACTATTAACAAAATATCATATCATATAGCTCTTTAAATTAGGTTCCATCGAGAGGGTCAAAATTGTTAATGCATTTTTTTGATTGAATGTAAGCCAAAAATCAAACTTAACAAGTGATATTTTCTTAGTGTGGCACTAATCTTTGCAAAGAACCTTGAATCTTTTCTAATGCCAATCTACCAATATGGAAATAAAAATTGGAAGGGAAAATGGTAGAGAAAAACATGAAATAAAATGTAGTGATGCACAAAAATAAGAAAAGGGAGGATCTCCTATCTATATGAACACAATGTTAGAAGAATGAAATAATGGAACCAAATTCAATAAGGAAAATAATATGCAAAGGGAAAGGTGCAACCCACATACAAAGTTTCCATAATAAGATAAATCAAGGGGAAGACAACAAGAACTAAAATAATTCTTAACAATTTCATAAATTATGCATAATTACATCATACTCAATTAGGTCTTAAGATTTTATCACATTTAAAATATAAAGGCGTAGATCTAAATTTTGAAATTTAGTGACCATGGAAGCTCTTTAACTCATCTATTTTATCAAATGAACGAGATACAATATATATAAGAATGAATGAGGAGAAAATAAATGGGAAATTATTAAAATATAGTTCCCTATTACACAAGAGGAGAGGAATTAAATAAAAAATTCATATTTCATCCCTTGAAATGGATTTGCAAATCTATTTTATATTATCCCATAATTATCCCATATCTTTCTTCATACTTGGCATACAATTTCTTTAAAATTTATTTTCTTCATTATATATAAAATAATAAGAGTTCATTTTAATTATTTTAAATGATGGTGGGATATCTTTTCTTTCATGTCCCTTTTCTATTTTCATTCAAAGGCTTCTAATGGCCATTAGAATGCTTTTAAAATGAAAGAGATATTTTTTAATTAAATTCTCATAAATGTATCATTTTAATTCATGGGCTCAAATATTTAAATAATGGGGGAAACCCATTATTTAAATTTTGATTTAAATATATTCCATTTACACTAAAGGAATTACTTAAAGCTTTAGCTTGACCATTTTTGTCAAGAAGAATATAGATTGGTGATTAAAAATAATCCTAGTGTGAGAATTGTAACATTTTTAGTGGCTCTCAAGGGTCGATTTACTATATAACATAAAATATAAGAACTATATTCATCAATTATGTATTGGATTAAAAAAAAAATAGTTTTTATATCGTATTCCCTCCATCATTTCTTATTTGGCTCGAGAAATTTGAAGTGAGGGCCAAGGGTGGTAATCCCTAGTGAGGTCATGGGGCAATGCCCTTTGTAGGGTCCTAGGGAATATTTTAGGATAATTTACCCTATCCATAGGGTCCCAAGACAATTTTAATTATTTTAAACCAATTAGTTCTTCATCATGTAAAAATTTTCCTCTATATTTTTCATCTCTATATTGCACTAAAAAACTCCAATTTTTAAATATTTTTTGATACTCATAATATCCTCTACAACTTGAGTTGGCCAATATAGTTTAAATAATAGGAAAATTATATATGTATGGCTAACAAAATTTAATACATAGAAAAAAAATCAAGTTGGATAATATAATTGAGATAAAAGCTATGCTATGATGCATGATTATGTGAAGACAAATATAAGAAGCAAAAATGAAAAATGTTAAAATTATCTAGCTATTAGTGGGATAAGATTCATACCATGTTCACCATAATGTATTCACATGCTAGGATGTCAATAATCATCCTCTTTCACTACATGGACTAGGATACACATAAAGTTCATAATAATAAAGCATGTGTATGCTTGGATGATACAACATCAATATTTTATGTGGCCATATATATTTCTTAGGGAAATCCACACTCAATAGAAAGGGTGTAAGGTTTCAAATCTTATCCCTAAGGTGTAGGTTATGGATCTAGCTAGAACCCAAAGTAAATCAATGATATATAAATGGTAACAAAAATGGTGTATCAAGGATCTAATAAAGATACTACATGTAAATAAATGATGAAAAAGGGTAACTTAGATCCAAGATAATTCTAACGTACTAAAATAATAATAAATTAAGTGGTGAAATGGTCAATCAATGGGAGTTATATGCAACCTGATGTAATAATGGAAAGCCTAAGAAACCTTATAATTATGCTTGATTATTTCATATAATGAGGAACATAATCAAGGACACACAAAAATTTATCTACTATTACAATAATTAAACTAGATACATCTATTGTTTGAATAAAATAAAGATAATAGGGATATAGATATTTACCTTTTAGGGGACTCATCAACACATAAATTAACCCCTTAAATCAAGTGAAACTTTTCAAGAGATGTTGTATAATTAAGACCTAAAATGGAAAGAAAAATACATATATCCTTATTTGGGGACTCCAAATATGGTTAGAAATACTTAACATGACTCCTCTTATTGACCTTTAAAGGCCCTCAACAAGTTTAGACCTTGAAGAATAAGAACTTAATCTATAACTCTTTTTTTTACTACTTAAGAGAATATGTGAGTTCAAGCATATTATATGAGTACTATGATTTAATTTAAATGAAAATATGACCCCTACATATATGGATTCAAACCAAACATCAAACTTAAACTCTAAGTTTATGGTAATGACCAACCCGATATAGTATAACATTATGTTAGCTAACAAAAATATTTATTAGCCAAGCTGATACAACACAATTAGGTGGGATAATTATTAGAAATGTATTGGCTAAACCAATATACTATGTAAATAGAGGCATGAAATATACTATATTTTCTAGGCTAATACATTTATAATATAGGGTGACTAGCAAGACTAGATAGAAAATAGTTGGAGAGGTTAGATGGAAAGAGACTCAAAGGAGTTCTAACTGATAGTAACAATGATATATATAATAATATGCAAACATATCTTGAAAAAGTACCATGTGTTGATCCCTCCCCATTCTTAGAGAACTCTTAAATATGTACACTTGGGGAGATTGATGCATTGACAAGCCCTTACAAGATAAACCATCAATTAAGGGATAAAGATTAAAAATTATCAGATGTATGTATAATACATTAGTGTTCAATTGAAATAATATTAATAAAAGGCAAATATTTATGAATTCTCATGTCCAAATAAAAATATAAGGTAGAGTTTCATAAGACAAAATTATGAGGCATCGACTTGGAAATAGGGTTGACTAAATTTTTTTCAAGCTTGGACATACTATTCATGTTTTGCAAAAAATGACACATAAATGTTATAAAGAATATTCCAAATGGAGAAAAAAATGGCACAATAAAAAACATATCTAAATAATAAATACATTGAAAGTGACTCGATTGATACATGATAAGTTAAAATATAAAGATCTAGAAGGAGATAGATAAATGAATAAATTTAGCTAACTCATATCTTGACAATGTTGGAAAATGAAGAGAAGAGGGTCATATAAAAGTGTAGAATAAACCCTTAAAATAGATTGTGATCTATTTTAATTATAGTTTTTGAACTTGCCCAAAATGGAATGACCAATTTCAGCTACCAAAAATGACATGCTACACTAAATATTATCAACTAATGCCAAAAATTGAATTTTAAATCATCACAATATGAAAATTCTTGGAACCCTTCTTTATCATTACATACCAACAAATATTCTCTCAATTATGCAAATAAATCGAAACAAATATTTAAATCTTGTCTCATTTGATGTATATATAATCCAAATTCAACACCTAATAAAAGATCTAAGTAGTAAATAAATGTTTAATAAATTATCCCTTGATCCCTTGACAATTTCAAATACATATAATTGTGTGAAAATTAGGTCTCAATGAAGTTATATGAGTAAAATTTAGTGATCTATTCCCAATGGGTGAGAGAATTCTCAACCTTATATCCCTATGTGATAACACAACTATATGAAATTTGGATTAGATCTTATCTTATTAGAAACATGTAAAAAAAAAAACTTTGAAATCACTTGAAAGACTTCATGATAAAAATTATAATATTGATTGTATGCTGAAGACTTGTATGGTGCCTTGACACTTGATATTGAATTTCTTTAAAATGATTTAAATATGTAGACTTTTTAAATTCATATTATAAATCTATTGGTACACAAGCCAACATAATAAAATATGGTAACACTTATAAGTTAGACACATATAAGGAAAATGGGGTAACAAGGGTCAAATGAGCCACAAATGAAAAATTACCACTTTCAACTATGCCAAAAAAAGTTAGACCACTTCCAACCATGTTGAAAATAGCCATAGAACATAAAATATAGAATAAGAGAAATAAATGGGATCCCAAAGCATATAAAAACATAAAGGATAGATAAAAATAATTAAATAAGGAAGCACATAAACTTAAGAATAAAAAAGGAGAAGAAAAACAAAATAAAATCCACCAATAAGTACCTAATGTAATCCAATGATACATATACAAAAAATCACTTTAATAAATTTTCAATAATAAGACTTGTACCAAAACTAATTGTCTATATAATTCCCAAATTTTATGTGCATGTGTTCATGTGTATCAAATTAAATAATGAAAAAGTGATACATAATAAGGTTTGAGTGAAGAAAATTTATTACTTGTTTGAATTGTCATGAATTCTCTATGAATGCTCCATTATGAAACTCTTGATTATACCTTTAATAAAATATAAATGCTTAGAATTACATTATTATCTCAATAAATTTTTATTCAATGTAACCAAATTAAATAATTTAAAACTAAAAGTGAGAAAATGAATGAATATAACTGGTAGTATGTGAATATTTTTTCTATGATACTATAAAACTAAAGGTGAGCCTCAATTTACCCTATACAATAACAAACAAGATGAAAACTGAAATTGAAATTGAAAGTCGGACCCATTAATACTAAGGATAAAAATATACTTCTTGGTAAAAGAAGGAGATAAATGGTAACACTATAAACTCAATAAAACCTAAAACCACATGATATATGTAATTATAAAGTATAATAAACTAACTTTACGAACCCCTTTCAAAGTGAGTGATTATCATTCATATCACTCATCTCAAAATAAATAGTTACATTCACTCAGTGTAATATGGGGAAAGAAAAATCTATAATCATAATGGAAGCATATACACAACCACACATATATGATTAAACATATAATCATGTAAATATCAATAATAATATGTAACCCAAGAATGATAAGCTAAAATAAAAACATGGAGAATAATGAATTAAAGGGAAATTTAAGGGAAAGTTATATGCTCTAATGATACCCCAACAATAAGCATAGGGGATATGCCCCATTGGAATAATATACCCTAATATAGACATTATATATCATTTTAAAGTACTCAATATAGTAAGCCAAAATGTGACTAATATACATGGATCATACGGACCATTAGATCACATCCTTATATAATTAATGTAGAATATATATCCACATGGGTGCATCATTCCCATAGAGTAAATGTATAAATGATAAACATGTTAGTATTATTACCATATATCAAGTATCATTATAGGTGTACTAAGGTATAGACAATAACAATGTACCCATTTAAATAATACCCCACCAAGGGAGAGATGTAATAAGTTAATATTCTTATAAATATAACAAAATCAATCCATCATGAGGGAAAATGATGTGTTTATGTTATTAAGAATATATACTTGGTAAATAATTTTCATCCTCAATAGGATAAGATATAAACATTCAATCATGTCAATATTAAGCACAAAATATATTGAGAGGGGGGGTGAATCAATATATTATATATCTTATAAATCTTTCCTTTAACCAATATTCCACTTAATCAAACATTCAAGATATGCAATAAAACTCAAACAATAAACATCACACAAGATAGAGAGAGACACCAGATATAACGTGGAAACCCAATGTGGGAAAAACCACAGAGAATCAATCTCAAATATATTCATGAGAACAACCCCACAGGAGCACCATACCCCTTTGCCAAGTACAAACTCAGCTACAATTCGTGAACACCACCCCACAGGAGCTTCAAACCCCTTTGCCGAGCACCAACCCAGCTGCTATTTGTGAGCACCAACCCACAAGAACACCAACCCCTTTGCCGAGCACCAACCCCTTTGTGTATACCACACACCTATCTCTCAATGTTACTATCTCAACAAATGATAGATCAATACAACATCACCTTCCTCTCTCTCACTTTTGCTCTTCTAAGCTAGATATAACAAATACAAATCATCTCTCATAATTGCTCTTCTAAGCTAGATATTACAATATCAAATCAACCTCTCACTTCCACATTTTCAAATGGATACTCAAGCTTTTATTTATAGCTTTCCAAATGACCTTTGGCCTTCCCCCTTTGTGACCTTTCATTCCTCATGGAAAATGGCACCAATCTTGGATGACCCTTCATATCCAAGCATTTGAAAGGTCATGTGGTGACCTTTCATGACCAAAAACGTCTTTCCCACTTTTGTCCTTATCTTTGGTGACTTTTCGTATTCCTTAAAGTGTCCCTTCATGAGAAATTTGCCCCTTACTCTTTTGTCTTCACTTGGTGACTCTTGGTATTCCCCAAGATAACTCTTCATGGGAAAATGCATCCCATCCTTCTTTTGTCTTTATCCCGTGACTCTTCGACTTCTCCATGGGCCCTTATTTTGTCTCATATGAAACCAAAAATATATTCATTAATATTAAATAAATATTAAATCATATTAGCCAAGATAATTAACATTAAATGCAATGGGGCCTTTATCACCAATAATACTAAACCTTTGACATCAATGACAATATTTCCAATAGTCAAAATATCAATAAATATTTGATAAAAGTGTAATAAATTCTTTGCTTGTAATTAATTATGAGAATAATTCTAAAATAGTTCAAATAAGGAATAAATATATACACATATATGTCTCACTAGGTGAAATGAGATCACCAAATTGTGAATAAATAAATAAATAAATAAATGATTTAATAATTGATAAAGTAAGATTAGAAACATTGTATGGGGTATAAAAGATAAGTCAGTCTAAAAATAGATTCATTTATTCATTTTATATCGATGATTTAGAAGATCTGAGGTAAGCTCTCACCACCCTAAAAGCTACCAGTCCTAGTTGATTGGAATATGTATGCATGTGGGTTTCCACCAAAGAGAACATAAAATTGGTGAATTTTAAAACTAAAAAATTTCATCAATTTTTTTAGAAAATGTTTAGAATTTTAAAATTAGGCATTTTAGTATAGTTTATAGTGTTCATTAAAAGTGATCATTTATTTTTGAATATGTCCACCCGTATATAAATATGCATAGGGTTTATCAAAAGTGGCCATGAATATGACACTATTAAAACAAAGGTGGTTTTGAAGGTGGACAATTTATAAAAAATGGTCATGCTAGTTTATTTTCAAAATTTTAAGTAAATAAACTATTTTTTTCATTTTTATTATGTTTATCTCAAGCTCTAACATTTACTTTTTATATTTGTAGTTGTAAAGTGATCTTCATATACATGAGTACCATCAAGGTAAGATGACAGAGTCTATGAGGAAGTTACAAATTTTTTATTTAAAAGAGGCACATATTAATGGATTATACCTAGGGCATGTTAACCTTTTGGGTATGATATTATATGATGTTTATCTTTTGACTACATTAGTTGATCGATAGAATTGTGATACAAACACATTTTACATACTCACTAGAGAGATGACCATCACATTAGAGAATGTATGGAGGATACTCTATATTTCCATTGAGGGCTTAAATTTATTGATTTAGGATCTCCCTTGGGATTATAGTGATTCTAATATGAAATAATATATGAGGGGTAAACTAGGTCATGACCGGACATATCAAAATTTAGTACTTGGGGTAATAGTGATAGGGGATCTTCCATAGTTCTAAAAATACATTATTATTTTGGTAGTGTTTATATAGCTTAAACTAGTGTATTTTTGGTTGGATATGAGTTCTGACCCATTATTCATAACATGGAGGAACATGACATAGTCTATTTCGAGGGATAATCTATGCTTTCTCATTTATACCAAGATTTATATTGGTTACTTAAGATACATAGATTGGTGGCATTGTGACTATGAAGCTATTCAAAATGTAGGGATATAATAATATAGCATTAAATAGGCTAGTTATATTAATAGTAGATGGGTGGGGATTAGAGAGTATATATGTAGCACAATGAGTAGCCCTATGTCTGAAGAGGCCCAAGGTATGAGACAAAACTAACTATAAGGAGATGTTAGTTTATCTACAGGAGGGTGATTTCACATGGAAGTTTTATAGCGAGAAATCAAGGCGGACCAAACATAAAAGGGAGATGAGGAGGATTAAAGTCAAAAGGTGGTATAGGGATCAAATTTTGCACTTATAAATATTTCATTATGAAGAAATCACCACAAAATATGTGTTGAGACAAAATAGACCACCTACAAGATTAGTATATAGATGGCCTAGGATATGCCCCTAGTAACCTATAAATTTATGGTGTTGAACCCTTCTAAAATAGTAAAGATAAATGATTATGAGATATATAAAACCATCATATATATACGTGTGTATGATTACAGAGTCATATATATTTATATTTTATTATGTGTAAGATCTAGGCAAACATCAATACAACCATTAATAATAATAATATATTAAGGTGATGAAGATACAAAAATACTTAATATAGCCCACATGGCCGAGGTACCAATAAATAGAGGCAAGAAAACTTTGGTACTTCTAGCCATTTAGTAGATGAGGCTCCAATATATCCAATTAAATATGTATTTTAGATGTTTATCAAATTTATAATAATTTTTTCATTTGATTCTAGTGTTTTGACTATTGTATGTGGTTTATGAAGTACTCGTATAGTGAATCACCATATTGATGAAGCATTACAAAATTGTTCATGTGATGTACTTGATGTGATAGTTATGCTAGAGAAGGTCAATTTTTAGGAAATCCAATATGCCTATCTATTTTATCTAGTGATCTTCACTAGGATGGCTTATTTATTATAGGCATAGAGGTTGATGGATTAAAGGTTCATGTTAGATCATTGGAGGATTAGTTGGTAGGACTAGGTGTAGGATTGAAAGGAGGATATGTAGTAATATGTGTGGGTGGTGTAGTGTAGGACCCATGACATAAATAGGTGGACATAAATGTAGTACTCATGCCCTCCTTACTTATGCACAAACACTATTTTAAATAAATTGATACGAGTATCATGAACATATATATCAAGAACATAGTGATAGATATAGATCACTAAGTAGAGCTACATCAGTAACATCAAGGGATCCAAAGAGTATTCATGTTATGGGTAGTTATATAAACAGATATTTAGATGTAGATGTAGGTGTATGAGATGAATACTCACCACCTTGTTTGAGGTTGTATATGTATATATGTATGGGACATGTATGTGCCATGTGACCTAATTTTTGAAGTTTGTAACAAATAATGTTTTGAGTTGTGTGTGTACATGTGTGTTTGATTGATTTTTTTCCACTATGTTTCGTTTGTATATGTATGCCATTATTTTCTATATTTATTCATTTTTTCCTATGTAATGGCCATGTTTAACCCCAAATTTAGATAAAGAGGATCTCTATAGTCAAGGGATATTACATTATATTTAAAAAAATGATGTTGAACTAATATAATGATAAAGATAATTAATATAAACTTAGATAAATTATATTCTGATTTTATAAAATTGAAATTTCTAAAATAGTAAATTACAACTATCGATATGTATTACAATAAATAAGGAACAATGATACTTAGTTGGTTTATTGTGATTAGGTAGGTTTGATATAGAATAAGATATAAGTGGAGCAGAATATAGTCTTAAAATAGTCATAATATTATGGCAATATTCTTTATATAGCCTTAGATGCTTACATTAGATCTACACAGTTAAATTAACATGTGTCTGACTTCAACATATAAGTCCTATATAGAATACCGATTGGGTGTAGATGCAACCAACTAAATCCTTTTAGGTTTTTTTTTCACCTTTATTTTGATGTGTATATATATTATATGCATAGGTTGTTTCTCTTTGTCAAATGATTAAACCCTAGCTTCCTCACCCTTGGAGTGATTGTGGGAAAAATGGGTTAGTGAGCTCATAGTGTCGAGTTATACAAAAGACCCCTCTATCAATGGGCACTACCTATATAACCAAAAATCTAAAGAGATCATCATAATTATGTATTTATTACCTATGTGTTGGATTGTGTGTGTATATGATGTTATGTGTGATAAATAATGACATGTAGTGACCTAGCTTGTTACTTGGTAAATATGGCTCGTGAACTACTCTTAGAATACTTTAGACCTATGGGAATATTGATCCTATGATTGATATATAAATAGGGATGAATAGGGCATGTTTGATCACATAAATACTTGATTCAATGCATCTTGTTAAGTTTCCTTATGAGTTCTTAGTATTTTTTATATGCAATAAAAAATGCATCATGTCTATAAATCAATCTTAACTCAGAGAAGATAGATCATACTTACACTTTTGATTGGGGATACATTTGATAATCAAGAACATGACCAATGTGAGGATATTATAGACTCAATTAAGGGATATATTACCATAATAAACAATGATACAAAGGGTTATAAATCAACTAGTCAAGCACTATCACATAATAACCCTAACTAGCTCCTATGTTATCATATTTCACTAAACTAATAACAAGTTAAGTAAAGTATAATCTAGTGTTCACCAAAGCTTAGACATAAAGTAGGAGTAATAAATAACAAAACTAAACATCCATAAGAGACATATACTCATATAAATGTATATGGAATCCTAATGCATGGAAGAGAAGTAAATATGCATATCTAACTACTCTTATAAAAGAGGAACAAAGTTCAGAATAATTACCTTTGAAGATGAACTTGTCGAGCCTCAATCTGTCCCTTGGCCAAGGTGCTTCACAATAGGTTATTGTGGTATGTAAGGATGACAAGTAAATCAAATATAGGCTATAAAACCTATCAATGCATCCAAAATAATTCTCCATAAGATAAGATCTATATCTCCAAAGACATTATTAAACCTTAAACTTGATCTACGAGTAGAATGGTGGATAAGTAGATGCATAATAGCTCTTAATTCTTCTTCTCTTCTTCAAATAATGGAAAAATAATCTTGTATATATAGGTGGATTTAAACCTAAGCCATTATAAAAATTTTAGTCTACAAGGTTGACCCAATCGACCTAGTAATATTATGGACAAAAAATTACTAGGTTAAGGGCTAGGTAGGCTGAGAGCCAACCTAGACCCTAAATTAATTTTACCCAAAATAAAATAGGGTTGACCCAATTGACTTAGTACTATAAATATTAGAAAGGGGCTTAAGTCTAGGAAAAGGGTGAAAAAAGGTAGGAAATTACTAAGGAGTGTACACCAAATAAGAAAAAGCTTATGGATATGGTTTTCAAGAGACAAGTGTGTAGATAACAGGTGACAAAAGGGACAACAATCCTACAAAGCACCAAGGGTTTGCCCACCCCTTTCCCAGTGTACCCCTTAAGGCATGCACTTAGAGAGATTGAGACTTGATGGGTTATTATAAGATAAAGTACATCAGTAAGTGATAAAAGTTTGAAAATATTATGTATACATATGCCCCACTCAAAGTTCATTGCATGTCATGCAAGTACAACATGGGATGGTGCTTCAGGAATAGAAATGATAACACATAATGTTGATGCTAAGTAAAATGTAGTAAGGATAAAATAAGATAAATGAAAGGATAGAATTGAAAAACACATACCTTTACTTACCTTAATGATGTATATAAATAAGGAAACTATGAGAAAAGTGAAGGTGTCTAATGTGAAGAACATTAGGCAAACCTAGAGAGATTAATGCAAAAAAAAGAGTGAGAAATCAAATTTTTTAGAATATAGGCATATGGTAGTGGAAAATATTCTCTACGATGTCATGATTCTATAAATTTTTATGGTTCTAAAAGTGAGTGAGTAAAACCAAAAATATGAGCAAAATAAGGAATCTGATGGTAAATTTTTGAAAGGTAAAGAATTATAAGTTCAAATAGGGTGAAAATAAAGTCATTTTCTTATTATTTGACTTATTTTGAGAGAAAAATAGAGCTTGGAGAGACCAAATGAAAGTAAAAAAACTAATATGGTAAGGAGATGATAGCTGAGATAAGAGGGATTCCTAACAACCATAATGGGTGCAACATAGGTAGGTAATTGAGAATTTAAAACTTGTTTTGAATATTTTATTAAAAATTAAGTGTTTTATAGAAATTTGTAATTTAATCCAATTCTAGAAACTAAAATAAACCCCAAATAGTTGTTAAGGGTACTAAAGGCCAAAAAGGGAAATGGGTTGAAAGGAATCAGAGTAATAACTACCAAAGGAATTTATTATAAAAAAAGAAAGAAGTTAGTAGTTTGAACCAACAAGGTCAACCCAATCGACCTAGTAGGCTGAACATTATGATTCCATAGTGCTGACATAGTAGGTATGTATTGACATAGTTAATTTTATAAGTTGCTAACTTAGTACCTCACTATCGACTTAGTTGATTGAACCAGATTACCAACTTAGTACTAAGGGGAAAAAATGAAAGGGTCAACTTAGTCTGTTGAGTCAACATGGTCAATTAAGGACTATTTAGTCAACTTAGTGTTTGACTAAGTGGATAAAATAGTATAAAAATGTGTGAAATAGGTTGAAATAGTACTAGAAAGGCCTAAAATGCTTGATTTAGTACTAAAATGGCCAAGAAGGATAAAAATAAGTCAAATTGGTCAAAAATAGATAAATGAAGGTAAATTAGGTTTGTTTTTGTTAATTTTTTTAAAAAGAATGTATTTTATTATAGTGATATAGAGGTCAAACATATCTTTTATCATTTGACGATTGTAGGGGAATTTGAGATTTTGGTGATTAGTAGATGCAACATGGCTCCCAGACATTTTAGAGTGATTGATAGTGGAGGATCGAGTTAGGTTGGTCACACTAGGTCTAGGAGGTATTATCGAGATGTGTCAAGTATTATTTAATGTTGATCTTATACTCATGTTATTGGGAGCCTAGGAATGATTGACTAATACTTTCAAATGGGTGGTGAATGGGGATACCATTGAGGTGGGTATAGCCCTAGAGGATGTCCATGCTATTCTTAGACTTATGATAGGAGGTAAGCTAGTGATCATGGGGTTATGAAATGGATAGGAGGAGAGGTGAGCCTTAACCTTGTGGGTGATGGGCTTAGATAAGATATATCCTAGGTTGAGAGTCAGCCTATTTGACATGTAAAAGCTTAGATTCCAAATATATGGAATGTAGTGATAGTACTTATGATAAAATAGGTGTTGTGTCACAAGTTAGATTGTAATGTACCACTATATGCGATAGCCTTATGCCAGTCCATTTTAGAGCAAGGGGCATTATATGATCTAGGTTCTATCATCTAGGTCTAACTCATGCATGATATGTATGGGATGTTGTTTAGAGGGTATAAGACCATGGGGATGGTGATTTTGTTGAGTGCATAGACATATAAGAGGTTTTCAATGTATCAACCAATTGGGTCAATCCATATGGTCAATGATTGGTTACCTCGAGTGCAAAAATGGTGATAAGATCAAGTGGCATAGGCTATGTCCCATGTGCTATCACTATAGATAGTCTCATAAGAAAATATTGTGTGGTATTCATATGTGCACATCACGATAATATGGCCAAGTTGGAGGATAGTGCTGATAGCTTTAGCTCAGGTGCATATTATAGGCCATTATACCTAGTGGATAAAGCCATATCTAATGGCATATGTACAAGGATAGTTTGGACTCCATAATTTAGTGGCTCTAATAGTGGTTCCCACATTTTGGGATAGACATGTGAGAGAGTCAAGGGGGAGAGAAGGAGTGAGACCACTAATTATAAGGCTAGAAATCAGACTATGGTGTAAGAGACCATGAATAGGGTAAGCATGATAGACAACATATAGAGAGGAGATGGATATGGATTTAGGAGAGATAAAAGTACCATAACCATAAAATAAGTAGGAGGAGTGATGAGAACCTTATTAATACCACCAATAGAGATGCCAATAGTGAGAGAGAGAATAGAGGGTGGTCATCCCAGATGACCCATCAGGTAGCCTAAGATAGAGCTAGTCTGTAGAGGCACCACTTAAGTGAGGCTTGAGATGGGAATGGGTGGTGACCTTAGGGTTTACATTGGTTAGGTGTCATCCCCTAGATGAGGTAATCAGAGGATGAGTTTATGGAGAGACCATGCTTAGTGGCCATGTAGATGGGGAGATGGTGATAGGTGACACTAAGACAGGTAATAAAAAGTTGAAATTTGCTTAAGTATTTTGAGATAGATTATAGATAGATAAATTTTGATATATATATTTGTGATATAATATCTATCGAGTTTAAATTTTATATATCTTGTAGAGGAGGAGACCAAATAGGGATCTATGGTGAGGGGAGTACTCCATGAGATCTTGGATGAGGTGTTAATGCCATACGACCCTGCTACACTGGATGATCTCATGATACTATCTACCCCCAACTCATGCAAGTTGGTTAAAACTAGTAGGAGAGGCCATGAGGTGAGTATGGGAATGAAAAGATCTATGATAGTAATCAATAAGGTTTGGAGTAGGAGAGACACAAACCTGGTAGGCCTTGGCTTAGGAGAGAGTTGTGCATATGGCTACAATAACTTAGCTGGCACAGGTGGCCAACCTATAGGGATAGGTGATAGGTTTTAGATCTCAAATAACCTCTTTATGGTGTAATATTTAGAGGGGATTATCTAAGGCATCCATGGATAGTGTGGATAGGACAAAAGATACATAGGATAGAGTGCAACCTTAGAGTTGGAATGATGTAATTTTGTACTTTGTATAAAACACACACACACACACACACACACACACACAATATATATATATATATATATATATATATATATATATATATATATATATATATATATCATTTTGACAGCTGGATGTTGATCTTATGTGTTTGTATTATGCTTTTGGTTATGGATGTATGGATATATTTATTTATAGCACATGTATTTATCTTTTGTTGTATATGATATAAGAAATATATGTGTTGTGGTTTCTTTTCTAGCATTATGTAGGACACATGCATGGTTAAAAAGAAATAGATGAAAAAGGACTTGGATAAGTATAATAAATCAAAAATAAATGTACTACACACTATTTCATGTTGGGAAATGTGTAATAACAAAAAAATACTAAGTATAAGAAACCAAGAGTGGTAAACAAGAGGGAAAAAGTTGTTTTTAAACCATGAGAAAGATTGGCACCAAATTAAAATAAGTAAAATCACACTAAATCATGTTGGGAAGTATGAAAATAATGTAATAAAGTGATAAGCACATGGAAGAACAAATGGTATAAAATAAATCAATTAAGTCAATCAATCATACTAAATCACGTTGGGAAGTATGAAAGAGAAATAAAATTGGCAAAGTTGGTCTTAAATTAATCACACTAATTCAAGCTAGGAAGTATGAAAAATTCAAGAAATGGTTGGATTCTTACATGCAATTGAAAAATAGAAAGATATAAGTGAAATATTAATGAATTAAGAATGAAACATACTAAATCAAGATGGAAAGCATTGCAATGACGTGTAACTCATAATCAATCACATCTTATCTCATATTTGACACATGTAATTTTATTATGACTCTGATATTGGAAAATTTTGTGAGGAAGGCTAGGTCCTATCCATGGTATTACACTAAAACTCACAAAGATAACACTGATGAGGTGGAGTTAATGTGAAAATATGGTAAGAAGGGATGTTGGTGATAGGAGTGTGAAATTTTGGTAATTTGTGAAGAAGGCTAGGCCTTATCCATGATCTTACAATGCAAATCATAAAAGGAATCCCTAGATGAGTGATCAATGAACAAAATTTTTTTTTTGAAGAGGAAATATGAGAATTAAGGGAGTAAAAAAGGTAATTTAAAAATCATAATGTAGGACTATTATGAGAAGACCTTAGGAGACATGAGGCATACTAAGGACATGAGAAGATACTAAGTGACTAATGACCATCAATGTATAAAGGAAACTTTTTCATTATAGACACAAAGCTATGTAGGAAAATAAACATGCTACTAAGATTAACTCATGAAGGTAGATAGCTACAATAAAATTAAAATGGACCTACCTTCCAATGAAGTTTTCCCCATTTCTCAGGATCCCTTACAGAGCCATCAATCTACTGTGAAGATTGGGTACTTTCATGAGAAAGTAGGTAGCACTAAAAGATTTTTTTATTCTCCTTTTCTAATTTATTGGCCTACTACACCCTAATGGACCTTGGCTCTATCATGAGGCCAACTATGGAGTTTAATATTTGGTTAGAAGAAGGATATGTTCTTGAAATCACATCTTTAAGTGTGATTTGACTTTTAAGAATTTTGAATGTTTCCTTTTTATATCATTACATTTTTTTAAATGATTTGGATTTTGAATGTTTTTATGGCTTTTGTAAGATTCCTCCTCCATAAGAACTTATAATAACTAGTCATGAGATATAGAGTGATAGACATGAATGAGATTTAGGCTTTGGATAAACGAAGCTAAGTAACCAAAGACAAGATTGACTAGAACACTTAGGCTTAACTATGAACCAACATGTTATCTCTAGTCTCAACCATGTATATGCTTAGTTTTTGAAAGGGAATAAAGGGGAAGAAAGGAGATCCAAAGTGGATTGGTAAAAGGAGGGTATAATGAGATGAATTATTTACTAACTAATCACATGGTAAATAAGGAATGACTAAAGGGAGCAAGGTTTGAATAAGTAAGTCATAATGATAATTATCCATGTTTATAGAGATAAGATATCAAAAAATAATGAAAATAAAATAAGGGAGTCTTAATAAAGAAACTCAAGAATAAAAAGAAGGTAATGATATAGAATAAATCCATAAGCAACATAATGACATCATAAGTAATATAAAGTGTGAAATCAAAGTCATCATGTAAGATAAATAAGAATTTGACAAAAAGTCAAATGATATTACAAATAGATAAAGATAAAGTTGGAGCACACATCCAATCTAAAATAAGAATGTAAGAATACCATGCATGTGCTCATAAATAATGATATATTTATCCACACACATTATATAGAACATTTGATAAGTCTCAATGAAGTTGAATGCAAACTGCAACTAATGTCTCATCTATTTTCAGTAAAAACTAGGAAAATACTTCACATCTAATCTCCTCAATAGAAAATGTAGGAATGCTTGATGGATCATGCTAAAGAGGTCTGTCATGAAAGGAATGATTAGGATAATGCATGGGAGTGGTTTATGTAAGAGATGAAGGGATCACCATTAGGAAAGGATCCATAGGTGAGGGACTCATAGGTGGAGAAGGATCCACAGGTGAGGGATTCATGGGTAGAAGAATAAGAGGTGAAGAATGGAACACAAGAGGAGATGAAACAATATGAAGTGGAACCATGGGGGAAGAAGGAGGAACCTTATTATGAGAATAACCTATGGGAAGAATGGTAGAAGGTACAATAATAGTTATAAATGATTTTAAAGATGATGCTAAAGGATGCAACAATGATCAGTATGATGTGTGCCACATTAGTGATAGAGATAATATACCTAGCCATACTTAGGAATATAATCAAGTAGGACCTTCAAGGGAGGTATAGCCTTGTCTAAGGACTGAGGGGTAGTAGGATGTAAAGTGTCAATATATTAGTGCAACTTGCGATAATGCATAGATGAATGGTTATCTATGTCATAGAAGTAATAGATATGCCTATGAGTAGTCTTGGTAGGTGTACTCATAGGAGGAGAAGTAACAAAAGAGAAGGGATATTGGTAAGGATCATTAACCCATTTGGTAGATAAAATATCTAACTATGGTAAGGGAAGTAAACTATCACCAAGAGAAGGTGGTGCTGGTGGAGAGATAGGGTAGGGCTCAACAACATGAGAGATATGATTAAAAGAAGGAACAAACTTAGTTAAAGTGGGTATAAGAATGAGATCTTAAATAATATCTACTAAGGGAGGGGTGGGGTTTATAAAAGGTTTAAGGAGAGTTTCACATATCTTAGGTATAAAAAGGCAATAGGGGTCATGGTACCTAATAAGGTGATAGGGCCCAATTATAACACAATGTATAAGCATACTCATATAAGGTTATTTAAAAATTGGAGGTGTCTATACCATCTCTACCCCATGATAAAGAGAAAAATTCTAAAATTAGGAATGATATACGATGGAACATAAGAAGATATACTAAAATATTAAAGCAAAGAGGAATGGTAATATATAATCTCAGCATCATGGGCCTAAATAAGACCTCCTAAGAATGGATTTTCTAAATTATAACCATCATCAAAATCAGGCATATGAAGATCAATGACATAGGTAGGGATGCCATTGTCATATGACAAAGTGTGATGAGTGGAATTTCAAGTCTTAGTTAAGATAATGAGGATGCCATCACAAAGTGGTTTTCAAGAGTGAGGTTGTGAAGAAGCAAGAAGTTGAGAGATGAGATGAGGTGAGAGATAAAAAGTTTTAATCTTGAGATTGATCTTATCAGGCTCATCATCATAAAAATATGTGAGGTTATGGGAATATTCCCAATAAGTTTAGGATGACCATTGTAACCTTGAATGGAATTGATGGGAAAGTTAAATTATTGAGGCTCATGAAATGGAACACTAGGCAAGGGTTCAAGGGTAAGAATATTGAATATACCCTGATCTTGAAATTATTCAAAATTCCAAGGGTTAGTGTCACCCTATATCATATGGATGGATCCATTATGAGGAAATTTGATGCATTAGCAAGTGGAAGAATCAGCTACTCTCATATAATGAGTCCATGCCTACCAAGTAGAATGTTGTAAGATAGAGGAAAGTTAAATATCATCACCTTCAATTGAACGGTGATAGGTGGGATAATAAGGGGGATCTATACACAACCTAAAGGAGGCATTTTCCTTCAGTCATAACCTTGACATGTTCTACATGTGGACTTAATATTGCATTCAAAATATCTAAGGGTTTTTATAAAATCACGAAAATCCACCCAAGTGCCATAACCCTTATCAATCAAGGCATGATTGACTTGGATATCACTAATTTGGACACTAATGAATAGAGAAAGATCATCTACATGAAAAAAATCAAATCAAGGATGATGAAAGCGATGGGAAATTTGAGGGAAAGAGAAGTGTCTATTATTTCATCAACATATATGGACATATATTCGCACTATTTTAATATGCTATCTTTAGATCCAAATAAGATTGATTCGAGTCATGTTAGGGGAGGATGATTGATGTTATTTTAAATATAATATGCATAAGATGGTTATGACGACATGGATAATTCCTCATAAGCTCAAGAAATGGGATTTGGGATGGGAAATTAGTGAGCTCCATGATAAGATCCCACTCATCATAACCCATAAGAAGATTGTTAGAAAGAGGTGCATAGTGTTGAAGGAAATCCTCAGAAGGAAGAGCTGAAGTACATTATAATTTATGTTGATAAGAGGTAGAAGGTTTAGTGAGAGGACAAGTTGGTAGATTATGTTGAGAAGATGAAGCAATTGATGCAAGTTGGTTTTGAAAATTGATTAAAGAAGTGTTGATATAAGCTTGAGTGTCATTGGTGTTAGGTAAAGAAGATGGAGGGATGGCATAGATAGTATGAGAATTGTTATCCAAGGGAGGAAATGGAATTGGTTTATCAAAAGTTATAAGGTCATCATGTCCCAACTCATTTAAGTGAGTTGGAGAAGAATCTTGGATACCATGAAATGTGTGAGACAATGGTGGTGTGTAGATAGGTTGAGGGTCAATGAAAGAAACCACCCTTTGCATATTAGTCATATTAACCACATTATCTTTAGTCTTTGGTTAAATAATACTATAAAAATTATTGGTATAACGGGTGGGCTTATCTTTGTTATCTTGGTGATTTGGAAGAGGATCTTTATAGATGGCCAAATGAGCATTAGCTTGATTTAAAGCTTGAGATTTAGTATTTATTTCATGGGATTTGAAATCAATGTCATAGGATTGTTGGAATTTTCAAATGATATAATCATGGTCAATATTGGGACCAATAAGAAAATCCATAGCCAAATTACAAAGTTACTGACAGGTCTCATGAGAATGACCCTAACTAGTGTAAAACCAACAAAATCTATTAGGATCATACCAAGATTTCATAGGACAAGTGGGATCAAGTTATCAAGGTAGAGGCATGGGTAGACATTTTAATAATTCTATTGAGGATAAGGGTCTATGAACATTGATGTTTTTAGGTAAATATAAATGAGGATTGGTGAATTATTGAGAAGGGGGAGCTAGTTCTGAAGATTGGTTAGCAACAACAACTTGAATAGTATGAATAGTGTCATAAGAGTCTATGACACCATCATTGGTAACATGAAGATTATTATTCTTAAGTAATATATGAATTCCCACAAAAGGTTGGGGTGGCTTAAATTGATGCATAATAAATTCTTGACATTTAGCTTGGTGTAGTCATATAAAATGTGAAAATTCATAGCTTGAGTGTGGCTTGTGACACTCAAATCATAGGTCCCTCTTGCTTGCTCTCAAGACCCTTCTAGGCACATTCTCAATCATTCCTAGTCATCCATAGCCTTACAAAAAGTGATTCCACCTCCTCCAGGTAGCATTTCCTAGGCTAATCCTATCCCCCTAGGTCTTGTACCTTTAGGATAATAGTGCCCAACTTAGATTATAGCGCTAGAACCTAGGGTGTTCATTTATGGTGGTCCTATCCAATTGAATTTTCATCTCCAACAATCATTTTCAGCCTAACATGAATACTTTTGACCCATGACCAATAGATCTCTATAAAATACCATTCAAAGTTCATTTAGAATGGGTGGGAAAATATCACATAACAAACAACAATATAAGAAAAACCACTAAGGAAATCTTCTCTATTCTCTACATACAACCATATAATACAACTATAAGCTTATTAAAACCCTCACACCAGTCCCTAGCCACCTCTAGCACACCCAATTTAGCATTTTACATCTTCATATACACTATTTCATAAAGTACATCAAGTGGGAGAAATACATATGGATTGATCACTCTTCAGAGTATTGGTATGTAGGAAATGTGCCCACATAAGGGGTGTGGATACATGTTTAGTGCATCTTACACACACTAACCCCCCCTCTATCTCAAATTTTGTCAAAGCATAATGGAGTCTAGGGTTTGAAGACTAAATCATCTCTACAAGGAGTTTTATAGACATTCAACATCCAAAATTTTATAAGCAGGCTCACATGGGAACAACGAATAAAACCCAAAAAGATTAGGTCTCTTAGATGATAGTGGTAGAAGAGGACTATAGTACCAAACCCTAGGGTGTCTTATTTCAACACTCCCATCCTTTCATAAAATGAAAGCCAGATCCTGATCCAAAACACTATCCCAATCTTGCATAATAGATTCTAGACCTTATCTCAGTCATCATATTATATTTCTAACTAAGTCTTATTTTCTCTACATTTATTACTATTTTTAGAAAGGTTTAAATGAAAATTAAATTATACAAATCAGTATCTTAATTATTTCCATATTATTTACAAATTTAATTAATGTAGACCCTTAACTAAGACTCTAATATTCCAAAAATAATTAAATCATTTGGTGAACCCAACTTACTTCATTTGCACATAAAAACCCTAGAAACCCTAGGGTAAATTCCTTACTTATTTTTATAATATATATATATATATATATATATATATATATTAATTACATATTTAAATCATAAATTCAATTTTTAAAATTCCATAGTAATTTAAAAAAAAATATTTTCTTTAAAACCTTAGTTGCATATACTAGGTCCCTTTAAATCAAGAATTTTCCAATATTTTTTGATTTTTTAATTACATCTTTAAATCATAAATTCACTTTAAATTTTAAAATTTCACAGTAATTTAATTTTTTTTTCAAATCCTAGTTGCATATAATAGGTCCCTTTGATTCTTGAGGTATCACCTTACATGTTTTTGAGCTTTGTATCCTTTTCATGCATATTTCAGTTCATTTTTTAGATTATATTTATTTAATCTTTTCTTATATTATTCAATTTGTTTTCATTATGCCACCTAAGCACCTTGCATCTCTTCCTTTGAGATGAAGTGCAAGACTTAGTAGTAACCCTCTTGAATTCACCCAGATTCCTTCAACTCGACAATATACCATAGATAAACAACTAACTTAGGTTCTTTCTATAGATCTTACACATCTAGATTACACCAATTTCCATAAGGATAATTTTGACAATGAGCAGTATGAAAATAATAATGATGATACAAACAAAAATGTTCATGACCCACCAGATCAGACTCTTTATCCACTTTTAACTATTATTGATAATGAAGTTTTACTCAACAAAGATTTGATACTACAAGGTTTTTGAGAAAGACTCAAGAAAAAAGCCTCAAGATCATACTCTTATCTTACAATCTATCATGTAAATAAAAAAGGATAAATGAGTTGAGTCTTCCATTCCTTCATAACATCTAGTTATAAATGACACTATGGGGGCAACTATGTCTCAATAACCCCCTATAGTAGCCCAACCTTCTTCTATGCCACTAACAACTATAACTAGTACATCTTTGTCTCCTGATGTGTAGAGCTTGTGCAAGAGATAAAATCTCTTCAATCCAAGGTATTATATCTTGAACAAGGTACTTCTAGACCTACAAAGGCCTTACATTCTTTTGCTCTACTTCATACACCATTGACAAATTACATTGCTTCTATACCCTTTCTACCAAGTTTTATTCAACTCAAGCTCACTCTATATGATGGCAAGGGTGATCTAAAGACACATTTGAGAGATTTTTATGCAACATTCTTGGACTATGTGCTAAATGACTAGCTACTAACTAAGCTATTTCCATAGAGTCTAAAGGATTATGCTTTACAATGGTTTTATATTCTACCAAATTAGTCGATCAATGTATTCAATCCTTTAGCTGACATGTTCCTAACTCATTTCAGCATTAACATTAGTGATAAGGTTTCCTATGACCAAGTTGTACAATAGAAACAAAGGTCAAATGAGCATCTCACAGATTATGTTCTTCGATATAAGACTATCTTGGCTTAGATGACTAGCCCCATGGCTGATCAAGAGTTACAATATCTCTTCAAATAGAGTCTTCTACCAACTTTGCATGAGTCAATAATGTTCAAAATATTCTCTTCCTTCACTGAGTTATGTTATACACTAAAGGAAAGGGAAGTCAAATTAAATTCAATGGGCAAATTCAAGAACACATGTATATCAAAAAAAATAAACAAGAGTAAAAACAAAATCCCATACAAAATAAAGGTCAATGATAACAAGAGTCTGAATCAACCTACAGTCAATGTGGCTTTAGAGCCCCCTCAATGAGTGGTTTTATCAATACCTCCTCAGTGAACATTTTCCAATCTACTAGTATCTCATCTAGAGTTTTAAAATAGCTTTTGGAATGTAATATCATATCTCACCCTCCTATTTGGGAAGTTGATCCAACAAAGCCTCTTCCATGGAGATATCATCTGAATGTATTTTGTGATTTTTATAGGGCTCCAAGCCTTATAACAAACAAATGCATTAGTTTGAAACACAAGATACAAGACTTGATAAATGGCAACATTATTAATTATGGCACTCTAATCGAGCCTCCTCAGGTAAAGCAAACATAGGATAAATTTTTGAGAATATTTTTAGATCTTTTCCTATAATATTCTAAATAAGAGATAGGGGACACATCAGGTGTTCACTGAGAACCTTAAATTATCACATCATTTGAGTAATATGATTGGTGTATAAAATTATAACATTCTAGCTAAAACTTCCATCTCCTTCTCAGAGAAAGAAAAAGTTGAGGATGATTCAAATTATCATGCACTCTTTATCAAAGCTTACATTCATAATCATCCTATTCATAGTGTTCTCATAGATAATGGCTCTAGTGTAAACATATGCACTATGATAATATTGTAGTATTTGGGATATTCAGAGTAAGATATTACCCTGATGGACATGGTTATCAATGGATTCAATAGGCACATACAAAGTTAATTGGGTGATATTGTAATTCCTCTATAGGTTAGTCCAAAATATATGGCCATACTATGTACTATTATTCCTAGTGTAGGAGTTTTTGATATGTTACTTGGTTGACCATGGATTCATAAACTTTGAGCAGTACCTTCTATAGTTCATAGATACATGAAATTTATTCATGCTAATCAAGTTGTTATAGTTGGTAGTGTTCTATATGAGTTACCATTCCCTACTTCAAAGCCATATATTATTTTGTAGTCACTAGTTTTAGTTTTGCCACCAACTTCAATTTCTCCACCAATTTTAGTTATTCTTCCAGTTTAGATTTAGACACAGTCAAGGCCTCCATCATCAACATAGAGAGCTCATAGATTTACACAAAGGTCTCTTTTAGAGAAACCATAATTTTAGGATTCTAGATAACTTCTAGTTACAATTCTCACACTTAGGGTAGTATCATTAGGATTTCATGATTCTACAGATAAATCACATGTTCATAGAGCTTATCCTACCACCATATGGGTCTCCAAGAACCCCATAATTGCATCTAACTCTTAGAGTTATAGGGGGACCCCACAGTTAGGTTCCATTATAAATATTTTAGAACACTTACAACATATATAAATTTTAGAGCCATAATCTTAGCCATTCCATTGTTCTTCATGATCATGCATGATCCCTCTCATCGATATATGACACCATGATAGAGAGTCTCTTACAAGACTCATTGGTTAGTATCATTTCTCCTCAATTAATTTTACATAACTTCTTTTCAATTTCTTGTACATAATTTCCTCATGATTGATTGTACATAACTTATATTAAAAATACAAAAATATTCAAATATATCAAAATACCAAAAATAATAAAACATTTCAAATTACAAAAACATTCAAATAATTCAAAAACACATAAATATTTTAATTGTATGCATCATCCATGATTTACATTTTTAATATTATGCTAGACATACATTTTGTACTATGTTATTATTTGTCAATTTATCTACATTACCATGCTTCACTTGATCTTCTTTAAGTGTGTGCAATGACATCTAGATCCTTGATTCCTTTACTCAACCCATTGATAGAGAAGCCTACTTCTACTTTCAAGACAAAAAATGATATATATACCCACTAGGGGCATCTTCAACATGATTACACCACATAAGTTATGTCATTCCTACACCAAATACTCCATTTATCATTATGATGTACACTAATTACTAGCTTACATATATTACTTTATCGACACTCACTAGTATATAGTACTCATGAATTTATTTTCATATACCTAGCCTTGTACTACATGTCTTACATACTTTCACTTCTTGATTTGATTAGTTAGGTGTTATTGTATTTCTAGTATTTACATGCTTTCCTTTCTTGCTTTGCACAGCTAGATGTGATTGCATTTATCAGTTTCTATTTTGTCTCTTATATGTGCCTTAAGACATTTACCAATCTCCTTTGATTTTATTCTTGTGTGTGCCTTAGAACATTTTCCAATGTCCTTTGCGTATGCTCTTCTATGTGATTGTGTCTTTCATGCCAACCTTGATTATTTCCAATTGTATGTGTAAGTGATATTTGAACATGCCTTGTATACTCACTTTCTAGTTTGACTGATATGCGCCCATGTCCCTTATTTTCTTGGCCCCTTGGCCACTCTTGTATGCTTCTTTCTTCTTGCCTTGTGTGCTTGTTGCTTGATTACTTTTCAAATTTTTTCAATGCCATGATCCACATCATGCATTATCTTGCTTTTTTAGATGCCATGATGGACATCATGCTCCATCCCTCCTTGATAACTAACAACTAACATTTCAAGTTTTAATTCAGTACATTGCACATGCTATTGCATTGTTATATCTATCTAGGCATACCCCTATTAATCTAATAATATCTCATTTAAACCATGTTATATCTTGGGATATCTTATTGATTATCATTGATATATCATATATTCTCACAACATAGCACACTTACAGGGCTCTTTCCTCTGAGAATAGTCATTGTAGGATCTTCATTCCTACTCTCAAAAGAGGAGGTAAAAAATAGGGATTTTGTCATAGAGATCAAAGTTCCTATTGGTCAAAAAATAAGCTTTTGGAGCACCCAAAATAGTATCTAGACTTTAAAATAGGTAGAATATACCAGGTAGATAATGATAATTATAGAACAATCATCAGAATTAGCCTAGGACAAGAGTGCCAAGATTGGAATACAACACTAGATAGTAGGGTGTTTGATTTTGACACTCCTATCCAAACAAAAAAAATAGATTTTCTAGAAATAGAAAAAAAAGTAAGTAAAGTTACTATTTTGTTAACAAGTGCAATTTAGAATCAATAGTTTTAGTATAGTTTTCCTAAAAAAATATAGATATAGGGGGCATCATGCATGGAATGATGGCTCTTACTTACAGTTTTAGATTAGGTAATTGATATACTTCTAGATCAAAATCCATATTTCAAGCACCAGTGATTGGGGGTAATGTGCATGACACATGTGACTTCTTTTCTTTGTAAGTTTAGTATACTACCTAGGTATTCTCAGTAGTTGTATGCCTTATTTTATATATATATATATATATATATATATATATATATAGGTGGTTGGCATCATTTCCAAGTGGTTTCCACATAAGCCCATTTCCAAAATTTGGAGTGGTTTTTATGCAATCCTAATCTCCACCTTTTTCAAGCAACGAAGAATGGCATAATTTATAACACACATTTGGATATCCATGCCAAATTATTAGATTATAGAACATTTTACGGGCTTCATTATCCATCTCATATGACACACATTTCATATTGGTATTAGTTCATAGATTCGTTTCATAGGGCAATGATGGATCCAAAGGACTAGTTAGCCTTTGTATTCTTGAGATATGTACTCAAAGGGATTAGACACATATTCCAAACATTTATTAACACATGCATGATCACATAAATTCACTTAGTGGGTGATGAAGGATCCAAAAGGCCAACCTTTAAATTCTTGAGCCACTCTCAGGGAATTGAGCATTCAACTCTGTTCATGATATTACTCTTTATACAACATCATTTAGCACATACCCAACATCACTCAACATCACAATATGTTTTACATTGGTTTTCATACTTGGTGAGGTGTATTAATTCCTTTATCTTCCTATCTTTCTTACCTAGCTTTGTACATTCTTATTTTTGATATAGTGTATCTATTAAGAACTAATCTAGTCATTGTTTTTTCTTGTAGATTTACACTTCACAATATGCTCTCTCTATGTACACCTAACATCACATAGCTTCATGAGCTTCACCCTTGTAGGTAAGTTCAGGTACACTTTATATTTTTCCTTAATCCTAGTATTTTGCTTTGCTACATCACTAGAATAAAGGGGGGGAAAATGTAGTCATATAAAATGTGAAAATTGGTAGCTTGAGTGTGGATTATGAAACATAACTCATAGGTCCATATTTATTGATTTCATGACCCTTATAGGCACCTTCTCATTGATTCCCAATCATCCATAGACTTCCAAACAATCTCCTCTAGGTAGCATTTCCTATGCCAATCCTATCCCCTAGGTCTCATACTTTCAGGATAATAGCACCCAACTTGGACTATAACACTGGACCATAGGGTATCCATTTTTGGTACTCCTATCTAATTGCATTTTTAACTCCAATGGTCATTTCCTTCTAGTTCCTATGCCTCTTCTTGTCGGCCTAACATGAGTACTTTCAACCCATGACCAATAGATCTCTATCAAAGCCCATTCAAATTTCATTTAGAAAGGGTGGGAAAACATCATATAGCAAGAAAAAATACAAAAAAAAACACTAAGGAAATCTTCCCTATCATCTACATATAGCCAAAAAAACAACTACAAGCTTATTCAAACCCTCACACTAGTCCCTAGCCACCTCAAGCATAGCCAATTTAGCATTTTGCATCTTCATATACACTATTACACAAAGCACATCAAGTGGGAGAACTACATATGGTTTGATCCCTCTTTGGAGTATTGGTATGTAGTAGTGTGCCCACACAAGGGGTATGGATACATGTTTAGTGTATCTTACACATACTACCCCCCTCTATATCAAATGTTGTCAAAGCATAATGAAGTCTAGGGTTTGAATACTAAATCAGCTCTACAGGGAGTTCCATAGACATTCAACTTCCAAAATTTCAAAGGTAGGCTCACACAGGGATAGTGAATAAAACCTATAAACTTCAAGTCTCCTAGACAATATCAATAAAAGAGGACTATAGTGTCAGACCCTATGGTGTCTTATTTTGATGCTCTTATCCTTTCATGAAATGAAGTCCAAATCTTGATTCATAACATTGTCCTAATCCTGCACAACACATTATAGACCCTATCTTAGTCATCTCAATCTATTTCCATCTAAGTCTTATTTTTTCCACATTTATTAATATTTTTAGAAAGGTTCAAATTACAATTAATTTATAAAAATTAGTAACTTAATTATTTCCATCTTGTTTACTGATTTAATTAACTCAAACCCTTAACTCAATTAAGAATAAGACTCCAATATTCCCAAAATAGTTAAATAACTTGGTCAATATCCTTTTCTAAAGTACATGGAGAGAGAGTCCAGACCTGATATTATAACTTGGGAAAAAGAGCATTGGTAAAGAGATGGAAAAGGTTATCTTCAACCATATTATGTTCACATTTGTTGGACAATGTCTTCCATCATATAATGAAATCTTGGGTAGTTTCAATTTTAAGTTACTTACAATTGATAAAATGGGTGAAGGTATTCTTAGGAAGATCACTAGTTTATAACGCTTAGACTAGAGCATTTACTAAATCTTCCAAACTAGTAATACAATGATTTTTAAGTTGGTTGTACCAATCTAAAGCATCACCTGTGAGAGTTTTGGATAATAGCTTGGTAGTGATAAAGGTATTTAATTTGACCCAATGTTTATATATATTTCTAATTTTTTTAAGATTAAGAGTAGGAATAGTTGACCCATTGTAATAAATGGTAGTGGTGATACCTCCTATATCAATATTATAAATTTGAGTTGTAAGAGGCTCATTTTAAAGATGCTTGATTGTATTTTTGACAAGAGGATGTAGAAGGATGAGATTACCATGAGAATATTAAAGAGGAGGTGGGGGAACATTTTGATTATGCATGACCCATGACATCTGTTGAGGGTGGGTTTGAAGATGGATAAGGTGGTTTTGCATTTGCATCAAATTATTTTCATTATTAGCTTGAAAATCATTTATTCAATTAAGGGTTTGTTATAGGAGTTGATGGGTTTGAGTTACATTGTTAGCATTGTTTGAAGCATTATAATTGGAAGTAGTGGCTTGGGTATCACTATGGGTGTTAGTAAGAGCTTGAGAAGATCTGTTAAAATGTGAGGCACTAGTGGAAAAATTTGCTTATGAGGAAAAAGATGGACTAGTAAAGGGATGAGAAGAGGAAAAACTAGAGGCATGATTACCATGGGTAGTAAACGATGCACTAGTGGAAGAATTAAGGAGAGTGGGTCTTGGAAAATTCCCACTAGATGTATAACATAACATGTCAGTAGAGATAATAGGCTTGGAGGTATAGGAAATTAAAGTAGAAGTCATGGTATGAGAAGGGGTCAACATAGAGGGAAGAGGCTAAGAAGAAAAGAAGCTAGTATTCTCAAATCTATGTGAGAATGTGGGAGAAGGTGAATAAGGATCTTCAACTTGACCACTAATCATGAGATGGTAAATGGAAGAAGGATCCTTTCCTTGATGTTAAGGAAATTTAGAGATAAAGAAGAGTATTTCAAGTGTATACTCTAATTCAAGTTGATCTTTAAGTGAGAAGAGAGGATTACGAAGTGAAGAGGAATGAGGATGGGTCCCATAGTTTTTTATGCAAGTGGATATATGAACATTACTTTCATCTAGAAGAGGATCCATAATATACTTATGGGAGACCTTATGAGGGTTGGTAAGACTCATCATATCTATTGAATTCAACTCAGTGTTGTCTTCAAATAGAGAGTTTATGATGAAGGAGAAGGAATATATTATGTAAAAGTGATGCAAAAGCAAAGAAATAGGAAGGGATAAATGAGAGTATATATTCAATTGAGTTGAACTAGTGCTAAAAATAAGGTCTAAAAACTAAGAAAATAAAGATATAGAGTCAACAGGGTCGACCTAGTTCTGTAACTTAGGATAGAAAATATGCAAAGAAGGATATAAAGTTGATAGGGTCAACCTAATATTGTATCATGAGGGGTAAAAAAGAATACTATGTTAACAGGGTCTACTCAGTATTGTAGGTAGAAAAAATAGACAGTCTATAAGAGACTTTGTCGATCAGAATGATAGTTTGCTAAAACAGGAAATTTTTTTTAAGTACTTTTGAAAGCAAAAAATGAAAAGAAACACACAATCAATTGTGTTAATGAGGATGATCCAATTGAGGCACACAACACAAAACCTTGTACTAATGTTGGTCAATGTAATTTTTTGCAATACAACATACAATTGGGTAAAGAGCAAGCATTCAACTTGGAAATAAATGCTAATTGGTCATCTTGAATGTTATTAGATTATTATTTTAAGTGTGATAGGAAGTTGGCTGTAAATAGGGAACTGAAAAGCAATCTATAGATGATTTTAGGATGTTTAGGTTGAAAAGGATCTATGTTGGCAATGTTACTAGCTTGGTATTAGGGCCTACCCTTTACTTCACACACCATAATGATAAGGGTGTCAGGTGATTTACCAATATATACCATTGAACACATGTTTATAATTGGCTAGAAAACCAAGTTGGCTTCCCCCTTGGTGATAAAATCTAAGTAGGTAGGCCTTGGGTAGACAATTGTTTAATTGTGTTTTAAGATTATGTGATTTGGTAATGTGTGTAAAAAAGAAAAAAGTAATGCAACTAAATGGTATATTGAAAAACCACCTAATTAGACTATGTGATCTATTCTAAGCATGCAAGCAACTAAAATTGAAAGTGTGAGCTAATTACTAGCATATAGGTGTTAAATCCAAATTTGAAACATAGTCTAATGTTGGTTCAAATGATAGGGAAAACAAAGATTAAAGTACAGAGTCGATAATGTCATTACTATACTGTTGAAGTAAGGGTCTATTTAAGAACTATGTCGACAGTGTCGACCTAGTCTTTTAGATATAAGATAAAATACATAATGAGGTCGATAAGATCAACCTAGTTTTTTGTATAAGGGTAGTTTTAAAGACTATAAACTATGAAAAATAAAACTATAATGAATAACATAAATGACATAAAAAGAGAGAAAGAAACGTTGGTGGGGTGGAAGATTTAGATGAAAGTGAGATTGCTATTGAAGTGCCTTAATTTTTACTTGCAAATTATACCAACTATTTTAAATGGGTTGGCCTAGTTATGTAGTTCCCTATTTACTAAAGCTTATGAAGAATACTATATCGACAATGTAAACCTATCACATTTTCTATAAGCATAGAAGTGTACTATATTGATTGGGTCAACCTAATAGCCTATTTAGAAGTGAAAACCTATACTGTGTTGATCTGTTTAACCCAGTAGCCTATATTTGATGAAGACCTACAGAAATAAAACATAGTCATTTTGATGTGACTGTGTTAAACCTGTGCACATAAATTAGAAACTATATTATCACTGTTGACCTAGTATTATAAATATAGAACAATAATAAATAAAATGATTAAATAAAAATGTGAAAGAAAACCTGTAAAGGTTAGATTCACATCGAGTTCACTAGAATGTATGCAGTCAAAAATGAATCATGTCTATAATCAATCCTAACTAAAATAAGATAGATCATACTTATACTTCAAATTGGGAATACACTAGATAATTAGGAACATGCCCAATATGGGGATCGACTAAACATAATTAGGGGATCTCTTACCACAATAAACAATGTTAGGGAGGGTTCCAAAGCTTCCAATCAAGTAAAATCATGTAAGAACCCTAACTAGGTCTTATGTTTTCATATTTCACTAAACTAATAACAAGTAAAGTAAAGTCTAATCTAGTGCTCACCAAAGCTTATGGCACAAAGTGGGGGTAATAAATAACAATTGTAAATATGTATAAGAGACATATACTCACATCAATGTATATAGAATCCTAAAACATGGAAGAGAAGTAAAAATGCATATTTATATACTCTTACAAAGGAGGAATAAAGTTAGGAATTCTTACCTTTGAAGATGAACCCTCTGAGCCTCAATCTCTTCCTTGGCTAGGGTGATTCACAAGAGGTTTTTGTAGTATATAAGGATGATAAGGATAAAATAGCTATAGGATACAGAACCTATCAATGCATCTAAAAGACTGTTTCACAAAACAAGATTTGTATCTCTAAAGAAATTATAAAACCCTATGTTTGATCCTCAAGTAGAATGATGGATAATAAGATGCACAATAACTCTTACTTCTTCTCTTCTTCAAATAATGGAAAAATGACCTTGAATATATAGGAAAATTTAACCCTAATTCCTTCTAATTTTTTTGGCCAACAGGGTCAACCCAGTTGATCTAGTACTGTTATGGATAAAAATTCACTAGGTCACATGTTAGGTCAGCCAAGAGCTGACCTAGACTCTAAATGAATTTTACCCAAAATAGTACAAGGCTGACCTAGTTGACCTAGTAATTAAAAAATTGAAAGGGTCTTAATGCTAAAAAAGTTGAAAAAAGGTAGGAAATGACTAAGGAGTGTATAATATAAAAGAACAAGATTAGGGATATGGTTTTTAGGAGACAAGTTTGTAGATAACAAGTGGAAAAAGAGACAATAATTTTGTGAAACACCAATGGTTTTCCCACACCTTTCTCAGTGTACACTTTAAGACATGCACTTAGGGAGATTGAGACTCAATGGTTTTTTATAGGATAAAGAGCATCAGTAAGTGATAAAATTTTTAAAATATTACATGTATACAGTTTCTAGGTGAGGAATGAATGATGGTTGATCTTGTATATATACCAATCCTTTTTATAAATATCTAATATTAAATCACTTAAGATAACCTTTATGATATGTTTCATTTTCAAATTAGATGAATTTTAGGCACTAGACACTTTATTATAAAATTAGACACTTATGTCAATGTAGATGTTTGTCTAGGATGCAAGTGACTAAGAAGCTACAAAACAAGTACAAGTCTAAATTTAACAATGAAGGATAATTATCAAGTTTAGAGATTTTTAATAATATAAAAGGCTTTGTCATAATAATAAAAATGGTTGGACTAAGAGATAAGTATTTTAGGCACAAAAAGGTTGTAAAGATGATCCTTTTGATAGAGGGAAGGTCTAGAATAGAAAGGTACAACCATGATGGATATTTTTCAAGAGTAAAAGACTAGAGTATTATGTAAATTAGATTTTAGTATATACATTTCACCCCCTTTGATATAGTAATGAAATTTATATTTTAAAGGAATAAAATGCATATTTGGGTGTGTATAACACACCTTATATTTACATGATCTCAACTTGAGTGATTTATTGGTGACTGACCTAAAACCAAGATGATGTTACAATATATAATTAGTGTATGAAATTTGGAATTAAAATAATTTGAAATTATTGAAAGTAGAAAGATCAAGGTTAAGAGTACACCTATGTGTTGATGTAACCATCTTTCCTTTTAGAATTTTGATTTGAAAGGATGCCTTATTATGAGTTATTGAATATGATATTAAGACAAATTTGAACCTGCAAGTGTGTGTGTGTGTGTGTATATATATATATAGTGGATAAAACATGCCCCCACCCTTGATGTAATGGTGATTTGTAACACATCCATTGATCTTGTTTCATCTCAATAATGAAACCCAAATATGTGCATGATCTGGTGAGTGTGAATGATTTAATCAAGCCACAATATATTTGGTGAGGATGGATGATTTAATCAAATCCAACCTATAATTTTGGTAAGGTTAGATGAATTAATCATGTCTAACTTATAATCTTGGTAATATTGAATGATTTAATCAACTCAACCTTCTAAAATTGAACCAAATATTGTAGTATATTATCTCAATAACAATCCATAAAATTCCAACTAGGTATAATAATAGTTCATAATAATATAAAAAATCTAGAAATGATTTTATTTTTCAATTTTAGGTGCCCTTTGCATGGCATGTGCACCTTATATATGTCTCTAAATATAAACTTGGTATAGTCATAATATCAAGGTATAGAATGCTACTAAAAATGTATATTTTATTGGTAGGAGAATTTAGATTGTAAAGCTACATAGGATATTTGTTTGATATTCATGCATTATATACTCATTTTGTCATTGTATAAGTCTATTTATCCTATTTTCATGACTTATAATAGGATAGAATATGAAGCGACTCCTCTTTTGGCACCAAGTATGAGAAGAAGATGAATAGTCATAGACATGAAATGTCTATATATATGTTTGTTTGTAAGAATTTAAGGGTTCCACTTTTAAAGAGATCAATAAAGATTTATCTAGTTATCGTTACCTATGAGATTTATTATTATGTTCCTTGAGGGCATTCTTGTATGTAATGTTTTGGTTATTTTTTGTCTAATTACTCTGAATGCATTATTTATGTTTATTCAATATTGGTTGTTCTTAATTCCTAAATAATGTACGATAATTAATTCTCACTATATTTTTATTATCCAAACTCCTGTATGAATATAATACACTATTCTATGCACACAAAGTATATCATAGATATCCTCATCCTTAGCATGTTATGATGCTTTAGGAACCTCTATTAATAATAGTGTGATGAGAGTGAAACACTCTTTTTATTGGAAATTAATCTAATATGGTCACTAGGGTGGAGAGATATTGAGATATGGTTAGACTAAAGGATGTATAATTTTATAGAAGAAGAATAAAAA
This sequence comes from Torreya grandis, assembly GCA_037957365.1. Taxonomy (NCBI): domain Eukaryota; kingdom Viridiplantae; phylum Streptophyta; class Pinopsida; order Cupressales; family Taxaceae; genus Torreya; species Torreya grandis. The sequence goes on from JARHVA010006274.1 coordinate 392,960, forward strand.
AAGACTGGTCTCACTGTACATGAAATCATTTGAGAGCATATTTATGGAGGGATTTAAGAATTTTTTTGGTGTGAGTTACCTAAATTGTTACCTAAATAGTCAAAATGATTGAAATATCATTGTTTTAACCCAAGGATGGAAGAAACTGTAATTTGGACTGAAGAAAAGATATACTAGTTGTAGATATTAAAAACTAATTGGACAAAATCAATAGATCATTGGGTTGATACTATAGTAGATGGATATATAAATGAGTTTGTAGTATAAGCATACATATATTTTGAAGATGTGAAGGACTTGTTCTTTAGTGGAATTTGAGGGAAATTTTTACAGTGACTGCTTATCTTTGGGAAGATATTGGTTGTGGATAAGGTTATGGTGCCTACTCCAGCCAATATGGAGTAGTCACTTTGGGTGTATGGGGGTGTGTGAGACATGATAGTGAATGATTATTAGATGATAAAATAAGGCTTGAACTTGAATCTAGAATATAGACATGAGAGAAGAAGAGTCAGAAGAAAATTCTAGATTCAAAATGTCAGCTATGACAACCAAATAGATGGAGTAAATAGAATAATATCTAGGTAGATATGATTAGAGTTAAGAGTTGAAATAAAATAGATGAAGAATGAGTAAGAATACATGATGAATGAGAAGAAATAGATGAAGAATTAGGGACAAATAAATACAAGATGAAATAAGATGAATGCCGACAGAAAGAAAGAAGTGACAAAGAATGAGAGAAAGAAGAGATGTTTGAATAAAAAGGCAAGAATAGTGTAAAAGTATATCAATTAGATGATAGATGTAGTGTGCAGTTACAATAATGGGTATTATCAAAATAAGGACATGAAGTATTAAATAATAAGTAGAACAATGTCATAAATTAATCATAGGTTCAAGTTTAGAAGAATAAGAAGTTGCAAGAAAGAATCATTGAGTGGAAGAGCACATGTCCCCACAACCCCATTTGTTATATTCTAGTAGAAGTTTTTAACCAAAATAATAGACAAACAATAGTTGAGAAGGTCCATTTTAAAAATAGGTACATTTTTGGGTAATAAAATTGAAACAACCTCAATTTTTAAGGCTTTGAAGGCCATAGGGTTTGTTGAACCAAGAGAGAAATGTAAGTAATACATAAAAATAGAGTGCATAGATTAACCTTCCTAGTGTGTAGGCAAATATTCATAGTGCGAAAGAAGGATCATATAAAATGCAACCTCACCTTATAGTAGTGTGAAATAGATCCCTTAAACACCAATTTATAAAATGGGTGTTGTAGGATCATTTATAGATCTAGCAATATATGATGGGTCTATAGACCCTGAACAATACTTACTAACATGTGAGATGAGATGACAAGATAAGGGTATTAAAATGACGCTATAAAGAAGTTAAAATTAATAGGGGCATTGAATATAAGAGCACTTAAGTTTATGTACCATAAAGAAATTGCTCAGGCAAGTCTACAATAGGTTAAAGAAGGGCTTATCATATAATTTAAGATAAATAAATGTACAAGTTAGACTATTCAAGACCTAAAGGAAATTAGGTAGAAGTTAGGAGAATCAGTCTATGATTATGATCATAGGTTCTCAGATATTATGAATAAGTGGAATTTGCCTTAGTAGATAAATATAAAGTTGCATGGTTTATTGAAGGACTACATTTCAGGATCAGATTTGCTATAGCGCATACCCAATATGATATTAAGGCAGATGCTAGAGTTGCCTCTCTTCAAGTGGAGAAAATTAAAGATTATGGGGAAGCTCTCATAATGGGTTATAAGATTGAAAATACATTGTAAGATTTTATGAATAAAATAAAACAATATCATGGAGCTGATAAACCTAAGCTAAATATATGGTGCATGGAGTGTGGGAAGGATGTAAATCACAAAAACGATTGTCTTAAGATTAAAATAGAGTTCTATGAACTCTGTAGAGTATAAGGTAGACAATAATGCAATGTTATCTTCTACAATAGTATGTAAAAATCCCATAGAGTTTTTATTATAATTTTTGGAAGTCAAATAATCATGATGAAAAAAATTATAGGGTTTTATAGGAACTCAAAGAAGACATTACAAATAATGTATTCATTTTTGCTGGACAACAAGTGTCCTCATTGAAGTAGATGATTTAAATCCCAAAGGTTGATAAGGGTTGTGAAAATCAAGAAGGTATATAATGGATTCCTAGTTCACCTCAGAACTAGCCTCAAGGTCTAGTTAGATGGATCCCTCCTTCAATGAGTTGGACACCAACGTCAGTGAAATACCAATACACAACACCTTGGAATTTGGCAATGAAGCAACACCAACAAACTAGTTAGACTCCACTAGTTGCAAACCAATATTTTGGAATTGGAGATGATACCCAATAACATCAACACTGGAATATAATGCAATAATGAGGTTATTATTTGAACAAAGGAGGATCTAGGGGTAGATGCAAAGGGGGTTAACAAGATGGAAGACGAAATAATTACCAATAACTACCTTTGCAATGTTACTTGTGTGGGGAGTATAATCATGTGCAATTAAATTACCCTTTAAATCCTTAAAGATAATTGTATTATGCATATTATATGGTATATGAGCCACATGAGACAAAAGATCATCTTGTGTTAGAAAAGCAAAATAAGGAAAAGGTCATCAAGAATGTTAACAAAGTGAATGCACATCTTAAGGATGATACATTTCTAAATGTTTTTACAAGACATCAACACCTGATGAGGGGACTTCCTTCTCTCAAAATACCTCAGGACCAAGGAATATAGAAAGTAACACAGGATAAATGCTCAGACCCAGCTGTAGAAAAGGGGCACATGTATGAAGTCTTATACATGTTGAAAAATATTCAACACCAAGACACTACTGAAGGAGATGCTATAGTAATAGATGTCCAAATGTATGTTCAAATTATCCATATTATGCATTATGATGGAGTTGTTACTACACTGATAAATTTATTGAAACTGTTAACATAATGAAGACATTTCTTAGAACATCACAAACTTGATACATAATTTATTAGAGTTTGCACAGTGAGGGAAAAATAAGATAGAAAAGATTATTTGGTATGACAAAAAAAAGAATCCATGGGATGTATATGCATGAATCAACATTGAATTTGTAGGATATGAAATTTCAAATACTATCTTTGATTTTGGCAGCAGGGTCAACGTGATCCCTAGGTCTACACGGGAGGTGATTAGATGGCCAATTCTCAGTTACATTCCAATGACTCTGATCTTACTAGACTATGGAAGAGTTGATACCATTGGTAAATTAAAATATGTTGAGATCAAAGTTGTAGAACTAAGCCTATGAGGTGATTTTTAAGGCATCAATATAAAGACAACAACAACTCATTACCTTACACTGATTGGAAAGAAATGGGTATATGATGTTTAGATTACTATCAATACTATGAATAATAATTTAGAGGCACATAAAATATATAATATTATCATCATTCCTATAAATAAGGTGCACAAAACCTACATCATTATGGTTGAACTGGACTCTCCTTATGTTGCACAAAAAACTAGCTAGATGAAGGTAAACTCTAAAGAGAACCTAAAAGCTCTTCATAAAGTTGAGTGCAATTTTTTGTTTGAGCATAATAAACCTTAGGTAAATTATTTACTCATTCAATAGTTGAATACATATACATAATGGAATCCCAAACCAATTATTACTTAGCCATTGACACCTCATTTTGTCATAGAGGATTATACGCCCATGTTTGCTAAATCCCCTACTCACTTAGAAGTTGATTTTAGTTATCATGTAAATGACCATATGTAGGATGTTAAAAGAGGTTCTTGATACAATATAACATGATAAGGATGAGGATATCTAAGTATTTTTCAAGTGCACAAAATAGTATAAAGAATTCATATTTAACAACGAAGACAAACATAACAGAGATATATTTTAGTGATTTTTATAAAAATTAAGATTAACTAGTATTTTAGTAATCATTCACATAGCATACAAAATAACTTAGATAGGATTAAACCATACATTAACATGGGTACACACACAAAGAACAAAATAATAAATACAACAAGTAATCATAACCAAAATAGTCTATATTGATTTCAATAAACGTTTATCATCTTCTTCATACAAGCATACATATTTATAGTAATTTAAAGTCCTTGACTATTCACATTGTTATCATACTTTGGAACTAAAATAAGGGACTTTTCATCTTATATCCTTTTATAAGTCATGGAAGATAGGAAAAAATACATATATCCAACAATTTCATACATAATGCATGACTATTCAATAAATATCCTATGTATATTTACTTATCCATTTTCTTCTCCCAACACTTTCTTAGACTTAAAATGTTGTCTCATCCTAAGACAAAATCATAGGTTCATCTGATGGTTTACTCAAGGTAGAATCTAAAGAAATAGTTAGACTAGTAAGATTCATAGTAATCACTTAAGGTACCATTTTTGGTTTTCACCTCTTACACACTACTTAGCCACCCTTTCATGTTTTCAACTAAGTAACATACCACCCTACCACACTTTTGGATTTTCAATATGATATAATAAATAGGTGGCTTAACTTTATGGGTTTTCAACCATCCTATCCCCGCTTATCTCACTAGTCATTCCCAATATAAGTTTTTTTACAAAATTTCAAAACTTGAACCTTGCATAGTACTTAACTAGTACTATGCAAGGTAGAATCTAAAGAAATAGTTAGACTAGTAAGAGTCATAGTAATCACTTAAGGTACCATTTTTTGTTTTCACCTCTTACACACTACTTAGCCACCCTTTCATGTTTTCAACTAAGTAACATACCACCCTACCACCCTTTTGGGTTTTCAATATGCTATAATAAATAGGTGGCTTCCCTTTATGGGTTTTAAACCATCCTATCCCCGCTTATCTCACTAGTCATTCCTAATATAAGTTTTTTTACAAAATTTCAAAACTTGAACCTTGCATAGTAATGAACTAAAAAGAGGTGGTATGGTATTTGAAGAGGACTGGCCAACAAGATCCTTGGCCTTGGATTGAGTAGACATGCATTTTGAAATTTATTATTGGAGCTTGGAAGCTAGCTTGTAGACTAAAACATTAACAATCTAGGCTACCTCTCTATAGAAGGGAGCCAAGTCACTTTTTTAAATATTCTAGTTGACCATCATTTCTTCTTATGCTTCCTTAACTACATCAACTGATTCTTGTGCCTTCTTGGCCACATCTATGGCCTTCTAAATGTTAGCCTTGGCATCCTCAACCTTTTGTGTGGCTTAAAATTATTTGACTTGATACATGACATGCTATTTCTATGCTTCTTCTTTATTTCTCTTATTTTCCTCCTTTCTTAGTCAATATTCGACTGCGTGAGTTACTTCTTCCTTAGTGGCCTATTACTGCTCTTCTATGGGTTACTCTAGTAGAATCTCTTCAACATATTGATCCTATAGTGATGGTGGTGAATCAAATGATCACACCTTTGATATAGGAACCTATGACTTCCTCCTCTTGATTGTGACTGGTCTATGTCTAGATGGTGGTGTAGTAGATGCAAGTGCAAATTATTGTCCTTATGCAGTGGCTAGTCATCTGGACATGCACTCTTCCAAGGTAGGGGATACCCTTGACTCCCACCATGTTTGGGACCTATGCACAAGTTGTTTAGGTAAGATCTTTGGAAGAGGTGAAAATATGTCATCATCTATGAATGTTGGTGTAAGTTATGGTTGCAAGAAGTCCATTATGTGTTGGAGCTACTCTACTTCTTCTCAAACTATGTTGACAATGATGAAAGATGGGTAGGATAGGAGGTCTACCACTATCTCAGGGGGAACATAGTTTTTCAATTAAACCATACACATGGATTTTCAAAATACAAATTATTTTTCTTCCTCATAATAGTCCCCAATCATGTCTACCATCATGACCTAGTAGACTTCTTACTCATATGTGCCCATTTGCATGAGGGCATAAGAGATCACTATTTATGGTACCTTGGGATGATCCTTCTAGGTTAAAATGATATATATTATTAACTTCAAAGGGGGGAATTGAATGAGGGTTTGCCTTGCACTTTCCCTTTTGTTATTGTGAGTTAGTTTCTTGCTCTAATTATTGTACAATAGGAACATCTACACTAGGTAGTATGGATTGTAAGGGGGTTACATTCCTAGATACAAATGATTTTTATTAGGTCACTTTGGCTTGTGCCATATCCATTATCATGAAGAATGGGAACACTTATAAGGGTGACCATAATAGCTCATGAATGGTGATAAAAATACCTTTAGGTAGTGGAGTGATAGTGGCATGCTAAAATAGGTATTGCATGACATCAGATGGCACTCAAGATGTGTGTAAATGAGGTCCAAACATTTCTCCCATTAGGATTTAAATTTTCCATAGTCCTACATCTATATGATATTTTAGAATTGATTTGCTAGCCAATAGTCTATATTCAGATGCACTTCTCGCTTAGGTGACTTCTACTACCTGAAATATAACAATAAAATTAAGAACTTATATTGGAATGTCTACTTGGGAGTGGTGTGATAATTGATGTTTGTGATTAAATATTGGATGAATTACTCTATGTAGTTGAACTATTCAATTTAGTGAATCATCTTGTGAGTGATGTCCATAACTCCTTTAGGTATTTTCTTAGTAGACTTGGTCATTTGCCAAAATCATCTAGTTATACACTCCATAAAGATACACACTAGATCATATAGGATTTCATTAATGGGGATCCCTTAGGTTCCTCACATATATAGATCATGGAATTATTATAGAATGTGATCCAGGCATCAATTTAGGTGACAATTCGGGTGACAGTTCCACCCCAATTGATGATGAAACTTTCGGGAGCCATAACTTTTGCACCGTAGCTCCAATTGACTCACCGTTTGAACCATTGGAAAGCTAAGAATGAGGGGAACATCGTGAAATGGCATGAGCTCTGCTAAATGAAGTTTGACCCCCGAAAATCCAATGGAAGTTCCTCAAATTTCAATTTTAATAGTGCTGTCTAAAAATAGTAAGTTTCTAAAAATAGTAATTCCTCGAATTATGTATTGTTTTAAATATTGGAAGTCATACCACTTCATCTCCCTCGAGATTGGTGACCTTCCACATCCTCTCCATGCTTTCAAATTGTGTATAAAAGAAGAGGTAACCCGAAATCTGAAGACAGACATCTCTTCCCAGAGATAAGCATATATTTGTATTTGCGATTTTGAGTAATACTACATCTCTTCTCAGAGAATTCATTGTTACTGTGTTATTTCTATGTTATTGTGATATTTATCAACCAAAACTTTTGAGTTTTGGATCAGAATGGGATGCATTTTCATCTTTTATAGAAGTAAAGAATCTCCATACATAGGCATACCCAAAGCTTAGGCCATTGCTTGTGTGTTTATTACAATAGTCTCATCTAGACCCAAATAAATTGTACCCTCATTTATTTCCCATGAAATATTTGAATGATCTCTCCTAGGTCATCAAATGTAGGTAATCTCAATAGGTTCCTAATGTATGTATTATATAATCGATGGGGAGCTATAAGGTTGAGTGGTTATGCAACATCAATAGGATCAGGGTAGAATAGCTTTTGTTCAGCTTAGTAGAGGTAGTCAAATAGCTCTTAGTCACTATAATTGGTTTACTTGAGCACTATGTCAACACCTATGGCCTATTTTTACACATCAGTGAGAGCCCTAATTAGTTGTGAGGTATCCATAGTTGCATGAAATGATGAAATTGGAAAACTTAATGTGCTTTATGCAAAGAAAAATAGCCCAGTTCTTGAGAATGACATATTAGAAAAATTCTCACAAGGATGAAATGCTGACTCAGTTTTCAAACTTGGATTTTATAGATTTGATACCTCTTGGCTTCCGCATCCTAGCCATGCTTAGTTATCCACTCATCCTGAATGCAATGGTGAATGTGGCAAATCTATACCCAATCTACCCATTAAAATAGTTTTTCATTAACACGTGTGGAGTTACATCATTATGATCTTTGGTGTCTCTATAAGGGGTACAAAAAACTAATTTAATGAGATACTATTTTGTGGAAGATCACATCAATCAACCCTTGGATCATGAATTTATTTGTGGTGGATGACTGTTATCCAATAGATATCTTGTTGATGAGACATTTTTATACCTTTCTTAGACTTTATATTTTTTAGTCATTCCTCTTTGACTCTCCTAATGACACACATGGATCCTCCTTCACAGATCTAGCACATGTGATGCTTGGTATTATAATTCTTAATTAGTGTTATTGATATCATATAAAAATAAACAAAAAATAAAATAAACACACATATAAAACATGTAAAATTAGTGAAATCCTAATCTATATGGTGCTACTCGACACCTGCTCAGTTTGTAGAATGAGACCAATTTACTATTGGTGATAGGGATTAAGCTTATAGCCATTTAACTATCCTAATAACATGGTTCCCTAAATATACGTTAAAACCATGGTTCCTTGCTATGTTAGGTCATGTATAATAGAAGGTACTTTCCACTATATCTATAACTTACCCAAGAATGCTCTGAAACAACTATCATATAATAAGACTAGTTGATCCTTACAAAAATATCTTTAGTACAAGTTCCTATCATGCCATGTTTTCTATCTATACTTGTGCACTTATTGCATCCATGCTGATCTACATTTGAACTCATCCATTTGATTTAGCTCAAGGAGTTGGTTAGTAAGAGACTCATGAGCTCTGAGCTATATGACCATGGCAATGCACAGGTTGGGTACCAAGTATTTTATTGACGTGACTGCTTCAAGACTATAGAGTAAATATTTACTCTATGTTTCATTCTATTTTTCATTCGTACATGGAAAAATTTTGTCCTTGCATACTTTGGTCTGAGATGGCAAAGTTTTGAAATAGAGCACGAGCTCTATTTTCCTTTTGATTCAATTTTTTGTCTAAGTGTCAAAATTAAGTGGACGCTGACAAGTGTCATCGTCTGAGGCATCCTTTCTAAAGAAAAAACTACCAAGTGTCATTTTCTAAGGCATCTTTCATATTTTCTATGAGTTGGTCAGAATGTGCCACGTATCTCATAATGACTCAATAGAATGCACCAAGTGTCAGCATCTATGGTTTCATATCGACACTCACATTTCATCTCTTTTCAGTGAAAGGTTTTAACAAGCTAAGTATCAAGATCAAGTGGAAAGTGCCAAGTGGTAGTCACAAAAGGTCTTAATTTTGATTTTCTAAAAGTGACGGAAGATGCCACGTACCCCAGCACAAGAGAGTGGAAGCCACCACATTTTGCGATCTGAATTATCTTCATTTTTGCTTCACTAATATAACAAAGACTGTGGTGGGTCTTAAGTGTTGTTTTTGAAGTAAGCGAAAGCTACCAGGTGTCACTGTCTGTGTAAATATGAAATAAGACCCATTTGTTTCTATGGTATAAATAGATTAAAATGGAGACTGCCACGTGTCATATTCTACAGGTTTCTAAAAAGGTAGCTAAAAGAGGTAGAGATTACCACGTAACCCTAGATAAGTAAAGCAGAGATTGCCATGTGTCCTTTAATGAAGCAATAGAGATTGACACCTGTCCTTGTGTCCCTTTTAAAGTTACTTAGGTAAGAAATGCTATGGGTCTTATTTTCTTTTAAGCTGTTGAAGTTTTGAGGAAGCGGATTGCGACAAGTGTCAAAGGTGGAACACTCCTGAGCAAAGACACAAAAGAGTATAAGTTACATAAAAAGTGCCGCGTGTCTTCGATAGGTGCTACAAAACATGCCAAGTGTCATCCTCCGGTGTCTTCTAAAGTAATAAAAAGGTTTTCAAGAAATTGGCTAAGTGTTACCTAGAATTTAAGAAAAGGGAGTGTCCTGCAATCTATTTCAGCCAATGAACTGCCAAAAGACAATGCATTTTAGAATCTATAAAATATCTTCTGTTAGACACTTCCAGTTTGGTTAGATTTCAGTTGGGCCATTAGATTGGGAATAAATAGATAGTCCAGAGTGAATCTAAGGCTATAAATAAGGGTACAGAGATCACCCAAAAAAAGGGAAGATATCAGAGAGAATTTTGAGAGAGAATTATTGTAAAGAGTTTAGAATTTCTAGAGTTGTGACTAGTAATATCATTTGCTTTTGTTTTATTTTCTTAAGTTGGAAGGTTTATGTAACTGTGCATGTTTTTTTGCCTCTTATGTGACTGGAGAATTAATGAGTAGATTGAATCCTATGCCTTTGTTGATATTTTTTGTCATTTACAAAAGTAGTCTAGGCTGTGTTGTCAAGAGTTTAGACTTTCTAGAGCTGTGAATAGGAATGTCATTTGCCTGTCTCATTTTCTTGAGTTGAAAAGTTTATATAACTATGCATGTTTCTATGCCTCTTATGTGACTAGAGAATTCAAATAAGAAGATTGAACCCTGTGCCTTTGTTGACATTTTTTGTATCACTGCAAAATTAGTCTATGCTGTGAGCCTCTATTTCTATTGTTTCCATATTTTACATTGATCATGCACTTGTTTGCTCTTAAATGTAAATGAATCTTACATATAGTCTCATTGTGTTCAAGATTAAGGTTGAATTACATTCAGGCGCATCACCATAGATTAAGATTTTCTTTCTTGCATTTGTGCTTCTATTAAAATTCTTATCTCTTTTCCCAGTATACACTTAATATAGAGAGAACTAGCTTCTTAAAAATCTAGAGGTTGTTTCAAGTCGCAAGTCCCACATATTGAAACTTCCCATTGTTGGTATTAGAATAAAGCACAATTTTAAATCATCAATAGTTTTTGGCATGCTCTATGGGACCAATCTTGAAGTTGCTTTCAAGATCGTATGAAATAGAGAGTTACGAGGAGTCATAGCTATGGACCAATAACTAGATCACAATCTACTACAAATCTAGGTATTATTTTGCCACCTTTGGTAACTAGTCCAAGAAGAAGAGTCAACCAGTTTGTACCAATACCAAGAGCAAATATGGGAGCCCCTATACCCCTGATAAATTATGTAAGCTAAAACACTGGTAGTCCCTTGATTCTCCCAATACCACTAGCCACCTGGGACCCTATCCCAGTGAATGCCCTAAAATCTCTACCTAAATTTAGTGGGCAAGACTTTAAAACACCCGAGGAACATCTTCAGGATGTATCAGATGTCTGTGTTATACATGTCACACAACAAAATGTGTTTATAAGATTATTAGTGGCTTCTTTTAAAGGGAAGGCTCTAAAATGGTATTAGTCTTTGACCCCAAATACCATATCTACATGGGATTAGCTTAGAGATCTTTTCTTTAAAAGATTTGAAGAGAAGGTTGATAAGTCTTCTTTGTTACAACAATTAATTACCATTCAAAGGGCACCACAAGAAGCCATGACTGACTTCAATTCTAGATTTCAAAAAACTTGGGAAAGAACCCTACTACAACTAGACCATTACCAGGTATGGCTATAGTATTTTATCTTAAGGCTTTGAATTCAGATATATCTGTTATGATTCAGTCACTTGGAGGACACACTTTGCCCGATGCTTATGACTATGCGATCAGAGCTTAGAATAATTTGATAGATGTTGGAAAGTTACCCCCAAGGCCTCCCATGCCCATGTTCCCACAAATTTCCATACCATTACCTCAAGAAGCCCCTAAATCTATAGCCCCACCTATGTCTATGTACACCTATCCTCAACCATCTTCTAAAGAAATTGTCCCCACTTAGTCATCTGAGATGGATGATATCAAGAATATCTTAAGGACATTTTCTAACGAGCTGATCAATATAAAAAGATAGTAGAATACTTTCGCTAAGCCTCCATATCAAGGCTATCAAGGAAATAGATTTTCATCTCAGCCAAACCATTCAATCTTAGTGGCTCAGATGCAAGGGATGTCCTTGCAACAAGAGAAAGAAATAGCCCCAGAACATGCTTTGTTCTCATGGGTTGAAGATGAAGAATCAATTTTCTTGAATGAAACATCTGCCTCCAAAAAACTAGTGGTGCAATCTGATTATTACACCAGATCAAAGAGAAGGATGGTGGAATAGCCTGAGGTTATAAATAGTCAAGTCATGGATAATTCTCCATTTCAAGGAAAAAGAAACACAGCTGTCAGACAAGAAGTGCCTTAGCTGATGCAGAATCAAGGGATTCCTGCACAAATTCAAGAAAAAACAAGATATCCTTATTTTCAAAGAACTCAAACTTTAGGACCAATAAATGTGGTGGATCAATTGAAGAAGACTCCAACACAAGTATCAATATGGGATATATTGGCTATTCTTGAATAGAAGACACTACTACAAGAAGCTCTACAAGGCCAAGCAGTGCCTAAAGGTATTGTTATCAAAGAAGGACCTACTAAAAATGAAAAGCTCAAAGATATAGTTCATCTACAGACAACAGCCCTAGTGAATAATACATCAGAGGTAAGCAAATCCAAACCGGATCCCTTCTATTTAACTTTTATAGTGGGTAAGAAACTACTGCATAATGCAATGATTGATTCAGGGGCTAATACTACAGTAATGCCCAAGCAGATAACTAATGCTTTAGAAATTAAGTATGAACCACTCAATAAAGGAGTCATATAGCTAGATGGCAAAGCAATACAAACAATAGGGAGAATTAAATAAGTCCAATTATAATTATATGCTTGTCCCAATATAATTGTAAATCAAGATGTAGTAGTGATAGATATACCTGCTATTTTTGGCTTATGTTTATCAAGAGACTTTACAGCCAAGATAGAAGGATATATGTCCCTTGATTGGTCTCACTTCATTTTAAGAACTAAATATGGTTCAAAGATGATGATATTATATGAGCCATTATATAAGGATCATATCACCAATGAACCAACTGTAAAGTTAGAGGCAACCCATTCTATGATAAATAAAGAAGAAAGGGTTTTTGTCGAGGAGCTAGGTGAATGGACTGGATATAATCATGAAGAAGAAAAGGATCATTTATTAGCTATGATGCAAAGTGACCCATATGGAAATTATGATTCTATCAGTCTGGGCACTTATGTTATACTTGATGAAGATCATAAAATCCCAAATGTTCTAGAAGAAGAAAAGTTAAAAGATACCTCTTCTATCAATCCTCGAGTCTCTCAACATGAATTCAACATTCTGAGTGAGAAGTCACAAGTGGATGCCTTAATCTCTGATGAAGAAGAAATAATTTGTGACTTTCTTCTTACTTTGCAAGATGATGAGGAAGAACATGAACATTTCCTTGATCATGATTTAAATGATTTATTTGAAATCATTGGATCAAGTTATACTATTTTTCAGGGAAGTTGTGAGCTGGTTGCAGAGAAACAAGATAACATTGAGAATCAATTACATATGCAAAATTATTGCACTCTTTCAAAGTTATCCTTTCAAAAGGTTGGGAATTTTGAAGTCATGAAAGAAGATGATCATGCAATAGAACTAGAGTTTGAAGCAGAAGGAGTTGAGTCAATAAATGATATATGTCAAAAGGCTTCTGTTGATGAGCAAATAGTCATTAAATTCTTGATAAGACATACCAATATCAAGAGTTGACTTTCAATGAGCTTCCAAAAACAAAAAGAGTCTATAAATGTTGGAACCAGGTTTGACTCAGACTCACCCAAATGTAGGCCAGACACCATGACATACAAAGAAAACAAGTCATCAGAGCTATATCGAATTCAAACACTTGTCTGAAAATATAAGCTGGCTTGTCATGAAAGAGATTTTAGAAATTCTTTTGATCCAAGAGGGAGATAAAGATACTATGTATTAGAGTTAGATAGTTTTCCCTTTCTATATTGCTTTTGTTTTCCCAGTTTTCTTTTAAATAAGTGTTCTTTGAACACGTAGTCGACAACTCAAAATTTTCAAAATTCTCCAATACATTGAATGTATCCCAAATCTTTAGAAATCCCCAAGGTACCTTGCATTGCCACTTGCATAACAATTCTATCTCACTATTCCATAAAGATTGATTAAGATCTACTAATGATTATCTGAGTTTAATGCTATTTCAAGACTTGATAGGTCAATAAATACCTCTTAGCAAGAGTTAAAGCTTACAAGTTCTCAAACATTCCTGCATCTATGAAAATATCTTGCTACTTGAATTTTTAGTGCTTAGTAAACTTGCTTCTGTGAAAGTGTTTCTATTTTGCAAAAGTTCATACAAATTATCATAAAAAAGACATAGAGATGGAAGGGCCACAATCTTCACAACAAGGAGCTGGGATGTATGCATCCCTTGATAAGTTTCTTGAAAGTAAGTCATATGCTTCAGCCCTCATGTAGCCATTGAAGACCTATCCATGGACCAAGATTCCTGAAGTTGGTCAAGCAAGTGATCCAACAAAAATAAAAGATTATGCAGATGGCATCATGGACCCAATTCTTCAGAGAGCTAGTAGCAAAACTCTTAGAGAAGGGGCACATCAAAGGTGTCTACATAGGGCCAGAGTAGGGCAATATGAAACATTTGAAATGAGGATATGGAATTCACAGCTAGCATAATTCATTGTCCCAGCTATGCATCCATGCCCTAACCTGGTCAAATTATGTGTAGACTTGTTCCATGCACCATTCAACGAGGTCTATTCACGGTGCAAATCACATCACAAGCTATCAGGGATATGTTATCCCTATATCATGATAGTACAACTACATTTCCCACTGTTGCTAAAATACAAAGAACATGGGAAAACATCAATACCCAGTCAAGGTTCTTGAGATCCAAATTACAAATGGGTGATGATGAAACTATGGTGCCCACACTCCCTGCAGTAAGAGCCCAATTCGCACAGGCTAGCCAAGATGCATTGTCTATGATGGATTTCATCTTTGGCATGAAAGATGATATGGTAGTTTATGTAGAACAAATGGATATCCTCTTTAGGCTGAAGACTGTTGACAAAACTCAAGAGTATCGGCTCAAATTTTTTGAATAAATTACTTTCTCAATGGTAGAACAACTGGCCCATTTCAAATCAAAAGGAGTGTTCAGGTATTCTTCCTATTTGTTCCACCTCATGATTTTTTAGAACTCTGACCTCTTTGCCGAATACATGTATCTTGATATGTATGACACAAATTTTGATCTCCAAAGGACCATTCCTATGTCTACATGGACACACATTTTGTCAAAGACTAGTGACCCATATGAATTTTGGGAATTATTTGTTACCCTTGCTTTTTGGCACCTTAGCCCCAAACCAGTTATGAATAGATTATTTCCAAATGTTTCAAATCTTCTGGCTAGTTTCCCAATTCTTTGTGATTTCTATTTTGGATCCCACCATACCATTATAAGAGTCCATGGTTTTTGTGGGGAACCAATATTGATACCTAAGATTTTGACTCTTAGGTTAGCATTCCTAGAGGTCACCAAGCAGGTATCCATAGTTGATAATGAATTTGGCTCTAGGAAGAGGAAAATAAAAATGTATGATCTCCCATGGATGACAACCAGCATGGTTTTGGAAACTAGAGACGCTAAAGTTGTGCTGCTCAGAAAGCTAGCCTTTCTGGGTTTCCTTTTAATAGAGGATAAATAGGTTTATGACCCAAACAGTTTCATAGCTTCTTGGATAAGAACTAACAGAGTCGCAACCAAAATTTCACATGAGGGCCACCCTTTTTGGGAAACTAGGAAAAATCCTAGGGAAGACACTCCTGGATTTTATGTTGAGTTAACAGACTTGACCCTTGCACAAAATAGACCCTGGGAAACATTCTATGTTAAGTAGAGGGATTATGATCCTAAAGTCAGAATGACTTCAGGCTTAAGGAGGACAATAAATAATAAAGATTGGGATACTGAGAAAATAGAGGCCTATTGGAGATATAGGCAAGAAATTTGTCAAACAACCCATTCATTTGGGAACGTAGACATAGATGAGAGATGGGAAGAACTATGGGATGAGTGCCATCTCTCCCTTGTATCTAGCCCAAAGACAAGTAATTTTTTGACACTGGGTGAAGAGCAAGAAGCTAGAGCCAAGTCAAGCCAAGAGTCACAAGCCTCAAAGCAAGCTGTAGCTACAGTAACTGTATCAGTTTGGCCCCAATCTCTCAGTGTCATGGAAAATAAAAAGAGTATGGTGTCTATACCACCACAAGCTTCCCCATCAGAAGCATTTATAGATATTCCTAGTTCTCCACAAGAAGTAGATGTGGAAGGAAAAAGGATGCAGCTAGAAGAAGAGACACCCAAGAAACAAAAGAGGGTGTAGTTTCAATTTGATTCAAAAGAGGAGATGGACACCCCACAACACCAATTATAGGATACTGTAATTGCTCCTTAGGTAAGTATTATTCCTCCCTCTCCTTCTTAGTCTATTTATTCTCTTGTTGGCATGATGATTTCATCTAGCCAGATGACATCTCCTACTACTTCTGCCATTCCCATTTCTCACTTCACCCCATTTATGCCACCTCAGGCTTTAACATTATCTCATTTCTCCCCCTCTATTCCCTAAAAACTTTCCCCTCAGATTGCCCATAGCCAACAATTGGCTATTCAATATGGTTTACCACAGGGACATCCTTTTGTGGGTGGGCACATTGCCTCTCCTTCTACCTTCTAGACCCAAGTAGATGCTGCTAGGAAGGTAAGGAAAGCCCAAAGAGAGAAAAAGAAGATCAAGGAAAATAAAGCATTAGATACACCCCATCTATGGTCACAATTTGATCCCATCCAGTAGTAATTGATGGTGACTCATTTGTCACCAAATGTAATGAAGCTAATTGAGCAGATGTAGCCAGAGGATTACACGATGAATGTGATGGCCATTGACATGTCCCTCTTCAGGCCATAGGACAAAGTTGAGCTACTGAATGAATCCACTTTTGTAGTTACTAAAGACTACTTGAAGATATCAAGGAGGCTACAGAAGATGGAAGCTGAGCTAGCCAAGGAAAAGGCAAACTATAACAGTTTGACCTTAGAGATCAATAGAAAAGATAATGAAATAGAGAATGTGAATAAATAGTTGCAAGATACTATTTCTCTTCAGACTCACTGGGCAGTTCAGGTCCAAAATGATTCTTTAAAAGCAGGGCTCACATAGGTAAAAGATGTGGTGACAACCCTAAGGCACGAAAAGGCAGTGTTGCAAGGAAAATGTGAGGAACACTTGTTGTAAGTTACCCAATTGCAACAAATGCTGCTAGCCGAATAGAATAATACTACCGCTATACAAGTCCAATTTCAAGCAGAGCAATAGAGAACAACACAATTGACACTAGAATTAGCTAATAGGCCAAGGAATGTCAGAGTATTAAGTTTGGTAAAGGAGCTATATGAATCCATGTGGAAGAGAATCTCTTCAAAGATTATTTAGCTCAGGCCTTCTCTCACCTTCTTGCTAAATGCATAGAAATTGTGCAAAAAGGTGGAGAGTTTAATTATAAACACTTTGGATATAGTCTCTGGGAGAGTAATGGACTCGCAAACATTGCTACAAAAGCTTTATGATACAATGGATGCAACATTGTCAGCAGCAAGAATTAATGATAAAATGGTCACTACCAAGCGAGTAAATGAGGTTCTCAATTGCAATTCTATAGCCATCAGTTGCAGAGAGCTTCTAGATGTCATGAAGGAAGGAATCAATGAAATGAAACAGCATGTTGAAGATCTAGTACAATTAGGTCTTCCTTATCTATTTTCTAATGACAATACCATGCTAATGGTAGATGAAATTGAACCTTTGCTATTGGCCAAACAAAATGATCAAATAGTTTTCTAGGATCTAAGGGATGATTCATCAGTCCCTAAAGTAGAAGCTATCTTGGTTCCTGTATCCTAGCTCAAATTCAAATTAAAGGCTACGGTTCAAATTTTGCAAAATTTTTCACATAAAGATATTATTAACCTTGATTTAGCCTTCAATGAATTGCAAAATAAGCAAGGGTTATCTGATGATGAGTGGTTCACCTACCAGACAACATTTCTAAAGCTGCGATTTTGAAATTTTGTTCTAGCAGGAGTTGTGGTTTCTTTTTGAGCAGGCTCAAATGTCTTTGGGGTCGCCAATAACTATAGAGTAAAGATTTACTCTATGTTTCATTCTATTTTTCAATCGCGTGCCACAAAATTTTGTCTTCACATACTTTGGTCTGAGATGGTGAAGTTTTGAAATAGAGCATGGGCTCTATTTTCCTTTTGATTTAATTTGTTGTCTAAGTGTCAAAATCAAGCAGAAGCTAACAAGTGTCATCATTTGAGGCATCCTTTCTCAAGTGGAAATTGCCAAGTGTCATCATCTAAGGCATCTTTCATATTTTATATGAGTTGGTTAGAATGTGCCACGTATCTCATAGTGACTCAGCAGAATGTGCCAAGTGTCAACATCTATGATTTCATATCAGCACCCGCATTTCATCTCTTTTTAGAAAAAGGTTTTAACAAGCTAAGTATCAGAATCAAGTGGAAAGTGCCAAGTGGCAGTCATGAAAGGTCTCAATTTTGCTTTTCTAAAAGTGATGGAAGATGCAATGTACCCTAGCAAAAGAGAGCAGAAGTCACCACGTGTCACGATTTGAATTATCTTCATTTTTTCTTCACTAATATAACAAAGACTGTGGTGGGTCTTAAGTGTTGTTTTTGAAGCAAGCAGAAGCTACTAGGTGTCACTATCTGTGTAAATATGAAATGAGACCCATTTGTTTCTATGGTATAAATAGAGTAAAGTGGAGACCACCATGTGTCATCTTTCGTAAGTTTCTAAAAAGATAGCTAAAAAAAGCAAAAACTACCACGTAACCCTAGATAAGTAAAGTGAAGATTGCCATGTGTCCTTTAATGAAGCAACGAAGATTGACACCTTTCCCTGTGTCCCTTTTAAATTTACTTGGGTAAGAAATGCTGTGGGTCTTATTTTCTTTTAAGCTGTTGAAGTTTTGAGGAAGCAGATTGTGACAAGTGTCAAAGGCAGAACACTCCTGAGCAAAGACACAAAAGAGTATAAGTTACATGGAAAGTGCCACGTGTCTTCGATAGGTGTTGAGGAACATGCCAAGTGTCATCCTCTACCATCTCCTAAAGTAATAAAAAGGTTTTCAAGAAATTGGCTAAGTGTTACCTAGCATTTAAGAGAAGGGAGCATCTTGCAATCTGTTTCAGCCAATGAACTGCCAGAAGACAAAGCATTTCAGAATCTATAAAATATATTCTGTTAGACACTTCTAGTTTGGTTAGATTTTAGTTGGGCCGTTAGATTGGGAACAAATAAACAATCTAGAGTGAATCCAAGGCTATAAATAAGGGTGCAGAGATCACTAAAAAAAGGGAAGATATCAGAGAGAATTTTGAGAGAGAATTATTGTAAAGAGTTTAGAATTTCTAGAGCTGTGACTAGTAATATCATTTGCTTTTATTTTATATTCTTAAGTTGGAAGGTTTATGTAACTATGCATGTTTTTGTACCTCTTATGTGACTGGAGAATTAATGAGAAGATTGAATCCTATGCCTTTGTTGATATTTTCTATGTCATTTGCAAAAGTAGTCTAGGCCATGTTGTCAAGAGTTTAGACTTTCTAGAGCTGTGAATAGGAATGCCATTTGCCTTTGTCTCATTTTCTTGAGTTGAAAAGTTTATATACTGTGCATGTTTCTATGCCTCTTATGTGACAAGAAAATTCAAATAAGAAGATTGAACCCTATGCCTTTGTTGACATTTTTTGTATCACTGCAAAAGTAGTCTATGCTATGAGCCTCTATTTATATTATTTCCATCTTTTACATTGATCATGCACTTGTTTACTCTTAAATGTAAATGAATCTTACATATAGTCTAATTGTGTTCAGGATTAAGGTTGAATTACATTCAGGTGCATCGCCATAGATTAAGATTTTCTTTCTTGCATTTGTGTTTTTGTTAAAATTCCTATCTCTTTTCCCAGTATACACTTAATATAGAGAAGAACCAACTTCTTAAGAATCTAGAGGTTGTTTCAACTCGCAAGTCCCTCATATTGAAACTTCCCATTTTTGGTATTAGAATAAAGCGCAATTTTAAATCATTAACAAAGACCATACACCAACTAGAATGGCATAAATCTTATAACCCTTTTCTAATGTGTGTGATATGCCCACAAAATCATAGGAATATAATCTTCCCATTCATCTTGCTTGATGTTGTTGATTTTTGTTAGATTTGACCCAATACTTTATTAGAGCTTTAACTTGGCCATATGCTTATGGATGATATGCAATACTTTTGTGATGATAGATCATAATTTATTTAGTCAGATCCTTGATGGTGTTGTTGAGAAACTACATTCCTCTATCACTAATTAACTTTATGGGACCTGTGAACCTTGTTATCATGTTTTCATATAGAAACTTCACTACATCCTTCACACCGTAGATAGATATTACAACAACTTCAACCCACTTAGTAAAATTGTCCATCACGGTGATGATATATATTTATTTAATACATTTTCTTGATGGGTTGATAGGTCCAACAAAATAAATGCCCCATTTTCTTTAAAATGATGCTCAACTAATAGAGGTTGTAATGACATCTTATCTTTCTATAGTGGTTTACCCATGCATTGGTAAACAACACAGTGTTGTGAAACTCTATGTGCATCTTGGAAAAAATTTGGCCACCATAATCCACTTTATAGTAGCTTTCTAACCATGGATTTTCCCATAAAATATCTTCTTACAAATCTTTGATGAACTTTTTCTAAGATTTGAGGTCGTTCATTTTCTAGACCAACCTTGTGTAGAATTTCATCCTTCCCAAAGTGATATAGAAGCCCATTGATGATGGTATATGATAGAGTTCTAGTAATAAGCTAATTTTTATCACACTCCTGATAGTGTATAGGAAGGATTCCTTACTCTAGGAAGTTAATAATAGCTTTAAATTTTCTAGGAATCATAGAGACACAGAAGAGGTGAGCATCAAGAGAATCTTGAAATTCTTCCATCTCTTCAGTGTTTGTAATGTGGTTGAGATGGTCTAGTCCCATGTTCTCTCTTCTTGGTTTTACATTTATGTAAAAATAAAACTCTTAAAATAGCATCAACCATCGAGAGATGCATACTCATAGCATCAACTTGCTGACAAGGTATCACAAGGATTAATGATCAGTAAAGACTTTGAATGGTGTTACAAGTAGATAATGTCAAGTTTTTTACAGTGCAAACATGATGGCCAATGCTTCTCACTTAGTGGTTTTGTAGTTTTTATCTGTATCAGACATTTTTTGTATAGAAAAATGAATAGGATGGTTAAGTCCACCATCTCCTAGCTATGTAAGAATAACATAAACTACAATACCTAAAGCATATACATATACATGAAAAGGTTTTCTCTAGTTTTAAAAAAAGAGTATGGGTATAGTAACCAATCTTTGCATCAACTTCATGAAGGTTGCTTGGCATTCTGATGTCCAGACAAACTTCACATTCTTACACAATAAATATTCCATTGGAGATGAAATAACTACATATCCCTTGATAAACTTGTGATAGTATTCAATGTGCCCCCAAAAAGAGTACACTTTGGTAAAACTAATAGGTAGAGGCATACTCAATATTACTATGATTTATGCCTAATCAACTAGAATACCTTTGTTGCATATAACATGTCCAAGAAAAACACCAAAAGGTGTGAAAAATTAACATTTATTCATATTCAAAGCAATGAATAGAGCTCAACATCATTCTAACATTAAATGTAGCTTAGATAAATGTTTTTTGAACAAAGAGAAGACTGAACAATCATTAAGGTAAACTTGTAGGAAGTCATAAATGAAATCCTTGAATGCCATAACCACTATGTGAGAAAACACTGTAGGTGCATTCTTAAGGCCAAAAGGTATGACCTTGTATGAAAATGAACCCCATTTCATTGCATATGTTATTTTGGCTCTATCTTCTTCTATGATCAGTATCTAATGATATCCACTGAAACCATCCATGAAAAAATAAACTTCATATCCTGTGATAGATTTTAAAACTTTATTTGTGAATGGAATTGGGAATGGATCATTAACATATGCATCATTAAAAATATGATAATCCCAACATACTTAAATTTATCCTATTTTATTGGGATGGATGACCATGGGGCTTACCCAGTCTACCTTTTTTACTACATAGATGATTCTTACATCCTGCATTTTATCTAGTTTAGCCTTTATTTTCAGATTTATATTCAGATTCAGTTTGCATGGTTACTTCTTTTTAGGCCATGTACACCAATTTAGTTTAATATGAATATCAACAAGAGATGGATCAACACCTCAAACCTCTAAGAATTTTGTGGGAAAATATCTTGATAATCCCTCAAAAGTTATAGAACTTCAGAAACCTTAGCTTCCATCTAATAGTTATTGATGTTTGCCAATTTTGGGACCTCTGCTGTCCCAATGTTTGCGACATGATTTTTAAGAGATTGTTGATAAATGTTTAATTTTTCTTTATCAATGGATTCCTATAGCCTCCTTTTCCCTTTTTATTCAAGAATTTAGATACTATGTAACTTATCTTCTTCAGTACCTTTTGTACCGATTTTCTTAAGTGGTTCTATAGTTCATTTAGGCTCAAATAAATCATTCAAATCTAAATCACCATCAGAATCAAAATCCTAAATGTATTCTACCACATCTTGTATTTAGTGACATGGATGCATCAGAGCTTGTTCTTCATTCTTAGCAACTTTGTATCTTTATAATGTTGAGTTAAGATTAGAGGCTACATTCTTTTATGTAGTGGATTCTATTGTGGTGCTGAGGTCTTTTATGCATCCATAACATAAAAATATTTGAGCTTCTATAGTAAATTGTGAACTAGAGGATTTTTTTTTTAAAATAAATGTTTTTATAAAACCACTTTGCACTTGTGCCCAATGCTTGGTCTCCCTTTTGCACTCTTGTTGCATGTACCATGATGCTATTAATGGAGCAAGTGTATAGTAGAAAATGTGAATCTAGTAATTTGATGACACACATTACTCATTATAGACTTCAACACATTTATGTATATGAATATTAGGACACTCACCCTCTTGGAAAAATGGCTAATTGGTGTAGATGAGCTGTGGTAGCTAGAATCTACTGATCATGAGCTTGTAGGCATCATCCCACTCAAGTTAGTTGTCTCGATGAGTTACCCACCATGTCATAACAACTTATTTTTGGGTATAATTTAAAACACTAACCCACTGGTTGATGGTTGGTATATAAAATTGAAGTCACAAAATGAATTCATTAATGTCCTTAATTATAGAACATATATAAAGTTATTTCTCATACTCAAAGACCATTTGGATCGGTCAGATTTCATGGTCACCTCAAGCCTAGTTGAGGAGGTGGGCATTTGAGTCACCACTAATAGATGAAGATATTTACCATGGAAAAGTGACTTCCCTATTCAGATATATTTAGTACTTTATGTGATTATTATCTTGGTAAAAGAATTCAACTTCTGATTGAGTAGGACATTTTGCAAACAATTATGCATAATATTTGATGATAAACTAGTTTTCTACTAGCTATGTAGCTACTGGTTTGGGCCTCCATTATTTTGATGTCTTCATTTTATGAGTGAGCCATGATTGTATGTGAGGTTTGGTATGCTAATAAAAAAATTTACATTCATCTACATGTAAAATTTTTAGTTTTTCCTTAGAATTCACCTTCATCTAACTGGTTTCTTACATAATATATGAAGAGTTTGGTTTAGATAGAATTATGTAAGGATTGTGCACTATATTAATAGGAATGATAACCAATTTATCACCTTAGTGAACCTCTAGTTGGTTATACATAATTTTGATAGTCATCTGACCATCATATGACAATTTCTTATCTTTGAGCATAGGGTAATGTGTTACTACAGTTTACATGTTGATGACTTCAAAGTCACCACACAATCTCAATTTTACAACTTTGATCTCCACATCTTATAATCTTACAATAGGATCAACCTTTCCATAATCAACCAGACTTAAAGTTACTAGGCTGTAACTCAAAATTGATCATCCAATGGCTTCCCAAGTAGATATAAGAAACATATTAACTGTGATGCTAAAATCAAAGATAACATTCAAAATCTTATAGTCAATAACCTCAATATCGATACGAGCATAAACATCTAAAGGTTTCTTCATTTTGATGTACCATACCAACTTATCTATATTCTATTGCTTACATTTTGTACACTCCAGTAGATTATGTAGTAGGTTTGTGATGTTTTGTAAGATATCTTCATTGCATAGTGTACATAAAAGTTTTATAAGATTTGTAAGCATAGTGACAACTCCATCTTGACACATGATGCATATGATTTGGACATAAATTTTCACATGTATTTATATAACATATCCTTTGGTAGTGTCTTGATGTTGGATACTTTTCAACATATGCGTAGCTTTGAATATGAGGCCCTTTTCTATAGCTAGATCTAGGTACTTATCCTATTTAACTTTTTAGATCCCCTAATCTTATAGCATTTTGAGTGGAGGCAAACCTTGGTCTATATGTTATTGTCATATAATAACATTTAAAAATTCATTTTATTTAGATTTCACTCTCACCATATTCACATTTTGAATAGCCTTATCTTTTTGCTACTTCTCCAAAAGGGCATAATCTTCTATGTCATGTTGATCATAGATTTTGTAGTATGCATAATATGACTACCTTTATGGATTCATTGTGAAATTTTGTTCGGCATGATTATATTCTCCACATAGATAGCATTACATTGGAGGCCATTAGTAGTTATTCCCTCTACCCCCTTGGTATCCTCCTCTGTTAGACTGATATCCACCTTGATACCCTCATTGTGGCTGTGTAGTGTTCCAATGTTGGTGCTAATGATAATTATCTCAAATTATGAATTATTGTTGCATAGATAATGGGGCCCAACTTGTTTATTACTATTACATTATGGGTAATCTCCAAGGTGCTACATATTGGTAGAGTATGGAGGTGTCCTATTAGATGGTGGAATATGACCTTATTTTAATGCCCATTTCTCAATAGGGGTGGGTGTGGGGGATAACACACCCCCATTAGGGTCACCATGGGGGTCTAGGGGGTGATGACCATACTTGGATCCTCCCCTGGTGTGGGTTTGGGGGTAATGCCTCCAAAGCAAATTTTTGTTAAAAATGCAATGTAAAATATTGTAATTTTGTAGTAAATTTGGACTGTTCACTATTAGGTCACATATCTAAAGATAAAAATTATGTTTGTGAAATTTTCCCTTAATATGTAACCCTTATTTAATATGAGGGCATTGTAATCATAGTGGCATACCGTGTGTGAGTGAAGAGAATATTGTAGTGGATGTATTGCAAGTTTTTCCCTTTATTTGTTAGACTGAATAATAAGAAAGACTAACTATTTTTGTGTGGATGTATTCAATATTGTGTGATCTACCTTGTATTGAAGTTTCTATCATGTTGTAATTTCTACATTTTATTTCCAACCTTATTCATTAATATTTCTCTATATTCTATATTCCTAACAATTGGTATCAAAGTTAAAGGTTTATTTGGTAGATAAAATCACAAGAAAAGAGGGGTTTTGGTTTGAGTAATAGTAATGATAAAAGAAGGAAAGTTGAAGGTTAAAAAGTTCAATGACCAAGACTACTAACTATAGAAGATGCAAATGAAGGACTATCTATATCAGAAGGATCTTTTCCTACCATTGGGTGGAATAGCAAAAAAGTTAGTGACTATGAAGGATGAATATTGGGAGGTTCTTGATAAAAAGGCACTAGGAAAAATATGGCTATGCATGGTAACATCAGTGGCCTTCAATATTTCAAAAGAAAATATAATAGTGGATGTGATAAAGGCATTAGATAAAGTGTATGAAAAACCCTCAACCTCTAATAAGGTATTTATTATAATGCATTTATTTAATTTGGAAATTGCAAAATGTGGGTCTATTGTTGATCATTTAAACTATTTTAACATGATCATAAATCAATTAAGATTTTTAGGAGTAAATTTTGATAATGAGGTCAGGGCTCTTTTGATTCTGTGCTTATTGCTAGAAAGTTAGAATGGCATGGTCATGGCTATGAGTAATTCTATCTCTGGTTCACTTTAAATTTGGTGATGTTATTGGTGTTATTGTTAGTGAGGAAATATGATGAAAGAGCATAGGTGAGACATTAGGTAATGCCTTGACTATGGATAATGAGGGAAGACAAAAGTATAGAGGAAAGGGCCTAGGGAATCATGTTAAGTCTAAGAAGGGCATATCCAAATCTAGAGGAATTTTGGTGTGCTGGATTTGTGAGAAGAAAGGAAACCTAAAGAAAGATTATTGGTTTTGAAAAGGAAATCAAGGAGATGTAGAACAAGATAAAAATCAAGAAATAAATGTAGCAGGTGATGTGTTACAAGATGATTTAATCCTTTATTTAAATAATATTAATGATTATTGGGTGTTATATTCAAGGGCTTCATTTCATGCTACATCCCATAAGAAATATTTTCAATACTATGTTCAAGGTGATTTTGGATAGGTTTATTTGGGTGATGGTGAACCCTATAAAATTGTAAGAAAATGTAAGATATAGATAAAATTATAGAATAGAAACAAATGGTTCCTAAAAGGGGTAAGGCATGTTCTTAAGTTGAGAAGAAATCTAATTTCATTAGGGTAGTTGGGAAGTGAGGGTTGTACAATTACATTTATAAAAAATTCATGGAAGGTCACTAAAGGATCACTGGTAATAGTAAAAGGAGAAAAGGTAGGTACATTATATTTATCTAATGGTAATGTTAAATCTTCTATTTCTTTAGATTCTATAAAAATGAATACAAAATTATGGGACCACAAACTTGGGCACATGAGTGAGAATGGGATGCAAGTTCTCCACTCAAAGAATATGTTTCCATATTTGAAGAAGGTGGATTTGGATTTTTGTGAACACTATGTGTATGGAAAATAGAAGAGATTTAGATTTATCAGAGTTGGGAAGACAAAGAAGGATGAAAAGTTAGAGATTGTGCATATAGATGTATGGGGACCAACTCAGGTACCATCTCTTGGTGGATCTCTTTATTATGTTATTTTTATTGATTATACAACTATAAAAACTTGGGTTTATTACATACTAAAAAATCTAATGTTTTTGATACTTTTAAGAAATGGAAAGCTTTGGTTGAGAATGAGATAGAAAATAAGTTAACGTGTGTACGATTAGATAATGGAGGTGAATATTATAGCAAGGAATTTGATAATTATTGTTCATCCCATGGGATTCATAGAGAGAAGATAGTTCCTAAGAATACAACAACAAAATGGTGTGTCAGAAAAGATGAACATGACAGTCATAGAGTGTGTAAGGATCATGATATTACATGTAGAGTCACCCTTATAATTTTGGGTAGATGTTATGGATATTTATAATTATTTAATAAATAGAGGGCCTTTAAGTACTTTAGATGGTTGCATTTTAGAAGAAACATGGACAGGTAAAAATGTAGATTAATCATTTTTAAATGCTTTTGGTTGTGAAGAATTTTTCCATATTGATAAATAAAATAGAACCAAAATTGAAGGAAAATCCAATAAATGTACTTTTACTAGATATGGAGTTAATGATTTTGGTTACCATTTATGGGATTTTGAAAATCATAGAATCATTAGGAGTAGAGATGTGATCTTTAATGATAAGGTCATGTATAGAGATCATTTGCAGAGAAAGAAACAAGAAAATCCAAATATTGAATATGCCATACTTGATGAAATCACTGGAAATAAAATTCCAAAAGTGCTAGAAAATTAGAATGTGTAAAAAATACAAAAATAAGTACCTTAAACTTCTAGAAGTGTAGTTAGAAGATCTACCAGAGTAAGTAGACTCCATGAACGATATTCTCCTTAACTTTATTTTTTATAATTGACTGATGGTGGTGAGCCAAAAATCTATGAAGAAGCAATGTAGGTAAAAACTAGAAATAAGTGAGAGTAAGGCATGAAAGAGGAGATGGAATCCTAGGTACATAACCAAACTTAGGATTTATTTCAGTTTCCTATAGGTAAAAGAGAATTACCGAATAAATGGGTTTATAAGTTGAAGGAAGAAGATGGAGGCAAAAAGAGGTGCAAGTCTATACTTGTTGTAAATGGGCTTGCACAAAATAAAGGTATATATTTTGATGAAATATTTTATCCAATAGTTAAAATGACTTCTATAAGAATTGTTTTAAGTTTGGTAGTAGTAGAAGATTTGCAGCTTGAATAGTTAGATGTGAAGATGGCATTCCTTCATGGTGACTTGGAGGATGAAATATATATGGATCAACTAGAGGGATATGAAGACAAAGGTAAGGATAAAATGGTATGCATGTTGAGGAAGAGTTTGTATGGCCTAAAGAAAGATCCAAGATAATGGTATTTGAAATTTGACATGTTTATGACAAAATAAGGTTATAGTTGATGTCACTCTAACCACTATGTTTACTTTAAGAGATTAGATAATGGTAGCTATATTATCTTGTTATTGTATGTAGATGACATACTTCTTATAGGGTCTAACATGCATGATATAAATGAGCTCAGAAGAAAAATAGTAGTTTAATTTGTAATGAAGGATTTGGGTGCTATAAAGCAAATCCTGGTATGAGAATAACAAGAGATAGGAAAAATATAAAATTGACATTATCTCAAGAAGAATACATCAAGAATGTGTTATTCAGGTTCAATATGAAAATACAAAACTAGTGAGTATACCTTTGGGAGGGTACTTCAAATTAAGCAAGGAATAGTGTCCTAAAACATAAGAATAAATCAATTACATGTCCAAAGTGCCTTATGCTTCAATAGTTGAAAGTTTAATATATGTTATGGTTTTCACTAGACTAGACATTGCTTATGTAGTGGGAGTTGTCAACAAGTTTATGAATAATGTAGGAAAAGAGAAATGGGATGTAGTCAAGTGGATTCTCAGGTACTTGAAAAGGACCACTAATAGACAATTATCCTATGGAGGGTTAGATGTTAACTTACAAGGATATGTTGATGAAGACATGGTTAGAGATTTAGATGATAGGAGGAGCACTGCAAGTTATGTATTCACTATTGGTGACACATTAGTTAGTTGGATTTCAAAATTATAGAATATAGTTGCTTTTTCAACTACAGAGGTAGAATATGTTGCAACTATAGAAGCAAACAAGGAGATGATATGGATGTAATGGTTCATGGAAGGGTTGAGGTAAAACTAGGAAGATTTTAGGATATATAGTGATATCTAAAATGAAATTAATTAAAAAAAGAACTCATTATTCCACTAAATAACTAAACATATACAACTTAGGTATCACTTCATTTATTCAATTTTGGAGGATGGTCAACTAAAGTTGAAAAAGATCTATACAAGTCAGCATCTTGTAGATATGTTAACAAAGATAGTCACTAAAGAGAAGCTAGAGAGTTATTCAACTTCAATAGGTCTTCAAGGATAACAAGGAATATGATAAACATGTTAGGGTCAAATTTCAATGAAAATTCTAAGATAGAGTTGTAGTGGTTGAGCTACAAGACTTAGTCTCTAAGTGGGAGATTGTTAGATGGTGGAGCCTGATCTTATTTTAATGCCTAGTTATTGATAGGGGGGTGTGGGGGGAAACACACCCCCACTAGGGTTTCTATGGGGCTCTTGGGGGTGGTGACCATACTTGGAGCCCCCCTAATGGGGCTTTAGGGGAAGTGCCCTTGAAGGGAGATTTTTTTAAAAATGCATTATAAAATATTGTAATTTCATAATAAATCTAGACCATTCACTATTAAGTCACATATCTAAAGGTATAAATTATTTTTGTGCATTTTTTTCCCTAATATGTAACCCTCTTTTGATATGAGGGCATTGTAATCATGGAGGCATATTGTGTGTGAGTGAAGAGGATATTGTAATGGATGTATTACATGTTTTTCTCTTCATTTATTGGAATAAATAATAAGAAGGATTGGCTATTTATATGTGGATGTAGCCCATATTTGATGAACCACATTAAATCTATGTCTATATTGTGTTATAATTTATACATTTTATTTCCATCTTTAATTCATTAATATTTCTCTATGTTTTATATTCTTAACAGTGTCCAACTCGATGAAGAAGGGGTTCATCCAACTAGACCTTGAGGCTGATACTATGGTGAACTCATAATCCATTGTAGACCCATCTGGGTCAGACAACCTTTAACTACCTCTAGGATTGGGCTCACCAGCTTCATTAAGGACATTTACTATGTAGTGATGGTGAATACATTTTTAGTGATGCCTTCTTTAAGCTCCTATAAATACTGATAGTTCTTTTCATCAAGATTAGATGACTTATAGAAGTTGTAATACAAATTATGTAAGTTCTTGATATATTAATACAAAAGGTGGAAATTTATGGTGGCATGCCCTTCTACTCGATAGAGTTCACAAAATTATTACTTGACTTTAGTATAATCATTTCTATGATGTCCTTCTTTTTCATACTTCATACACCATAGATTTATTTTAAGCTTATCTGCCTCATTGTATTTCTCCATTTTTTTCATTAAATCCTAGTGTATTTTCAATCTTGGAATTGGAAATAGGGGCTTCTCTATAATCTTCAATCTATTATACATGAAGGGTAACAACTCTAGCATCTGCTTTCATAACATACTGAGTTTACATAGTGGCAAACCTAATCCTAAATAAAAGTTCTTCAATGAACCACATAAATTTATCTTTTTATATCAAATTAAATTCTACCTTACTCATCACATCATAGAATTTGTGGTCATAGTCGTAGACTAATTCTCCTAATTTTTACCGCATGTCCTTCAGGTGACCAATTCTCCCAATTTTTATCGCATCTCGTTTAGGTCTTGTATAGTTTGGTTGCTGCATTTATTGATTTTGAATTCTACAATGAGATAGTCCTTAACATATTTTAGACTTGCTTGATAAGGGTATCTTTGGTATATTAACTCTATTTATCTACCAGTTAGTGCCCCTACTAATTTGCACTTAAATAGTTTCATTAGTGATGTCCTTAGCTTACCATCGCATCTTGTAGGTTAACAGGTACTATTAAGGATCTATGGACCTATCATAGTAGGCTAAATTTATGAATCCTCCTAGATGAGTCATCATGTTGAATGGTATATATGGAGTCTTTTATGCAACTATTATTAGAGGGGGTTACATTCTGAGTGATCCTACTTGTGCACTACTTTACGTACTAAGAAAATTATCATGCACAGTTTATCTATCTACACTTACTTATTTTTGTTATTTAGTTTCAACTAATTTTATGGCCTTTAAAGCCTTTATAATAAATTTAGTATGAATTTTAGTACCCTAATGGGTCACATGTTCTAAAAATGGTCCTTCCCAACTATGACCTTCCTATTCGCCTAACTGAAAGCTTCTACTAGAATATAAAAAATTTGACTGAGGGGAAGTGTGATCCTCTGATGAATGGTTCTTTCCTAAAACTTATTATTCTATGATTGAATCTATATTTAACCTATTACTATGTTTTGTTTCTCTATGTAATTATTTTTATTCTAATAATATCGTTTCTTGTAGCTACACACTACATCTATCATCTATCTGTTATACTTCTAAACTATTCTCACCTTCCTCTTCACATGTCTCATATTCATCTCATTATTTATCCTCTCACTATGTCTACTAGTATTCATCATCATTTTTCTTCATTCCTCATTTGTCCTCTCATTCATCACTTTTACCTTTACTCACAACTACCTAGCTATTGTTATGTTTATTCCATTTATTCTGTTGTCACTGTTCTCTTTATAAATCTAGATTTTTCTTCTGACTCTTCTTCCCTTGTGTCTTCATTCTAGATTTATGTCCAATATTTACTTACTAATCTATCCATCATTAATCATCATGTGCACACACACCCATACACTCGAAGTGACTACTCCATATTGACTGAAGTAGGCACCATGGCCTTATCCACAACCAACATCTTTATCAGGAGAGGTAGACACTAAATTTTTTTTACTCTAATCCATAAAAAAAATGGTCCTATGTAGATTAAAACACTATATACTCTTACATTATAAATTTGGTGATGTATCCATCTATGGTGGTATGAAACCAGTAGTCTATGGCTCTCATCCAATTAGTTTCTAGTTTCAATAGCTAGTCTATCTTTTTCTTCAATCTAGGTAATTATTTCTTTTGTTTTAGGATTGAATCAATACTATTCCAATCTTGTCATCTAGTTAGTTATTAGTTTAGGTAATGTTTACTAGAAATTTTCATATATTTCTCTGTAGATGTGCTCCTGAATAATTTAACTTATGGTAAGGCCAATCCTTTTAGATTCTTCTTTTGTAAAATTCCATACTTTCTAATTTAACCATGTTTTAATGTCTCACTACCCTGATAACCATATTAACATAGTTCCATATAGGATTGATTCCACACTCACCACACCACTGTTAATAGAGGTTACTGATATAATAGAACATGCTAAGCATGAGGATAAGTAAATTTTTTTCAAGTGCATATGATAGTGTGAAGAATTCATATTTAACAAGGAAGACATAAACATAACAAATATATATTTTAGTATATTTGATAGGAATTAGGATTAACCAGTATTTTAGTAATCATTCACAGAGCATAAAGAATAACTTAGATAGGATTAAACCATACATTAAATATGAGTGAACACACAAGGAACAAAATAAGAAATATAAAAAATTAACCATAACCATAATAGTCTATATTGATCTCAACAAAATTTCATCATCTTATTTATACAAGAATACACATTTGTAGTCATTTACAATCCTTGAATACTCACATTATTCTCATACTTTGGTACCAAAAGAGGGTACTATTCATCTTCTATTCTTTTACAACTCATTGAGGATAGGACAAAATACATATATTTGATAATTTCATACATAACACATGAATATTCAAGGAATATCATGTGAAAATTTACTTATCCATTTTCTTCTCCCAATAAAGGATTATATAGATCTGACTAAAGAAGGCACTTTACCTTGGGAAATAATTTTTTTTGTTAGTATAGACTTAGATACACATCTACTCAATTGGGCTCATGGTGATCATGAAATTTGACATATGAGAATGGTCTTTAACCATAAAGATAACTTCCTCGATACTATGTGAACATGAATATCAATCAGTTCATTCTACACCTACAAGTTCATGTACCTACCATAAGGCAGTAGGTTAGTGCCTTCAATTACACTTTTAAGGGAGTTACAAGGACATGGATGGAAATTCATAGAGATGATCCACTCGATTGGGATGATACATGTGGACTTATGATTAGCATATTTTAACTACCATATGTCATCAAAAGTAATTGGCCTTTCTTTTAGGAAGGTGAGTACCTTGAAATCCATATTCACAAATGTGTTGAGGTTTGGACTAAATATTGTGTGGCACCAAAGTACTAGGTTCATATCTTTCATTACACACTTACCCCTTTACCATCAACATGGTATATGCATCAAGAACGTAGGAGGGAGACAAAACATTGGGTGTAAGTGTAAAGAGACTTCATTCATAATTTTATCTTTGAAGATGAGAATCCTCTAGTTCATAATACACTACAAAAAATCAAACATTTCTTATGCCATGGTTTCATAGAATATTTAAGCATCATGGTAGAATCTACTATGCAAAAGAATGCAGCCTGTGATCTAAAAATAACATTATAAATATATGGAAATAATAAGATGGAAGAACAATCTCTTATGTAGACATGCCACTGAATACATGATGAAAAGGAGGAAATTGAAGATTTATATACTGATGGTGATATCGATCTAATTTATTTGTTTGACCTTGAATGGCCAATAGAACCATTAAAGGATCCAATCATAGAACCCACTAAAGAAGACAAATTGCACAACATATGAATTATAGAATAAGAAGGGAAATGAATGCTACAAGAATATATTATTGATGAAAAGCATATGATATATTAGAAACCTATTGAGAATCACATGAAAAACATTAGAAGGAAGGAGATTCCTAAATTGACATATATAGGTGATTACTAGACTAAATCCAAAATTTCATAATCTATGCAACTCCTATGAGATTATCAAGATGTGTTTCCAACAATTTTTTTTATAGGTCAAAGGAGTAGATCCATCCCTAGGTGAAATGCATATGAAACTCAACGAGTGAAAATGACCCATTAATAAATGGCCATAAAAGTTGAATCCAAACATGAAGTTGAAAGTAAAGGTTAAATTGGATAGAATGCAAGAAATAGGTATAATCTATCCCATAGAGAAGGTAAATTGGGTTAGTCCCATGGTATTAAAAACTAAGAAAATATGAGAGATTAGAGTATGTGGTGATTATCAAATTTTGAATGATGCATGTGTGAATGATCCATTTTTAATTCCATTCATAGTTGAAGTATTGGAATTTGTCATAAGTCATGAAGTTTACTCTTTCACAGATGGATTCAGTGGCTATAATCAAATACCTTTCATAGAAGAAGATAGAGATAAAATAACTTTTCCATTAGATGGGGATTCTTTGTGTATAAGGTAATGCCTTTTGGCCTCAAGAATGTACCTATAATTATTTCTTGAGTAGTGGTGATAGCATTTAAGGATTTCAGTCATGACTTCCAAAAAGTATATATAGATGATTGGGAAGTCTTTTATTTAATTAAATAAAACTTATCCAATATGTGCCTCATGTCATAACTCTTCTGAGCTTTGTGCATTACCCTAAATTTGAAAAAGTGCTTATTTTCTACACCTTTTAGTGTCCTACTAGGTCATGTAGTGTGTAATGAAGGGATTTTGGTCAACCAAGCCAAAATTATAGTCATTCTTAATATACCTCCACCAGTCAGCTCCATAAAAGTGTGATCCTTTCTTGGCCATATAGGGTACTATTAAAATTTTATCAAGGGATATGCAGATATTTCATTTCCATTAGAATATTTGTTGTGTAAAGGTACATAGTTTATCTAGACTTATAAGTATAAAGAAACCTTAATAAGACTAAAATAGTGATTGGTCACTATGCCTATTTTCTTCTTCCCATATTGGATCAAGCCTTTTTATGTGCACATTGATTCTTATTTTATCATAATCGATGTTGTGCTTCCATAGTCAGGAGAAGGTGGATTAGACCACCCCATTCATTTCTTAATTTAAAAGTCATTTCATGCATAAAATATTACATGACAACTAAAAGGTAAGAACTATATATAGTGTTCACACTACAAAAATTATGATATTATCTTCTTGTGATACCATTTGAAGTTTTCATGAATCATCAAACTCTGCGCTACCTAGTCAATAAGCCTATACTTAGAGGATGCCTTTGAATATGGTTGATGATATTTCAATAATTATAATTTCCTATTAACATCAAGTTAGCAAGATAAAATATGGGGATGGATCATCTCAGTCACATCATAAATGGGAAAAAACTAGAAGAAATATAGGAAGATTCCCTTGATGCCCATCTATTTTTCATTTCTATGATCCCAAAAAAATTTGAAACAGTTTCTAATTTCCTTTAACAAGGAGTATTCCCTATGCACTACCAAGAAAGAGACAAGAAGTAGTTTATCACCAGATCTTTTCTAGATACTATTATAAAATAAATCTTATATCATTTGGGAAAAGATGTAGTATTATGTAGGGAAGATATAGAACATGAATGACCACAACTATTATAAGAGGCACACCAAGGAATAGTAGGAGGTAATTTTGGCAAAAAAGCTACTACAAGGAAATTGTTATAGAGTGGGTTCTGGTGGTTGAACCTTTTTTATGATGTACATAGAGTAGCACAACATTGTAACATATGTAAATGAATGGGTAATCCACTCTATAAGGATGAAATGTCTTTGTAACCATTGTTAGAAAAATAACCTTCTAAATAGTGGGGCATCATCTTCATAGGACCTATCAATCCTATGAGTAAACATGAAAAAGCATAGTATATTATCACTTTGATAGATTACTTTACCTAATGGGTTGAAGCTACTATGACACCTAGTTGTGGGGCAAAAGACACAACAAAGTTCCTTTACGAGAATATCATTACAAGGTTTGTATGCCCTATCAAGATTGTCACCAATCAAGGGACATAATTCCTAAATAATAAAATCAAAACTCTTATTGAAGAATTCATGATTTATCATCATAAAATTATTATGTAGCATCCACAAGTTAATGATCAAGATGAGGATTCTAATAAATTATTATGAAAGATATTGACAAAGATCTGTGATGTCAAGAGGCATGATTGATAAGATCACATTATTATGATTTTTTGGTCCTATCAAATGCAATATAAGAGGGATATAGGTTTTACTCCACTTATTTGGTCTATGGGCTTGAAGAAATTATGCCAATAGAATACTTGGTACCCAATCTGTGCATTACAATGGTTATGAGACTAGGGGATTGTGAGTATCACACAAACAAGTTAATCAAACTCAATATGATGGATGAATATCAATGCAAAGCATATTGAATACATGAATCTCATAAGCAAATCTAGAAAACATGGCATGACAAGAATATGTGCCATAAGGAATTTCATAAAGATTAACCAGCTTTGCTATATGATAATCACTTCTGAGCGTTCCTGAGTAAATTATAGATTAAATGGAAAGGGCCTTGCATTATACATGAAATATCATAGAAAATAACTATTTTTTTGAGAAATATACAAGGAACCATTTTTCTACGGTGGGTCAATGGTTGTAGGCTTAAGCCTTACCACTAATAATCTTAATTCATTTTTTTTGTCAAATGAGTGGGTGTTGAGTAACACTGTGTAGATTAGGGTTTTCTATTAATATATGTTTTCTTATCTATTTATTTTTCTATGTGTGCATGTGTGTGTTTGTAAATGATCTCTTCAGTTAATTTTGGGAACCATGCTAACAAGTATAGTGTGTGCTAACTATGTGTAGAAAAAGTAGGGTACACCATTGTTGATGTTTTTAGGAGTGAAAGAAATAAATTAAGTCTGAGAAATGTATGATCAAGTCACATCAACCAATATATCAACCATATAATGGTCATCACCAAGTATTTAATGACAAATCCAAGGTTTAATTAATTTCATATTCAACAAATTGGTGGCTGATCAACATCATCTATACATACTCCAGTATAGACAATAAAAAACATAATGACATATATTGACACATACACCAATGACTAACTAACTTAATTTATAGATTGGATAAGATTACCGCATAAATATTCACATTGAAATCAAATAGACAACTCAGCTTGATATACAAACCAATAGCCACAAAATCTATAAAGGCATAACATTGTGAACCAAGTTTGTATTTCATTCTTGAAAATATTTTCACGAGCTATAATTTCAAGAGTTGAGTTAATTTATACTATGTAAAAAGCAAAATAATTTTAAAATTCACCAAATATCATGGATCATTCACATCTCATTAGGAACTTGAAATATGCTTAAAAGGAAATAATGGGCATTGACCTTGCACTTCAGTAAAAAAAAATTCATTAATCTAGATCTATTTGATTACCTCTAAGTGATAGAGTATAAAGTCTTTCGACTAGATCCCATCAATGCTACATAACTACTAACTCTTAAAATCCCACATCAATTCTAGTACATAGACATCGAGTGTCTACTTCTCATGCCCACCTATGATGATTTGGGGGAGATTTACAAATCTTGCTCAACCACTACAATGACGATAACATTTTCATTGGCCTTGACACCACTATAGTCATCAACATTGAAGTAATGGCTCAAGATTTGGGCTTGCTTGCACAAGGTGATTATATTGATCTATACATGAAAAGAATGACTCTTATAATTTAGGAGGTCAAATATTTGTATGTTTGAGGATCCAAAGGAATCCAAATTTAATAAATTTAAGATCAACTAGTATGCATCGTAGTTGAGTGTATCACATGAATATTTTGACATAACACTAAGTCAACAAAACAAATTCCTAAAGGGGTGGTAGACATTTCACATCACATGATCCACCATATTGAACAATTCAATTGGATTGCATATTGTTAATAGGAGTTGATTATAAACATTAACAAATATCACATGACCTCCAAGTAAACCTTCCAATACTAGTTTCTCATCTTTTTGCTATGTTTCACCTTATAGAAGTCCCCTAAAGGAGAGGTACACCTTGACACTCACTACTAGATAATTTAGTAATTTCAAAACATGATATGGACACCTAAGTGTGGTACCCTATCATATGAAGGTAAATTCAAAATATGGTGGGATGAATGTTTGTAGATGATTACCATAATCCTTAAGTGCTATTAGATGTCATGCAATACCTATGACAACATGTTGTTATCACCTTGATTATGAAAGGTGTGTTCATCCACATTCATGAGCTGATAAGATTGCTATTTAGAGACTTTCCATTCTTTGTTACCATGGCCATAGTGTAGGCCAAATTCACCAAGTAAAAAGCCTATGCATCCAAGTGGGTGACATCTCTCCAAGCCATACCACCTAGTGTAGTAGTCCCTTTAGTGTGATAACAAATAGAAGACATAACCTAAAAGTAATAAAAATTAAATAATAATATCTCTAATAAACAAAAACCACCATATCCTCTACTAAAGCACAAGATAAGGGACATTGTAACCTAGATAGATGACCCTAAGGTGCCCTAAATTTAAAGATCCTATGGCTACCTCAGATGGGAATGGATGAGCAGAAGGTTTACCAGGTGATGGTCATAGATATGGTAGGATATTTATATGACAAGGAGGAGAAGGAATTATTATTCTAGAATTCAATTCACACTATCCAAGTGCATATTAAGGTTCCATCAAATCTTTATGTGGAACTACCACCATGTTGTACATCTATTGTGGTTAACACTATGCACAAATAAGTTTTTTAGATGGAAAAAAGGGTTGAATTATTATATTATCAACCTTCTACCACCTTTAAATCCATCAATGTATTTTTACCATTGTTATAAAGTCCACAAGAGTCTCAGGTGTGTAAACCTAGAACTTAAAAGAGGATAGGGTTTCTCCTACCCTTAAAGAATGCATATTTGGGAAGATAAGCATGGTGCAAGAAGTAAAACCTTATCCATATTCAAATTCACCACCACTTAAATGTAGGCTAGTTACTTTTGGGCATAAGAAAGTACAACCTTCTCCTTCTTCAACTTCACCATCACTCAAATGTAGGCTGGTTACTTTGGGGCACAAGAAATCACATGTCTCCGGATCTATGGTCCATCCAAGTGATTTTACACATTTACAACAAGCCATAGAGGTTGAAGAGATCACCCTATAATAATCTAAAATTGAAGAAATAGGCTTCATTATAATAAGTAGCTTTCAAAGTAGAATGATGATTCAAATAAGAAGAAAAGAAATTTTAGAAGGAGCAGGACCAACAACAACAAGATCAATAAGCAAGTCATCAAGATGAAGATGTTGATGCCACATAAAAGGCCCAAGATGTAGAGTCTAAATGATAAAAGGATCTCTAAGTGGCTAAGATAGTGAAATAAGTTTTTGATACATCAAAATAGGTGTAGGAGGCACACACGAAGAAGATGGATGAAGAGCAAAAGAACAAAGAGGTTGTACTTGCTACAAAGGCTAAGGTAGAAGAAGATAAGTAGCAAAAGGATGTAGTGGCACAAAAACTATAGGATGCGACTCTCATATAACAAGTCAAATAAAATACAAAGAAGAAGAAGATGAATCCCTATGTAAATAACATGCTCAAGTGTAGGAACAACAATCAAGTAAAACTAAGGCATAGGTTGACCTAGTGGCACAAGCACAAGATAAAACCAAAAAAGAAAAGGATACTTCCTTTAAGGACTATAAAAAAGAAGAAGAATGTGTATATAAGCTACAGGTTGAGGAATAAGAGAAAAAGAAAGCTGTAAAAGATGAGCTTAATAAGAAAGTGGAGGAGGATGTCAAAAGAAAATTGTATGAAAACATTACATAGAAACTCATGAAAAAACAAATGTTATGATGAATCAACAACTCCTTGTATAACACCCAGAAAGATCAGAGCATCTAGAGAAATAAAAATAAAGATATGTAGCTGTAACAAATGAGCAATAATCAAATTTTCCTCTAGGAGGAGTCTAGCTATGGACATTCCAACTGTGGGTGCTCAACACACCAACTATTCACTTCCACCTACAACCATGACATGAATTGACCCTTAAACGACTATAAGAACATTGAAAACATTCCCCCTTAATAAAAATCCTCATTAGATGTCTCCCAATTTCCATTGAAGAAATAGTTATAGGGTGCTATGACATTTTAGGAGTCCATTATGCATAAGGCTACCTCTTTGGAGTAGGACATTGATCAATATAAAGCCAAGAACATCAAGTTAAAGGATCAACTACATGAAGATGTTAAGATTATCTAAGACACTTGTCTTGAGTTGGTCACTCAAGCAATTAGGGACCAAGTAATGTCCTATCAATGCAAACTCAAGAAACTTGTCTTTGAGTTAACAAAGGATTGGTGCATATCATAAAAACTCCATCTAGTTAACACATTGGGTTAATATGTTAAGCCCAAGGCTATAACACTCATAACACTACTTGAAGAGTATCAAGGAATTCTTGATGATACTAAAATTCAAGCATAATAGGTCACATACAAATTTCTACAATGGAAACAACAATTAGATACCTCATTAACTAGTCCCACCATAGACTTTGAAAAGTTTGCCACCACCAAATCAACCATGGCCAACCACACTACATCTAGGGTGGAGAAGGATGGAACACTCCAAGAGTCACTCAATACCATGGATAATGTACAAGATAACCTTCTAAATTGGTAGAGACAACTTTTTCATAGTTCCTTCACCAACCTCCAAGCTCAATGACATGTAGAGAAGATAGATTAAATGAATAAAGAGATTCAGACAAGGGTCATAAGTATTAAGTCAACCTAATTGATGACACAAACCTCAAGTAGATCATTAACTACCACTTTGTTGCACACCGTATTGCATTTCATCCAAGAAGTGATGCTAGATTAGAATGCCTACAAGACAGATCTAACCCCATTTTCTAGCATAGTTTCTTAGATGTCAATACACCTACATATAGGCCACCTTCAAAGATACAATATATCATCACTTGGTATAAGTCCAAATAGTCATAGTCTAAGGAGATAATATCATCAGTCTGTATCCATGCCACCACCATCAAGTTAAGTACTATGTAGAGTACAAATTTTAAATATTTTGTATAAAATTTTGTATTTGGGATGACTTAGTAAGATAAGTGGGACCAAGAAGGTTGAAAACCCATAAAGGGTGGCCACCTGGCTATGTTATCCTATTAAAAACCCATAAAGGATGGTACATTTGTATGATAATTTATTAAAAACCTAAAAGGGTGGCTAAGTAGTGTGTAAGAAGTGAAAATAAAAAATGGTGCCTTGAGTGACTACTATGAATCTTACTGGTCTAACCATTTCTTCACCCTCTACTCACTTGTACATTTTTAGAGAACCTATGACATTATCTCAAGATGATAAAACATTTGAAGTCCAGGAAAGTGTTGGTAGGAGAATTTAGACTGTAAAGCTACATAAGATATTTATCTGATATTCATGCGTTATGTACTCATTTTGTTTGTATAAGTCTATTTTTTCCTATCTTTATAACTTGTAATAAGATATAATATGAAGAGACTCCAATTTTGGCACCAATTAAAAGAAGAAGATGAATAACCATAGATTAATTTTTTTTATATATACCTTTGTTTGTAAGAAGAAGAGGGTTCCACTTTTAAACAGATCAATATATATTTATCCATTTATGGTTACCTATGAGATTTAATATTATGTTCCTTGCAGGAATTCTCATGTGTAATGTTTTGGTTACTTTCAATATAATTAATTTGAATGCATTATTTTTGTTTATGAAACAATAGTTATTCTTAATTCCTAAATGACACAGGATAATTAATGATTACTATGTTTTTATTCCAAACTCCTGTATGAATACAATAAACTATTCTATGTACATGAAGTATTATTGATGCCTAAAACTATTGCTCTAAGTGAACAACCTTCTATGGGAAGCTTTACATATGTGGGACTCAAATACGATCTATAAAGCAACTTCTTGGGTTTTAAAAGCCAACTCTTCAAATTAATTTTGGGGAAAAGGCTAAGGAATAAATGCAAGTAAAACTAAAAATTAAAACTAAGGCAATGCACCAAAATATTTAAAGTATTAACCTACAATTGTATAAAATATCTTGAACATTCAAACATCATAAACTATTAAATGAGAATATGCATGAATTAAAATCTATAACTTAAACAAGAACTAGTATTATAGAAGAAAAGAATATAATTATCAAACAATGATAAATATTTACTCAGTTTGACATAGACCACCACATCATATTCATTGGTGGGTAGAAAAAATCACACAAAAGGCCAGAAGGCAAAGTATACAATATTTAAACCTTCCCATGAGTGGCACCTTTTAAGTTCTTAGAATGAAAGAGAAAATAACTACTAGCTACTTCTATTCCAGAATTAGACTATTATAGAATGGATACTCTATGATAATAGTAATTTTTTTTGTTCATCTACCCCCATTAAGAAAAAAGAGATTTACTTATATAAGTACAATGGCCTCATGAGGAAATGTCATCTAGGACTAGGCACTCATGCTCATGATGAGGCTATTACAACTGATTAAGGAGCTCTAGTTCATTAATGTAGTTAGTCTTTTAAATCCTAGATATGACACAACTATACCACCTTATGATGCCCATGATGCTTAAAAAAATCATGCTTAGATAAAGTACAATGGTGATACATGTATGCTTCTAGAATTGCCTCTGAAAGCTAGTTAGGAAAGGGGGACCCACTCT
This sequence comes from Torreya grandis, assembly GCA_037957365.1. Taxonomy (NCBI): domain Eukaryota; kingdom Viridiplantae; phylum Streptophyta; class Pinopsida; order Cupressales; family Taxaceae; genus Torreya; species Torreya grandis. Next base: position 435,926 of record JARHVA010006274.1, read on the forward strand.
TCTTGTCTAATAGTACTTTTCATAATTTTGATATGGAAAGCTTTTCACTCGAGTGTTGGGATGCCATGTGGAAAGATCTTCTTCCTTCCTTTTGTTACTGCATAGTGGGACCCGCCCATTAATCCATTAGCTAATAACATTGCTTGAAAGTTTGACAAAAATAAACATCCCTCAGATAAACATCGATATGCTACATATCAAGCTGGTGATTTTCTTAAGGAAATCAAGCACCTCTTTGTAAAAATGAGTGTAGGGGTGCCATGTGAGAAGTTCATGTTTCTCTTTGTAAGTACATAGTAGGTCTTATTCTTTAATCTACAAAACAATAGTGTTACTCAAAGGTATGAACAAAAAGAACAGACCTTAGATGAGCATTAGGTTGCCACATAGTGAGTTGGTGATTTTATTGGGAAAGTCAAGAACCTTCTGTGATAAATGAGCACTGGGACACCACATGGTGAAAGTGGAAGGAAGCTGATACTTAGCCAAAAATGCTAAAGGGGCCTAGGAGAAAGAGGGGGGAGCAACACAAACTCTAAACTCACCAAGAACACATGCGATAAAAGTTAACTAATCCAAAAAGATACAAAATGTGGATCACGATCCATAATTCCTAGTGACTTGTAGTGGAAACCACCTATAGATGGAAGAACCCAAAATTTTGGTTTTGTATACTAGTCAAAGCGAAATTCAAAAAGGGCAAGCTCCATAAACTTACATTTTTTGAAGAGAAACCTTCAAAGGCATTCACTCTTCCTCTTTTAGTTGAGTCTTTTTATTTAGGGACTCAAAGGCCTTTTCCAAATCAAAGATATTCTTAAAGAAGATGCTAATCAAGCCTTAAAAAACTACCAACATTTAAGACTCTAGCTGGGTGAGTGGCTTTAATATGGTGTCCACCTTAGAGACACTTGGTGATGGATTGAGAGCCACAAACATATTCTGGTCATTCTAATTTTTCTTCAATAGCTCTTTTATTTTGTCCTTTAGGAGGACAATGTTGTTCACAAGGAATTGGGAGGGGATTCCCAATTGGAATAATTATTTGATATGCCCCTTCATATCTTAGACTACCTTTTCTAAGGCATCTAGAAATTACTTATACTTTGTAGCTACATTATTGCATCTCAAGAACTCATTGACCTTAATCATCACTTGCCTTCATTCAACCACCCCTATTACCTATAACAGCTCATTTATTATGTTGTATAGCTTTTGGAGAAAAATCTATAAATCCTGAACTTTTAGGGACATAAAAGCAAGGACCTAGTCTATGGACATGCTTATTTGGGATCTTAACTACTACACATCTATGATGAACCTAAATGCTAGCTTCAAGTTAGTGGTTATATTATTTATTCTCTCCTAGTAAGATATATAAAATTACTAGACCATGGGGAGGATCCCTAAGGTTTGGGAGTGGGTAAGGAGGTCATTATTCAATTATAGTATCTCTTAGTCCTTAGCTGAGGATTATTGTTATATTTATTTCTATAATTATTGATGTACTCTATTAGAGTTTGAGAGACTATGATAGGTCTATGTAAATTCTAACTCCTTTTATTTCAAATTAACTTCTATAGTTACCTTTTCTTCCTTGAACCATCTATCTCAGTCTTCAGTTTAGCTACTTGAATATGTAGCTGGGCCCTCTAACTGACTCTGGTTGGAAGGTCTCAGTGGTGATGTGGTTCTAAAGGTCAGACCTCATTTTGTTGAGCTTCACATCTTTTGATTTTGCCTTAGTGTTGAGGTAGTCGATCATATATTTCAACCTCATTAGTTAAAACTTCATCTTCTCTAATTGATAGCCTACTTTGATATATTTTATGGTGATATAATTCTATGATTCTTACATTGATTTGATCCTATCAATGGGCTTAGCTTGGTTAAGGTTTAGGCTAACAACATGTATTGAGTAATATCCTAATTTCATATATTCTTGGGGCTTGACTACTTGGGGCACCATGTGTGAAATCAATAGATATTACTGTGCTGGGTCAAAAAATGATCACATGTGGGCCACCACTAGGGCCTTGGGCATATTTTCCTCTTTTTTCACTACTCAAGCCTCTCAAGCTTTCCTAGTAGCCTTCATCTACTGATGAAACTAATCTTGTAACTGAATATTTTCCCTTACGAAGGGGAATCCTTGTGGAAGGCCAAAAGGAATGGTCACTTGTTACTATGAAACAACATACACTATTCCTTTAGAGGTGAGTGGGTGAAGGGTTAGGTTGGATGGATAAAAAGGTGGGAGGCCATAACATGGGGTAGAAGTAAATTATGCCATGATGGATGATGATGTGGATGATTAGGGTGGAGGAGTAAGAAATGGTGTAAGGGAGGTGATTAGCTGCATAAAGGAAAGTGGTGTGAGTAAAGTGATGGGCTAAGTAGAGGGAAATGATGATAAGGAGGTGATTAACTGGGCAGTGGAGAGTGTAGTAAGTTGGTATAGACATTGGAGGATAAAGAGGGGGTGAATAATGAAGTAGAGTTAGAAAAACGTGATGGAAAAAGTGTATCTTCCTTTATGGGGGCTCAGGGGGAGAAATAGAGGCTTGTGACCTAGAGGTGAGATAAGATGACATTAATTCAAGATGCCCCAAAGAGGCCTACTATTATTATGGGGTAGCTGAGTTGGATATATATGAAGTAGCCAAGTTGTGGGACTCTGAATCACCACAACATCCTCTTCCTTATGTAGAGGGGTGTCCTCTTCTTCAAAATGAGTATCCTCCTCATCTTCTTCTTCCTTAATAGAGAATTCTCTTTCTACCAGATATTACACCTCATGGTGCTTGTCTTAATAGTTTTGAAATTGCTCATCTATGTCCACATCTTTAAAATGTTGCCCAGTCTTACTAATTTCCTATGTATATTTTCTATAGGAATCAATTTTCTCCTAGCTCTATTCTCTCTAGATGAGCTTTGACCTTAGTCCCTTTATTAATTTCTTCATAGGGTTAAGCTACTAGACTATATCATAAAAGGAATCCCATGGCTTGTGGGTGTCCAATGGGATCTTGAACATATCTAGATAATACTTGATGTCATCTTCTATGGGTAACCTTTACTATTCAAGGTATGGCTAGGGCTTATGATTGAATGGGATATAAGTCTTTAAGGTGGTGATATGACCAACTAGGTCATAGTTCCATTGGTCATCAATTAGGTTGAGGCCAAGTTCTGCAAGCTTGAATGCAAGTAGTTGCACTTGTGACCTCTTCACCACTATGGTACCTCCCTTGGAGAAGGGGACATCATACATGGCTTTATTATTGTGGCCTATGATATATACTAAGTTGATCACATTGAGCTAACAAGCCAACTCCAATGCCAGGGTCTTATCTATGAATAGGCATAGGAGCTAGAATGGCTCCTCCTTAAATCTATGTACCTGAATGAAGGTGAAATGGGCCCTAAAGAAGTATTCAACCAAAATTCTATTGTTGGTGAGCCATTATCATTGCATGTCCATTATTTTGAAGGTGATGGACTCTCGACTAATGTTAGTGAGGACTAGAGAAAGGAAGGACTTCAATGACTCATAGTAGTCATGCATGACCGATAAGATGTGGGTCTATATGGTTATAGGGATCACCATGTTGGGATGGGTGGTTGTCTGAATGGATTTGAAAGTGAACTATGAAGATAATAAGTGGGAGTGATGATAAAAGATTAGGTGAAGGAGGAATACCTAAATGTATTTAGTGTTGAGAAATTTTCTAGCTCATTGTACATGGTGGTGGAAATGGCATTTGTAAAGTCCATCCTATAAACATTCTCCTTGCTCACCATCTTCAAAAGGAAGACCTACCCCAATTATAAATTGACTACGTGAGCATTTGAGTCTATCTAAAAAATAAATGCCAACATAGAAAGGGCATCTTTCATGTCCTACATCATAAAGCTCATGAGAGCAATGGGAAAAGAAGGCAATTTAGTGTATTAACTATGAAGGAGTAAATCAATGAAATCTATCTTGTATACTTAGGTTTCCTAGATATTTTATAGGCTCTCCATATTGTATATGTTGTCATTGCGATCACTCAAGATTAAGAGTATCTCCCTTATGGAATCATCACAAACATCCACTTCAAGGTGGTTATATATTATAATAATGCTAGTGTTAGAATCATATATATCTTTGCATAGGGTAAAAATCTCCAGACATGCATGCATAAGAGACACCATATACTAAGCTAATGTGGAGTTTCAAATTCTATAGATCTAAATTACTTATAGTCATTTCTACACACATTTTCAATAATTTGAGCATGGGCACCCTCCCTCAAGTTTTTTAGTTTTTTTTTTGTTTATTTGAGATTAAAGATCCTATCTGTGTAATCTAAGACAAATGATGGTCCTTACAGTGAAACTTGGTGATACTATTGAAATTAAAAACTTTAGGCTTTGGATGAGCAAAATTATAAGCATATGCCTTGCTTACTTCATACTACAGGGGAAGGTCTCTATGAATACCCAACCTATGGGTCCTCTGCTTCCTTGAATGCCTTCTACCACTAGATAAGGATGTAAAAGTCTCTATCTTATGAATTATTTTAAAATTTCTCTTTTTCCTTAAGGAATAATATAGGATATCAGCCTCTGATCGTACTCTTACAATTCTTGGCTCAAATATCTTTACTCAGTATGCTCTATTTCTCTTAGTACTCTTGAAATTCCTAAGGTGTTTAAGTGTTTAGCCCGATGAGGAGAGGGGTATTTATAATCTAATGTTTCTACGCATGATCATAATGTAAATTTTAAATTTAGGTGCCCCATAAATGTCACGGGTGGTACACATGCTTAAGGGACATCTTGAAAGATATTTATGGTGATCCTTGTGGGGGATCGTGCAATATGGAGTGCCTAACATTAATGGTAAGAGAGTGGGATAAATAATGGTCTTTTAGAGAATGTTTCACAAATAAGGGGAGCTAAGGTGTAGACACATAACAATGGGATAAGACCAATGGAACTTATTCAAAAGGGAGCAACAACAAATAAATGAAAATGAATAAACAAAGGGAAATAACAAAAAATAAGGAAAACTAGCTAACTATACACAAGGGGAAGGTCGGTAAATTAGTTAGAGTGTTTTAGGTCAATTTCATTAATCAAAATCCCTAATGCATTGATTTCTTCATCTTCTAACTTGAATACATTACCCTTTGTATTTAAAATTATGTGAAATGACCCCCTCCATAGGGAATCAATCTTTGCATGTTGGCCTATTTTTGTGGCCCTTTAATCATATCTGAGGACCATATCCCCTAGCTTAAACCCTAGGTCTGATGATTTCTTATCAAACCATTTCTTGACAGTTTACTTTTGCATGACCTTCACATCACTAGCTTGCTCTCTCATTTCTTGAATATTGAGTAATTCTGCCATCTTAACCTCCATTGCTCCATTATTATTTATTTTAATAGCCTTTAAAAGCTATAAGGTAGGGATTTCTATTGATATGGGCATGACTACTTCCTTCCCATATACTAGTTCACATGAGGATGTCATAAGGATCTTCTTGGGAATAATTTAATCAACCCATAGTGCCATTTTCACATGCATGTGTCACTCCATTTATTTTTTAGTGCCCATCCTTTTGATCAGCCTAATGATATTTTTGTTTGTTGACTTGACCAACCCATTCCCTTATAGGTAGTAATTAGATGAAGTCTTCAAGAAAATGACATTTTAGAGTGTAAATTATAAAATCTTAGAGTTGAGTAAGGCTTTTGCATTATCCAAAATGATCATTTTGGGTGGGCCAAACCTTGCTACTAGCTCCTCCAAGAAGCTAAGGATCATGTTTTTAGTTACTTCTTTCATTAGGGTTTCTTTGGTTCACCTTGTGAAGTAATTGATGGTTGTAAGTACTATTAGGAGAAGGAAACTAGATAAGTAAAGTTACATTGGATATTCTTTGAATATTCATGCATTACATATGAAATTGTTAGCTATATGTATTTTATTCTATCCTCTTCAGCTTGTGAAAGGATAGAAGATGAAAATATCCTCTTTTTGGTGCCAAAGTATGAGAATAATATGAATAGTTAGAAATTGTAGTGACTATAAATATGTATGCTTGTATGAAGAAGATGAACTTTTGTTGAGATCAATATAGACTTTTAGTTATGGTTACCTATCATATTTCTTATATTATTTCTTGTCTATGTTACCATGTATAATGTTTGGTTCAATCTTATCTAAAATTAGATGATTACTCTACAACCCTTAAGAAAGCTCTAGATTAATCTAGTTCCCATTTATTGCATGATAACTCACTTTCATCATGTTTCTGTTAGAGTATGAATTCTCTATACTATCCTATGAAGACTAATAAAACTTATATATCCTAATCCTTAGCATGTTATTTTAAATCAAGAACCTCTAGTAACAATGGTGTGATTTGCATGGAAACACTCCTTCTAGAAGAAACTATGCTAAGATAGTTACTAGGACAACAAGATATTGAAACATGGTTAGACCAAAAAGTATGACACATCATAGAATAAGAATCTAAAAGGACTAGTCTTACCATAAGTGAAATGATTACGGAGCATATCTATGGATAAATGTACAATTTTTTTTGGTGCAAGTTGTCTGAACTACTATCTAATTGGTTGATAAGATTGGAATAGTACTACTTAAATCCCATAATGAAAAAAGCTATTACTTGGACTGATAAAAAGATAAACCAATTGTTGAAACTAAAAATTCATTGGACACAATTAATAGATTAATGGGTTACCACCATCATAGATAGATATATCATTGAGTTCATAGTACAATGATATATAACATTCAAAGCTACATAATACCATTTTTTCTAAGGACTCAGAGGAAATTTTTTACAGTGACTACCTCTCTAATTGAAGATGTTGGTTGTGGATATGGCCATGGTGCTTACTCCAACCAATATGGAGTATTTGTTTTGAGAGTATGGGGATGTGTGTGCATGAAGGTGAATGATGGATAGAGGAGTAGGTAGAGATTGAACCTAAATATATTATGGAGATGTGAGGAAAGAAAGGTAAGAAGAAAACTCTAGATTTAGATGGGAACTGTGACAATAGAATAGATGGAACAAATAAAAGAATACCCAAGTAGTTATGAATAAGAGTAGTAGTAGAGTAGATGATGATCAAGTGCATAGATATAATGAGTGAGATGATGAGTGAAGAATGAAGAAAGAGATCAATGTGGGATACTAATATATTGAATGAGAGGATTAAGAATGAGATGAAGATGAGTTGTATGAAAAGGAAGGTGAGAATAGCTTAGAAGTAGAATCAGTAGATGATAGCTGTAGTGTGTAGCTACATAAAAGGGTATTGATAGAAGAATAATAATTACGTAGATAAATATAACTTAATTAAAATTTAATCATAGGTTCAAGTGCAGTAGATGAAGTTACAAAAAAGAACCATTCACCAAAACAGCACACGTCCCTTTAGCCTAATATTTTATATTCTAGTAAAATTTTTTAGTTAGGAGAGTTGGAGGAGAAGAGTTGGGAAATACCATTTTTAGAGCATATGAAATATTGGGATACCAAAATTCACATAAATATAATTAGGAAGGATTTACAATTCTTAGATTTAGCTGAAATATAATAATAAATTGAAGTGCAAAAAAGTAGAGTGTGCATGTTAATCCTTCCAGTGTGTAGACTATTACATAGATAGGATCACATAAGATGCAACCAAACCAAATAATAGTTGTGAAAAATACTCCATCCATACCAATCAATATGATGAATCAATTAGGAGTATTTTTAAATTTGGCCATCTATGATGGGTCCACAAACCCTGAACAGTACCTCCTAACTTACAAAATGAAATGGCAAGTTAAGGGTGTCACTAATGAAAATTTACAAAAGTGAGAATTAGTAGGGGCTCTAGCTAGAAGAGCATTATAATTTATATAAAAAATATATCTACAAAAGGAAATTCTAAAATATGTGTAGGATTGGCTCATCACATAATTTAAGATGAAGAAATGTACTAGCTAGACAATACCAGACTCGAAAGAGATAAAGTAGAAGTCTAGAGAGTTGGTCTGTGACTATGATCATAGATTTTATGATGTAATGAATATATTAGAATTTACTTTGACAGATAAAGACAAAGCAACATGGTTCATTGAAAAACTATGAGGTATAATTCTATTTGCCACTATGCAAACACAATATGACACATAAGTAGATGCTAAATCTACTATACTATGTGTAGAATATATTAAGGATTATGGTGAAGCTCCTATTTCTAAATCAAAAATTTAAAACATAGTACAAAATTTTAATAAAAATAATGGAGAAATATCATGAGGTGGATAAACCTAAATTAAGTCTATGGTGCATCAAGTGTGGAAAAGGACACCATCAAAATAACTATCCTAAGGTCAAGATAGAATTATATGAGCTCTATCGGGTAGTAGGACATGATACAACATAGTGTCATATTTTGTAATAATATATCAAGAATCCACATAATATGTATTGTAATTTATACGAATTGACTAACCATGATGAGAAGAATTGTAGATCTTTATAGGAGCTTAAAGAGGGCATCTCCAAAAACATATTTGACATTATAGTGTAGAAAATATCCTTAGTAAAACAAGCAAACCTAGGATCAAAGGTTGATAAGAGTTATGTGACCCAAATGGGTCCATAGTGGATTTTGAGTTCACTACATTACTAACCTCATAGTCTAGTTAGATAGACTCCTTCTTCATTGAGTTGGATACCCCCATCCCCTTAATACCAGTATAAAACACATTGGAATTCACCCATAACATGGCCACAATAATATAGTTGTCAGGAGTCATTTCAATACCTATATAAAGCCAAACAAAATATCTTATGGCCTGACCTTGTTGATGTTGTGCAGCCACTTACCTTTGTAACTTTCCATAAATTCAAAAACATAGATGTTGAGTACCTACTATGAATACTGACCTTTGGTAACATGGGAGAGATCATTAAAGTATTGGTTAGATGATATAATGATGGATAAATATATTTGGGCTTGGATGAGATAGTGGTTATCAACACCCAAGCCATGACCTGAGCCTTGGGCATGCTTGCACAAAGAGACTCCCTAGTGGCATTAAAAACCAAAAAACCTCCTATCTTGAAATTTTTTTGGGACCTATATGTGTGAAAAAATCAAGGGATCCTCATTAATGATATTTTAGATGAACCTATGCAAATTCTTATCTAGTGCATCAAATGATTTTGGTTGATGACCAAGTCCACCAAATAAATACCTAAAGAAGTTGTGGACATCACTTATGCATAGGATGATATATGGGCAAGAAGAATTCAATTAGATTGAATAATTTGACTAAGAATTGATCAAAAACATTTAGAAGTGCCACATCACTCTTAGGAAGACATTTCAGTATCATTTCTTGATCCTTTTGCTTTATTTTTTGTAGTGGAAATCACTTAAGGGGGAAGAGCATCTAGACACAGACTATTGGCCAGGGTAATAGTTACAAAACATCATATGGATGTAGAAATGTGGATGCCTTTCACATGAGGGAAAGTTCAAAGCTTAGTGGGAAGAATGTTTGGACCTCATTGCCACATACCCTAGAGTGTCACCAGATGTCCTATAATATTTGGGATAACATGCCTCTATCACCCTCCAACCTAAGGGAGTCTTCATCAAAATTCATTAACTAACATATTCACTATTTAAACCACTCCAATTTTTCATCATAATGGATATGGCATAGGTCGAGGTGGATAGACAAAAAGAGCATATGACCACACAAGTAACTCCTTTACAATCTATACCACCAGGAACATACATTCCTACTATGCAACCATTAGAACCAACATCTAGTTCACAATAGTAAAATGGGAAGTACAAAGTAGACCCTCATCGATGTCACCTCCTCTAAAGTGAACAACACATAACACTTTGACTTGGAAGGATGACCTAAAGGTACCATAAATTACTAGCTCTTATGACTCCATGAAGATGGAAACTGATGCATAGAAAGTCTACCAAGTCATGTTGGTAGGTATGGCTGTAGACTATTATGAAGAGGAAGAAAAAGAGTTATTTTTAGAAGGTAGTGTGCATAATGAAAATTTAGAAGCAATTTCCACCTTAGCTTTGGGTAGAACTCTTAAATTTCCCACCTTCCATAATTATAGGTCCAAGAATAAGTTAAACAACTTAAGCGTAGAATGGACTTTTTCTAGCCTTTGATTGCTCCAAAATTTACACTTGATGTTATTTTTTCACCTTAGCTAGAGAGTCTACCAGAATAACTTATGCATAGGCAAAGAACATAGAAAGATAAAAGAGTCTCCCCAACCCTAGAATAATGGACATTTAGTAGGCCAGTTGCTATACAAGAAGCATAAGCTACTCTTGAACCTTTTACACCACCATAATGATGCAGACTAGTCATAATCAATAGAAAGAAGTAACAGGTTCCAGGTTCAGAGGTGTGACCAATGGAATCCCCACCATAATTACAGGCATAAGAGGTTAATAATATTGCACAAGAGTAGCTTATAGAGGAGGAGCAAAAGGCCACCAGAGAGGAAGCCATGCATACAACCAAATACCAACTCAGGAAGGAAGAAAAGAAGAGAAATAAATAAAAAACACAACAACAAGCAACACATAAAGATGAAGAAGCTAAAGATTCACAAAAGGCCAAGGATGTAGAGGCATACATATAAAAGGCCAAGGAGATGGCCCAAAAATTCTAATAAGTCATCACAACACAACAACAAGTGTAAGAGGAGAAAAATAAAAAGGAAAAAGAAGAAGAAAAATGACAATAAAATTTAGTAAATTAGGCACAATAATAGGTAAAGGAGGCTAACAAGAAGAAGGAGGAACATAATGAATCCATTTATCAATAGAAAGCACAAGTATAAGCACAAGCCTAGGTGCAGGCTCAAGCTACATAAGAAAACGAATAAAAGAAGAGAGAATAAGAAGAATAGAGGAAGAAATAAGAATAATAAAAAAATTAGAAGGAAGAAGAAGATGAGATAAATAAGAAAGAGAAAGAGGAAGCTGAAGAGAAAAATAAGAAAGAAGAGGAAGAGAAGACCAAGATAGAGGAAGAGGATAAGAAAAGAGAAGAAGAAAAAAGAATAATCAAGAAGAGGAGGAGAAAAAGAAAAGGGAGGAAGAGGTCAAACACAAGATGACTGAGGATGCTAAACAACAAGCTAAATTAATAGTAGAGGCCACAATGTAGTAACAAGTATCAACCACAATGTAGGCATAAATGTAGTCACCATAGCTTCCACTAAGAGCTATATGGCTCTAGGATATTCCATCAGTCGCTAATCAATTCACCACCTTTTCCCTTTTGATATCCCTCTGCCACATCAAGAAACCATAGAAAACATAAGCACACTGACCACTCTTCCAATTAGGTAGGATACCTCTTTGGACATCTCTCACTTACCTTTGAAGAGACAATTAGAGGGTGACACAACATTTCAAGAATCTATCAGACAAAAGGCTACCTCCCTAGATCAAGAGCTTGACTAATCAAAGGAAAATATTGTGGAACTCAGGGCTTACATGTATGAAGAAAATTATATAATTGAAGATACTTTCCTAGCCTTGGCCTCTCGAGTCATAAGGGAATAAGTCATGTCAAACCATATCCAGCTCAAAACCTTCATCATAGAGCTTAAAAAACACTGGTGCATAATGTAGTAACTTCATGTACTATATAACTTGAGCTATAATCTGAATACTGACACCATGCCTTTGATTACTTTGTTAGATTAGTATCAAATTATGCTTGACATTGCATCCCTACAAGCCCATTATATCACATGTAGTATTCTAGACTGGAAGTAATAACTTGATAATGCACTTTATAACTCCAACATAAACTTCACCATAGCTACCATAGCCAACACACCAATGCATAAATAGAATACCTCGAATGATGAAACTAACATTGCTTTCTAGCAATATTTTAATGCCAGGGATAATGTGTGTGACCAACTCCTCAGCTAGTAATAAGACCTGTGACACAGTGCATTTATGGGGATCTAGATAGAAAGATACGTAGAAAAGTTGGAGTAGCTGAGTGTAACTAAAGGTCAATAATACAAGGGCATCATTAATTACCACTTAGAATTTAGACCTAAAGGAACTCATTGGGTGTTATGCACTAATGCACATCTTGATTGACATGATCTAGGAAGTGATTCTTGACTGAGATGCATTAAAAATTGATCTAGATTCATTCTACAATGAGGTGACCCTGATCCTCAAAGTTACTCAGTATAAACCACCATCATAGCTCCAACAAGAACTCACACAGTGCATAGATTCTGAATTTGAGGGCAAAGATCCTACTATCCAACCTTATTCCTTAGAAACACCACCTCCTTCCAGTTGAGTATTATGTAATGCATACATTTTTGAATTTTTTTTTAAAGTTTCAAACAATTATTTATATTTGGATGGCTAGCGAGACAAGTGGGGCCATAATGGTTAAAAACCTATAAAGGGCAGTCACCTAGTTACACCAGCCTATTAAAAACCCAAAAGGGTGGTAGGTTGGTATGTTTCTTAGTTGAAAACCTAAAAGGGTGGAGAAGTAGTGTGTAAGAGGTGAAAACTAGAAATGACACCTTGAGCGATTATAATGACTCTTTCTAGTCTACCGAAATTTTTAACTTTTACCCTCACTGCATACATAGTTAGATGAACCTATGATGTTATCTCAAGATGAGACAACACTTTAAGTTTGGAAAAGTGTTGGGAGAATAAAACTAGATAAGTAAATTTGTGTAGGATATTCTTCAAATATTTATGCATTATTTATGAAATTGTCATATCTATGTGTTTTTTCCTATCCTATTTAGCTTGTGAAAGGATAGAAGATTAATAGTATCCTCTTTTTGGCACCAACATATGAGAAGAATATTAATAATCAGGAACTGTAGTGACTATAAATATGTTTGCTTGTATGAAGAAGATGATGGATTTTTTTTGAGATCAATATAGACTTCTAGTTATGGTTACTTGTCATATTATTATGTTATTTCTTGTCTACATTATCATGTTTAATGTTTGGTTCAATCTTATCTAAAGTTATTTGATTACATTGAAACCCTTAAAAAAACTCTAGATTAATCTATTTTTTATCTATCAGATGATAACTCACTTTCATCATACTTCTGTTAGAATATGAATTCTCTGTACTATCCTATGTAGACTAATAAACTTAGCTATCTTCATATTTTGTATGTTCTATTGAATTAAGAACCTATACTAACAAGTGTCCAATTATGGCTTACACTAGAGATGGGATTGATCATATCGATGAAATACAAGCCCCACTACATGAAAAGTTCATCAACCATAATTAGATTCAGTGGCATGGCTAAATTCTTTCACTTCCCTATAAAGAATTGGCATTGCTGACTTTTCTTGACTGCCTAATGGTAATCCAAAAACATGGTTAGCTAGTAGTGTCCTACATGCATGATCTTAGTCATGGTGCTATTTGATGAGAAATGGCCACATAAAGGGTCAAATTGTATATTTTGGAGGATCTTTTCATCTTGGTTCTTTTCGATGCATTATAGTAGATCTCTATTGAAGTTTCTCTTAAACATGACTCCTTAGACTAGTGTGTAGATGGCCCCTTACAACCTATAAAATCTCTTATTATATGTTGGGAGGTTATTCAAATATTAGTTGGTTTGCATAAAGTGGTACCTATTATTGACCTGGGACTTTCCATCTTTATATTGATTTAGTAAGACCATTTTTAGTGCATCTTTTCCTTTTATCGGGGCACCTATGCATTGAGCCATATACTCACAAAGTCATCTTCCTTGGATCACTTTGGTTGGCCTATCTTTAACATCATACTCTAGGATCTTAGTGATCTAATTATCCCTTTTCTTTGTGATCTCTCCTTGTATTATTTATTCATTGACACTAGAATGCACCACATATATAATTATCTTACTTCTTTCCACTAGGTAAATGAAATTTTTGAGACTTTTGATGTTGGTGAAATCTTGATTTTCAATGAAATTGTACTTGGTCTTATAACAGTATAAGGTCCTTGAATAGAAATCAATCAAGTTCTCACTTGCCCCTTCTTCTACCTTTTGAGTTAGAATAGTCATTAGGCTATGTTCATTCCCATAGGCATACATGATGAAATATTTGGATAACTCAAGATTGACCAGCATAAGGGTAGTGTATATTGCTATCTTAATCTTATCGAATGCTATTCTCCCTTTCATGGTATATTTGAAAGTTTGGTCCTTATTTAGAATAAAGGTTATTATCCTTACAAATCCTAAGAAGTTATATATGAACTTGTTGATGAAATTAATCTTTCCTAGGAAGGATTAGACCCCCTTCTTATTTGACCAACAGGGTCAAATCCCTGATAGCCTTGACTCTATTTGGATCGATAGAGATGCCTTCCTTAGATACTATGTATCTAAGTAGTTTGCCTTATGGGACTCTAAAAACACATTTATTGGGGTTAAGAGACACCCCAAATTCTTGACACTTCTAGAATATCTTCTCTATGTGGATAAAATGGTCTTCCTTTTTCTTAGAGAATATGGTGAGGTCATTCAAGTATATGAGGATAATCTTATTGACCAAGACTTTAAAATATACATCCATAGCTTGTTATAAGGTAGAGCCGACATTTGAGAGGCTGAAAGGTAACTTCGCATACACAAAGGTTCCCCACTTTGTAGTAAAAGTGGTCTTGTGTTGGTCCTCTTCATTAATCCATACTTGGTTGTAACTTGATAATCTATCCAGGATAGAGAAAATTTCTATGCCTACTACTATTTTGAAGATTTTTTTCGTTGATGTGAGGGGGTAATGATCTCTTAAGGATGATTTGTTTAAGTCTCTAAAATCTAAACATAACCTAATTTCCCGATTATTTTTCCTCACTAGAACTAGATTGGATACCCAAGTTAAATGCTTAATTGGGTAGACAATTCTTGAGTCAATGAATTTCCTTAGTTCTTGAGCTATAAAGGACTTGATTTTTGGTTTTATCGACCTTTGATTTTTCCAAATAGATTTAGCTCCTTCCACTAGGTCTATGGTATGTTGTATAACTTCATAGTCATACCCTTTCAAATCATCATAGGACTATGTCATGACCCCTTCATACCTGTTGTAGAAATAAATCAATCACTCCTTATATTTTTGGGGAACTTCTTTTCCAACCTTTAATTTTCTTACATATTTAACACTGAGATTGGAGTAATCACTTTTATCTACAATAGACTTTTATTTGTCATTCCTCATGTCATTATAATTGAATAGGTTCTCTAAGATGATCAACCCCTTTAGTAGATTATTAGATTTTATTTACATGATCTGGTCCATATAGGATTCTTCTATCTTCAGCTAAAACTATTCTATAAATTCACATGGCTGTTGGAGAAACATAATGATTTGGGCATCACTTATGAACAATTACCAATTTTGGTCATTATCTAGAATGGTGGGTCTGATGATAAACTACATTGTTTACTCATTAATGAATGAATCAATCATCAAATCAAACTTGGAGTTGATCTCCACCATTCTATCCACTTTTGAGTTCATGGACTTAAGAGTAATCTAAATATTAAATGCTTGAAATAATTTAACCAAATCCCATATTTAGTGGTGATAAGATCTCATGCAAACATTTTTCATAGCCATGAGACCTCTTACTTATCTCACCACTAATTCTAAATCTCTAAACACTTTTAGCTACTTCACACCTATGCACTCACCAAGGCGAAGGCCATAGACTAGTACTTCATATTTAGATTCATTATTTGTGTAGGCAAATTGGAATTAAAAAGTTTGTGAGGTATATTTTCTATATGGGGACACCAAATAAATGCTTATCCTAGAGATGGTCTTGCATTTTACATCATCAAAATATAGGGTCCTAAAATTAGACTCACTTTTAGGTTCCTTTCTTTGATCCTCCTTCTTCTTCATGACCTTAGGGATGGCCTGATCTACATCATATATTACATAGGTCCTAAGGCTGGTGGTGTGAAAATTCACTAAAGGATCATTCTTAATGAACTCATTAATGAGGACCTATTCCTTTGAGATCCTATTGTTGACTACTCCTTCCACTTCAAGAATTTATACATAATGCATATCTTTCTTGGTGAAATAAGTGTGTGTTTATTCTAAATTTACCATATACTTATTAGCTATGTGTATAAGATGTAGAGGCTCAAACATCACCTTCAACTTCAAGCCATATTTGGTCCTTAAGATCAAATGGGACGAATCCAAAGATAAGTATCCACCTATTTTGGTAGTGAAATCTCTTGATAGACATAGCCTGAAGATTGGTGGGATGTTAATCACCACAACCTCCTGGGGAACTATTATGCTCAAATAAGAGTACAGGGTCAAGGTAAAATCTTTGATGACACCAATGGTCTAAACCTTATTTATATCTAATTAAATTAGACCTTTATATAAGGTTCATATTATAGTTGTAATGCATCCACAATCCACTTGGGTATTACCATGGTGATGGCATCATAATTGATCATAGAATTGTGCAATAACTTCTTTCCCATAATGAGAGTCAAATATAATGGGGTAGGTTTTTTATTACCTACCCCTGCTTGAGAATTGATAAATTTGGATGGTACGTGAGGTTACGTACTACTACTGGATTTCTTTTCTTTGTTCCATTCTGGCCCCATAGATGGGTTAGTTTGCATAGGTTTTTCTTGATCTTTCAAAACCTTTTGTAGTCAATATTTTTACTCTAGGATACACATGAAATCTTAAATAGAGACATTGGCTAGTGACTTTTTTAGTTGATCTACCACATTAAATGACCCTTGAAGTTGGACCTTAGGGTCCTTTAGCCTATTTTATGTTGTTTTCCTCCATTTTTGATATGTTAAAAGTGGTGGTTAGTGTCCCTTTCCATTCTCAAAAGTCACTTTAGGCCTTTTGAAAGCTTCTTGGGTCTTTGCTATTCTATTCTTGGATAAGGTGAAATAGTCTAAATAGACTTGTAGGGCCTTCAATACTGGGATCTCGCTTGCATAAACCACATCCTCACCCTTTACCTTGAAGAAAAGTGCATGCTCTGAGGCTATTTATTCCTCTTACCCCAAGTACATCCCATGTATCTATGCCATTAAGATAAAATTCTCAACACCTAGGGATTGGTATCCATAGAGGGATAGATCAGGTGCATTTCTTTGCCTTCATTACTCAGTAATATTTTACTATAGATTACCTCTTAGACAATTTTGGGGTATATGTGCATCATTACATAGAAAGCACCATGAATCTGAGTCATCCACTAGATTATTTTGGCTAATGACCAACTCTCTATTTGTACTTAACATGAATATTTGTAATAGATTAGGTACCTAAACAATTTGATTCACCAGTCAAATATGGTGATTAGGCACTTGATGTTTTGGAATATACCTTTCTTGGTACTGGTTTTACTAGTATGGTGCTCTTTTTTCTTGGTAATTTTGGAAAGGAGGTTTCAAGAGCATGGCCTGCTACCTTTTAAGGTTTATTATCTCATTAGAGAAGTTCTATAAGATGTTCTTCATGTCATTCATCTCTGTAGTTAGAGAAGATGAAAAGGATGTGCTTGCTTAGGTAGGAGGATATACATATATGGAATATGGTGTCTATGAGGTGTTTAGTATTTCCTCTTGTAGTGGCATTAATATTTTGGGGAACATTAGCATCAACAACTAAGGGAGAAGCTTCTTGGCATCTATCAAGTTATTTTTAGATCTAACTTCTAGCTCATATGCATCTGGCCTCTAAGAGACTAAATCATAAAAGCTATGTCTGAATTGAAGGCTTTGAGATAAAAGACAATATCCATACCTATGAGTGGTCGAGCCTCTTTTGGGATCCTTTGCCAGGTCTTATCAAACTTGGTATTAAGATCAATAATAGTCTCTTATAGAGTTATTTTGATAGTGATTAGTTATTATAAGAGAGATGACTGGTCTACCTTATCATTGAATCAATCAAAGAACCTCTTTCCAAAGTCTTCTCAAGTGGTGATGGATTTGGATTATAGGGACCAGTACCAATCAAGAGATCACCCTTTGAAAGAGGTAGCTAATAGCCTTAAAGCTATGTTCTGTTGTGTGACATAATGCATAATATAGACATTTGTAACATATTGAATATTTTCCACCATGATTTTTAAATCTTCCCTTGAGAATTTAGGGAGTTACTTCAATGCATTATCAAGAATAGGATCCCATATATCCAAGGCTACTAAAGGGATGAGTGGGCTACCATTATTCCATTCCATGAAGTTATTTAAGGATCCTTAGATGGCCATTTATTATGGTCACTACATTGCACTTAATCTTAGTATTATTTGATGAGTTGTAGCTATCAAAGTGGTGATAATAAGCCTAGATTATTTTCTATTTGAAACCTTGTAACGGGCCTATGGCTCATACACTTTGACTTCTAATTAGGTGATGGTGGGTTTGGGTCCCACTAGGTGTGCTTAGAAAAGAAAAATTATTGATGCCTAAAACTCTTGGTTTAGGTAAACAACCTTCTATGGGAAGCTTTACAAATGTGGGACTCAAATACACTCTATAAAGCAACCTCCAGGGTTTTGTAAGATGGCTCTTTAGATCAATTTTGGGGAAAAGGGTAAATAAGAAATATATGTAAAACTAAAAATGAAAACTAACTAAGATGATATGCTGAAATATTTAAAGTATTGACCTGTAATTGAATAAAATAACTTGAATATTCAAACATCACAGACTATTAAAGGAACATATGTAGGAATTAAAGTCTATAATGCAAACAAGAACCAATACTATAGAAGTAGAGAATATAAATAACAAACATTGATAAATCTTCACTTAGTTAGACATATAACACCACATCCTCTTCATTGGTGGGTAGAAAATATCATACAAGAGTCTAGAAGGCACAATATATAATATTTGATCCTTCCCATGAAGGGCACCTATTAAAGTCATATAATTACTCGTTACTTATATTTTAAAACTAGACTATTATAAAATGGTTGATCTTTGATCATAGTAAAAACAATTGTTCATCTACCCCATCATGCTCTCCCCCCATACAATAGAGAAGATATATTCTTATATAGGCACAATAAACCCATGAGGAAATGATACCTAAGACTAGGCACTCACACTCATCATGATGCCATTGCAATTGATTGAGGAGATCCAACTCATGAATGTAGTTGGTCTTCCAAATCCTAGATATGGCATAAATATACTACTAATGATGCCCACAAAGCTTAGAAGAAGTGTAGTGGTGATATGTGTATTTGTTCTAGAACTACCTCTAGAAGTTAGTTAGGAAAGGGGGACCCATTCCTCTCATCCAATGTCACTTCTCATAGTTTTGACAAGGAAAGATATGCACCCAAGGAGTACTAAGATGCCATGTGGAAAGAACAACTTCCTTCCTCTTGTTAATGCATAGTGAGCCTCACTCATTACTCCATTGGCCAATGGTGCTACTCAAAAGTCTAAAAAAAATAAAAACCCCTTAGATAAGCATCGAGATACCATGTGTCAAGATGATGCTTCTCCATGGAGAATTTGAATACCCCTTTGAAAAAATGAGCATGGGGGAACCATGTGGGAAGTTTGCATTTCTATTTATAACTACATGGTGGGTCTTATTATTTACTCTGCTAGTTAATGGTGTTACTCAAAGTTATGACCAAAAATAACCAACATTGGATGAGCACCAGGTTGTCATGTGGTGAGCTGGTGCTTCTCCTATGAAATCCAAGAACCTTTTGTGATAAATAAGCACTAGCATGCCATGTGGAAATAATGAAAGGCATATGATACTAAGCCAAAAATGTGAAAGGGATGCAAGGAGAAAGAGGCTAGGAACAATGCAAAATCTAAACTTTCCAAGAACACATGCGATAAAAGCTAACTGCTCCAAAAATATACAAAATGTGGATCATTATCCACAAGTATATCATAGCTAATGATTCATGAACCTCTACTAACATATTTGAATCATATACTATGAAATATAATGAATATGAAATTAATGTAAGTGTGGAGAATATTCTTACATAACATGCCCCCACTATAATATGGAGATGTTGAGTAATGGTGTAAGTATGGAGAATATGTTTACACAACATGCCCTAGCTATAATATGGAGATGCCGAGTAATGATGTAAATTTGGAGAACATGTTTTCATAATATTGCCCCATTATAATCTAGAGATGATAGGTAGTAAATAAGTGTGGAGGTCATAGATATTTTACATGCCCCCACTAAAATATAAAACTATGAAAGCATGGAATCTATGCATATATGAAACCCCACCTTTTGAGGTGAGGGGAATTAGAATATTGTAGTTATCTTACCTTAAAAGGATAAGATAACTATATAATTTATGTATGGATCATGTAGCATATATGAGCAACATGTTTAGGTATATATAATATTTAAGAATGTAGCATGTGATCACATCATATCCTAATATGCATGATGTAGATCATGGTAATCTCTAAGAAGTAACAATACAAGATTAACAAGTAATCAAGCACACACATAAGAGTAGTCAAAATCAAAATAATAAAAATTCATCCAAGGTGATATCATACATGAGGCATGTTCAAATGCTTCAAAAGTGAAGGGATATGACTTAATCAAATGTATACAAATCATAAACTAATATATTCAAATGTACACATAATAAAGAATAGCATGGGGGACACAATTAGTGGAGCATGTTAAAATACTCCAACAAGAAATACAATGCAAGATAATAGCAATAAAGAGGCAACCAACATGAAGATAACACACTTGTTCCTAAACATAAGTGTTTTTAAGCAAAGTTAATTAGATAGAATGTCAAGCAAATTATGAAAGATATAAGCATGGATCCATGCATGCATAAATATATAAACTCAAACATGATAATAGAAAGTGATCATAAAATAATGT
Source organism: Torreya grandis (assembly GCA_037957365.1). Classification (NCBI taxonomy): domain Eukaryota; kingdom Viridiplantae; phylum Streptophyta; class Pinopsida; order Cupressales; family Taxaceae; genus Torreya; species Torreya grandis. The sequence continues at coordinate 456,946 of JARHVA010006274.1, forward strand.
AAATTGTGTGTATCATGATCATAGAAGAAAATTCCACCAACTTACTTAGGACAGGAGTATTGGGAAATCCCAACATCTATATTTACATATATCATGTACCTGGGTATGCCTGTAGCACACTCAAATGAAGCATGAAACATGTGTCTATAGAAAAAGTGCTATATTATATAAAAACATGGAGCAAAAATCATATGTATAATAAATAGTATAACTAGGAACATGTTGATTTTTTTCATATTTTTGAATTATTTGAATGTTTTTATATTTTTAGAATATTTGATTTTTTGGAATTTTTTTGGTAAAGAAAATGTCTAGAAAATTATCCCATGTAAGGTATTCTCATCTAGAAGTGATATGAACATTAGATATGGTATATGAAATTGGTGGTACTTTCAAGTATCATGTACATGTGTAATTTGTGGTAATGTAGGCTCTATAATGCTTTATGTGTCTGTCATAGGACTTTATATTCTCAAAGAGGTAATAGGCGTGGGGTTTTGTGGAACCCATTATTTTGTGATATGTGGTGTATTTTAAGTAGTAATAATATGATCATGTTTATTTTATTTGGATAACTAAGTATGTTTTATAACATTAGATAAGGATTTTTTGGAATCCATTGTAAATCTTTGATGTAATTTATCTTAAGTATGGGCCACCTAGGAAAGGGGATGTCATATTGTTTACCCTTTCATAGAGGATTAACCTTAGTAGGTTTGATAATTTGATTCCTTGGAATAAATTATTTTTGTTTAGGTGGATGTTAATATTTAATTCCAAATACTTTGAATACTCTATTAGTATAAATTTATTTAATATATGCATGCACTGTGGAAGGTACTGTGTGGAGTTTACCTATCTGAGTTCATCAAAATAACATATAAAATACTCCTATGTGTGGTATAAATATTAAGGTATTGACCATATATAGTGGGTCAACATGTAAAGGTTATTAAATCTCACCAAGGATGTGTTGTGAGGTCCCATATATTTCTCATAAAAAATTAGATGAAGGTTACAAATAATGATGTGTGTATCCCAAATGTGTAAGTAATGTCATGGTGAAAACATTTTCATTGAAAACATTATAAATCATAACATTATGGTCAAGCTGGGAATCAAGGTATGCTTGAATAAATAATGAATTAATATATGAGTCATAATACACAATCTCACTATCATCAAAGGGAATAAAGGGTTTTAGAACCATAGGAGGTATATGGCATGTATAAGTACCAATAATCCCATATAATGGGTGACCATATTATGGTGGATGGGGTTGTGAATTATATGCCATTATTATTTTTAGATTGTTATTATAACAATCTTTTAATATAATAATAAACATATTTTGATTTTGATGGTCACTAGGTTGTGACTATAAATCTTTGGGAGGGCCATCAAATGTAAGTTATTGGTTATGAATAAGATCTTATATTTTATGATTCAAGGTATAAAATCTATTAGTATAATTCCCAAGGCCCTAGTGATGGTCATAATAAGCATTGGCATCATATACATGAGGTATAGGTCTACTCATATAAACCTCTATGGGAGGATGGAGAGATATGAGATGAAAATCTACAAGTTTCTTAAGTAAAGAAGTTGGAGACTAAAGTAATCATTTAAATTATCTCCTTGTTACATTAGATAAGACAATATAATTAGGTTACTATGACACTGCATTAATAGTTGTAGTTATGTCCTTTTTAGGTTCTATAGGTTTAACTTTGTAGTTCAGTTTGATATGAAACTTGGATACATACTTAAGCTTGTTTAATGAGATAAGTTTCAATTCATGATCTCTAACAATATTGAATAAAACATCTAAAGTTTTTTTTTATAAATGGAGTCATGTAATGGGCTAAGTAAAATTTTCTTGAATATGTCTTAAAGTTATTTATCTTCCATTTGGTTTATCATTTTAGTCAACATTGTCTTGTATTTCAAGACATATTCATTGATAGCTTCATTGGTTCTTTGCATTTAATAAATGTGTTCGATGCATAGTTAATGTTGTTCAATGAGATAAGTTTCATTTCATGATCTATAACAATATGGCATAAGTCATCAAAATTTTTAAATATTTTAAAAAAATAGACTCATGTAATGGGGCAAGTATACTTTGCTTAAAGACGCATTGAAGTTATTTATCTACCATTTGGTTTTCCATTTTGGCTAACATTATCTTGTATGTCAAGACATATTAATTGATAGGATCATTGGTTCCATGATTTAATTTTGTAATTTGGGCATAAGATACCTTTTCATTAATGTTGATAGATAAGCGTGATAAAAACTTATTCAAAAGAGACTTGAGTACTTTTATGGATTGGATTCGTAAATCATAGAACCACCTGAGAGTGTATTCCTTTATGATCCTTGTAAATAATTTAGTCAAAAATTTTATTATTGGAGGCATAATCAGGACATGTTGCATATAAATATTGAATATTCAAAATCACTCTTGCCATCATAAAATATGAACTTAGAAATCAGTTGGAAATGGGTGAAAATATATTTTAGCTACAAGAGGGTTATGAAACACCTCTTTTGAATCAATAACATAAAGTGACTTCATATAATTTTACTCAATATTTTAAACCTTAGGTTTCAAAAGTTTTATAGTTTGGATAAGATCTTACACATTTTTATCACTAAGGTATGAAGTTTGATAATCCATCAAAGTATGTGTCCACATAATAATATTATGAATTTATATAACTTAGATTTATAAAATAGTAAGTATAACTATTGATAGATATTATAATGAATATGGAAAAATGATAGTTATTTTACCGTGCTCATGTAGGTATGATATAGAACATGATGGAAGTTGACTAGAATATGATCCTATAAAAATCATCAAAATCTATGAATATTCTTTCTATAGCCTCAAATAATTACATTAGATCTGGAATGTTGTGTCAACATAGGTGTCTAAATAAGACATAAGTTTCATGTACAAAATACTGAATGGATTTATATGCAACCAATTGGAGTCTTCTAGGTTTTATGTCATATTTATTTTGATGTGTACATATCATGAAATTAATCTATCTCTCTTCATCAAATGATCAAACCCTATCTTCCTTACCCTTAAATTGAATATGTAAAACATGTGTTAGTGGGATCATAGTGTCAAAATTATCCAAGGACCCATTTGTAAATGGGTGCTTCCTACATATCCAATACACCAAAAGGGGCCTCAAAATTATTTAGTTATCACCTATGTGTTAGATTGTGTGTTTACAAGGATTTAATGTGTGATAAAAAATGACATGCATTGACCTATGTTTTAACATGGAAAATATGGATCATGAACTACTCTTCAAATGCTTCAAACCTATGTGAATATCACTCCCTTGACTAATATAAAAATAGGGATGAATTAGGTAGGTCTATTCACTTGAATTATTTATTGAGTGCTTCTTGATAATTTTCCTTGTGAGTTCTTGGTATTTTATAGGTGAAGAAAAAATAAGGGTCGATCTTGTATATATATCAATCCGTTTTAGAAATATATCATACTAAATCACTTAGGCTAACCTTTAAGATATGTCTCATTTGAAGATTACATGAATTTGATAAATGTATAATTTGTAGTAAAATTGGATACTTGCATTGATGTAGGTGTCTATCTAAGATGCAAGTATTTAGGATGCTAGAAAACAGGTACAAGTCAAAAGTTGGTAGTGAAGTATAATGATCAAGTTTAGAGATTTTTGAACAATATAGAAGGCTTGGTCATTAAGAAAATAATGATTATACTAAGATATAATCAATTTAGGAAAAAATAGGTAGTGAGAATGATATTTTTTTTAGTTGGTAGGTCTAGAACTGAAAGGTACAACCATGATGGATATTTTCTAAGTGGACAAGACTATAACACTACATAAATTAGGTTTGGTATCTACAAGCCAAAATACATGTATAATTTAAATGTAAAATAAAACATGTAAAATTTAAATGTACAATGCAACATGTAAAACATGAATGTAAATGTAACATGTAAAGTAACATATGAAATATATGATGACTATATGCTTGAGCCATAAAACAAATAGTTTACATTCAATCTCATGGAAGTAAGAAAATTCACTAACCAATGATCTAAGAAAGAGTAGAAGTATCAAAATTTATAGTTCATTGATGCATACTTTATGCACTATTAAAAAAGTATGGGATGTTTTCAATAAATCATCACTCTCTAAATCAACATTTCCAAAAACTCATGCATCAAGATTGTAAATTTATTTGGAAAGTCCTAACAACATGTTCCTTTGGTTCATTATTTTGTATTTAAATATAATTAGTGATTGAATTCTTTTTAAAAAACCATTTAAGTACATTTTGAGATGTAACATTATCTAATTTGGGATGCATTAGTTATTTATTTACTATCTCATGGAATTTCAACCGTATCACATTCAAATTTGAATGAAAAATATTAATTTATACTATCAAGGGTTTATTTCATTGTGTGTAACCATTTAAGATGAAATATAGAATTTTATGGAATCATGGTATGCATTTAAAATATATATATATATATATATATATATATATATATATATATATATATATATATATATATATAAAATATTTGTGGACCAACCATAATAATTAATATGATATGTCCAAATTATTTTGATATATGTCTAGGTATAAAAATGGGTGCTTTAGCTAACCCATCTAAATCATGACCATGCACTTTAAAAAGGATAAGGAGTTCAAAATTTTAATTTCAAATTATCATCAATCATCATTCCTTGTCTTTATTTTCCTTTTATATAAGCATGAACACATAAATGTTTCATGTGAGATAAATGGTGCACTAAAGTATCCTGAGGAAATGTAGGATAAATATCATGATGTATATATTGTTCTACATTAGAAGGTATTTTTCTGACTTGTGGTTTATAAATATATATATCAACTTCAATTTCCACATTGTAAATAATATATTGAGTATTATGTTCAAACCAATGCACTTATCTATTGTATGACCATTCACCCTATGATATTCACAAAATGACTTTGAAATAAATGTTATTAATACATGATTTAGATGCATAGTATAAGGTAATAAATCATATTATTTTAAATCATAAAAAATAATATCAAACTTGATTATCAATAATTTTATTAAATTGTTATGATATACTAATGGAAGGCATATGGATATTTGTATGTGTCACTCTTTTATCAACAAATGGTTTAAATTTGTGATTTGTAGGAACATGGATATTTTTGAGACTAGGAGTATTGTTAATAGTATATAAATGTGAATAATATGTCCTAGATCTAAGCACATGTGTACAAGGTCATATTCTAGTTATATATCCTCATAAAAAAATAATCAAAATATTATCAAGCATGAGAGAAAAAATTATCCTTGAAAGGAGACAAGAGGATTCTACTAGTTTTTTTCTAGATCAATTAATTGATTTATCATGCAAAGCATTCTACCCTTAAATATATGAATATGTACACCCATAATATTTTTCATTTTTATCATTTAGTGAAACTTTCTATTATAGTAGCCTATTAAA